>CM028380.1:118038418-118204928 GCA_013146195.2 Codonopsis lanceolata
TTGTTTTGGATCTTCAACACTTGAATATATACCGAGGGAAGAGATCTTTTGACCGTTGGATTAAAATCGAGAGATAAATCGGTCCAACGTTCCTTTGCATTGAATGCAATTCGGCGCTTTGGGTGAAGAAACGACCCACAGTCATCGAGGAGATGCGGTGTGCGAGAAGACATTACTAAAGCAGTAATGTTTGAGTCGTGAGGCTTTGCGGCTTGGAAAGTCTTCTTAAAGCGGGTAATGTCTTGATCTTGATTTCGGGATTCTGTCTGGGCCGATTGTCATCATGCGAGTTGACTTCTTGAAAAATAATCTGGTGAAGACATGATGACTAGATATTTTCAAAAATATCTAAATAGGATGTACACGTGTCATTGTTTCTTGATTTTGGCCAATTTTGATTTTCAGCTATTTGAGCGGACTTCAAAGTCTATTTGGTCCTTGAGGCTGCTTTGTAGAAGCTTCTTTGGCGCCTAAGAACTAACACTTAGAAACTATTCTAAATAAAATGATTCTAAGGCAGGTTGCCACACTAATCGGATGCAGCGAGACCTTTTAGCCTCTTGTACAATAGAATCGAGAAGATGACTCACCAAATCTAATCATAGGAATCAACAATCTCCTCCTATTTGGTTGATGTCATCATCTCGGCTCTGGCAGACTTTGAATCATGCAGAGATAATAGTATGTCTTAAGGAAATTTTTATTAAGAGCGGACATACCTCTCGGAAGCGAGAAGTCTTAGTAGAGAGATAGCTAGACTAAGTACTTACGGGATAAAAACATTAAGACAAAGTACTTAAGAAGAGCAAGGTTTAAATCTATAAGTATGCATGCGGGATATAAAGATTTAAGCGAAGTTTAAATTGAGCGAGATATATCGAGAAAGAAGCAATTTAAACTTTGAAAGAAACTTGAGACATCGTGATTAAACAAAATTTGTTTAAGCAGCGAAGTTTTGTCAAACGACATGGTTTAACAAGAAATCTGAGAGCAAAATACCACGAGAATCAAAATAGGTTGAAATGAGTGCGTCTTCGTTCTAAGTAGTCTCAACCGGTCGGATTACGTCATTCGGGCGTTCTCGGAGTCGGTTACGTTCCTCAATCGGGGCTTGATTCAAGAAGTGAGTAGCTCTCTCCTCACGATGGCACCAACCCTTGTTCGGCGGCGCTCTGAGCATCGGCTTCTTGACGAGGCGAAGATTGGTGAAATCGGCAACCTCCCTTCGGACTAAGAATCGCCCTAGCCATCCTGTTTTGAGCTCATTGAGCAGACCACGAATCTTGATTTGTTGAGAGTGCGACATCCGTCGAGGCGGACTTGTTGATCTTGAACTAGGAACACATGAGTTGTGAAGGCTGGCGGTGTCGTTCACTAGTTGATCAACAATCTTCCTATGTCAAAGATGGTGGCATGAGTAGCATTGAGGCCGTAGTTGAGCACATCAATCTGGCGTGCCATAGAAGAAAGCATCTGTTGGTGAGGCGAGTGGTGGTTGTTTGCTCGAAGAAGCTCGAGAATGGCGGGATCGATGCGGTGGTAGGTAGAGAGGGTTAAGGTTAATGGAGATATGGGTGGTGGAAGGTTGTGGAGCGGGGTTTGGAGAAGAGAAGATGAAGCGGGGTGATAGAAGGTGGAGGAGAAGAGGGTTTGGAATCAACCTCAATGTCGGTGGCTAAGGCTGTGACGGAGAAGTGAAGCGAGAGGAGGAAGAGGATGCTTCTAAGAGGTAAGAAGGGAAGGGATAGTCGGGTAGAAGAATGAAGTTAGGAGAGGAAGGAGAAGGATAGAGAAGGTCGATATGGAGGAGAAGTCAAAGAGAAAGAGTGAGTGGCGAGAGGAGATGGAGGGAAAGAGAATTTGGTAGAGATCGGAAGAGATGGAGATGGGGTAAGATCTTGAGAGATAGGGGGAAGATTTCGGGTAGAAATGCGGTTTGGTAAAGAAGAGTAGAGATGTGAGGGGCAAGAGGAGAGAAGTGGTCGGGGCATAGAGAAGGAAGGAGAGGAGGTAGATGGAGCGCGAGTTTGAAAGCAAGCGGGTATAATGGCTAAGGAGGTGTCGGAAGAATGGTGGAGATGGGTTCGGGTGAATGGGGTGGAGAAGGGATAGAGTCTTGAGGTGGAGAGGGTGATAGAGCCACGGACTTCTTCGAAGTCTGCGTTTCTTTGGCTTGGGAGGCGGGGAAGAATGCTCCTCCTCAACAACAGCGGGGTTGAAGAGGAGCAGGTGAAGAAGGAGTGGCGAGGCTCCTCCCCCAGCGGGGCATTGAAGAAGTGAGTGGAGGGGAGGAAGAGGATATGGGAGAGGAAGGTGGGATGAAGGGAATGAAAGGTTCAGAAGGCTCGGTGCGTTTTGACTTACGCTTGCGAGGACGGAGAGGAGCGACATCGGGATCGATGGTCTCTTGAGCACGGAGGCTGGGCGGGATCAACAGATGGCAGACTTTTCTTGCGTCTAGCGAGGAGGTCAGCGGGATTGGCGGCGGCGTCGAAGAAGAAGTTTTTCTCTTCTTGAGGCAGGCTCCTCGATAGTAGAAGAAGATCCTTTTCTTACGTTTGAGAGTTGGAGGAGGAGGCGGCGGCGATCTTGGAGGAAGCGACCTTGGCCCTCCTTGGATAGCTTCTTGGCTAGGCTGCTTTGCCATGAGAGTCCATGGTAGTCTCAGGATTGATTTTAATGATCTTGAGTGGAGGGGGCTTCAAGGCATGGACAATGAGCAGAGGAGGAAGCCCTTGCTGAGCTCTCTTTTCATTGCGGAGCTTGTGAGTGTTGATAATGAAAGTGCTGGTGAATTGGATGGATAGCTTGATTTTCTTCATCTCAAAAGCGAAGGCGAGTATGGGCGAGTGTTGGCCGAATGAGGCAGTTAAGAAAGCGAACAAAGGGCGCTTGAGAAGACTACGGGCGGCAACAGCGGCATCACAAAGCATGTCAAATAAAATTTGTGCCCAGTTGAGTCTTTTGTTCAAGATGACAGCAGAGGTGTATTCCAGCTGTTCTGATGTCATGACGTCATGGGTGCCATTCTTGAAGATCATACTCTTGTCAAACAGATGGCTGAGAAAGTAGGCATCATCTTCAAAGCAGACTCCTCTTGACTTAGCGGCTTCCTTGGAGTCTTCTCGCCACGCATGTAGGACCATCTTTGTAGCCTTTTCGATGAGTGAAGTAGGGCCGTCGAATTCCACGCCAATAATTTTGGCGGTTAGGCGATGATAGTGGCGGTGGTGTTCGAACAACAGCGGTGATGGAAGATTTCGAGTCATTGAGAACGGCTTTCTGGAAAAATTCTTCCACCAGTAAGTAGCTGAAGTCAACATCACCTAGCATGAACAAGGCGAGAATCGAGTAGTTCGGTCATCTACAATTTTAACCCCGGCCGCATAGGCACGAACAGAAGGTTCGTCAATACACATCCCCGGATGATACATAGTTGGGGGCAATTTTGGAATGTCAGAGTCGATGTTAGAGGTTTGTGTAGGAATGGCAGAAGTTGAAGAAGTACCAGCCTAAGAAATCACAGAACAAGAAATTAGGGCAAGAACTTAAGATTTCAAAAATGAGCAAAGCGAAGCATTAAGCCCTAAAAAATCTGGACAACTCATGGAATGCTATATACGGTCAAAATATAACTCAAAATACTGAAATCGACAGTTCAAGAACATTTATAAGAGGATATTATCAGAAATGAACAGCAAGAATTTGAAGATTTAACATTTATGAAGCTAACAATTACATGAACAGTCAATAATGGCGTAATTATAGATGAGATAGCATACTTAACTCGTACTGAGATTACGAAGTTAGGGTTCGAAATTTCTTACCATTTTCGAAGATTTGCAGAAGAAGAAGAAGTAAATGACGTGAATCTGCAGAATCAACTATCGAACAGGGCGAAGGAAGCAGAAAATTTTAGAGAGAAGAAACCTTAGAGAGAGAGAGAGAATAGAAAGAGACAGTTTTGGTAAAAAGAGCTTTTTGGCGGTTGAGGGTTTATAAAGGGCGTGCCATCAGTCATAGAGACTTGTGAAACGTCATTAAGTCGACGCCTTTTGATGACAAGACTTAATGAATGGCGGCTTTTAGGAAAGAAAAGTGCCTTTTCAAATATTCACTCAACCAATTTCTAGTCCCTCAAAAATTTGCATAAGCCTCCCTCTCAAAATTATAGTTTAGAAAACTTATTTTTCTTTTAGTGACTTTAGAAATTCTTGATTTAAAATATTTGAAAGTAATAAAGTGCGCTCAAAATAAATTTTCAAGTGCGCTTAAAATAAATTTTCAAATGCTGCTTAAAATAAATTTTCAAATGCTTAAAATTAAGAAACATTATTTTGGAAATGTTACATATTATAATGAAAAATTAATTTTAGATAAAATTTAAGCGATCGGGTCAAGCATACCAAGCTCTCCCTTAGATAAGCAAACACATGCGCTTCAGAGCTTTGGTGAAGATGTACGCTAGTTGATGGTCGGTTGAAATATACTTCATGCTAATGTTTCTCTTTTCTACATTGTCCCTTAGAAAGTGATATCGAACATCGATATGCTTTGTCTTGGAATGCATCACGGGATTGTATGTGATAGAGATTCTTTGAGGTGTTATCACACATGATTGGGCGATCTGCTACTTTGATGTCGTAGTCTACTAGCTTTTGTTTGATCCAAAGCGGTTGGCGGCCGGCTACCGGCGGCTATGTACTACTGCTTCGATGGTGGAATTTGAGGCGGATGCTTGTTTCTTGCTAGCCCAAGAGGAGTGCGTCTCCTAGAAATTGACAAGTTCCACTAGTGCTTTTTGTCAATTTGGCATCCGGCATAGTCTGCGTCGAGTATCAACCAAGTTGAAAGATGATTCTCTAGGATACGGATACCTAAGTTGGTGGTATCGATCGTGTTGATGATTCTTTTGGCTGCAAGAAGATGTGACTCACGAGTGCAGCTTGAAATCTAGCACACACCCAACGGCATACACTATGTCGAGTCTGGCGGCGGTGAGGTAAGCGAGAGATCAATTATCCCCCTATAGTGGGTGATATCAACTTTCTTTCCTTGTAAGTCCTTTGTAAGTTTGCATCTAGCGACCATTGGAGTATCAAATGTGTTTCTTTGTTTCCAATCAAATTTCTTGACAAGATCTTTAGCATACTTGGATTGGTGATGAATATTCCTTTGTTGAATTTGTTGAATTTGAAGACCCAAGAAGAATGTGAGTTCTCCCATCATACTCATTTGAAACTTGCCGGTCATAAGCGTTTCAAATCGCTTACTGACTTCTCATTTGTGGATCGAAAATGATATCATCAACGTAAATCGTACCGGCGAGAGAATGTCCTTTGTGCTTGAGAATAAAGAGAGTGGTGTCGATCTTTCCTCGCACGAATCCTTGTTCAACCAAGAATTTAGAGAGGGTTTCATACCAGGCTCGAGGAGCTTGCTTAAGACCATAGAGAGCCTTCTTAAGCTTGTAAACATGAGTTTCTTTTCCTTTTTCTACAAAGCCTGGAGGTTGAGCAACGTAGACTGTTTCTTGAAGATCACCATTAAGAAACGCGCTCTTGACATCCATTTGAGTGCAGCACAAAGTCTTTGTATGTAGCATAGGCTAAGAAAATTCTGATAGCTTCCAATCTTGCTACAGGAGCGAATGTTTCATCATAGTCGATTCCTTCTTCTTGGCGATATCCTTGTGCAACAAGTCTTGCTTTGTTCCTCACTATGTTTCCATCCTCATCTTTCTTGTTTCTGAACACCCATTTTGTGCCAATGACAGTATGATCAGCAGGCTTTGGAACTAGCTTCCATACTTGACATCGTTCAAATTGTTGAAGTTCTTCTTGCATGGCTTCCAGCCAACTTGGATCTTGAAGAGCTTCTTCGACCTTCTTTGGCTCTTCTTCTGATACAAATGCAGCACAGAACATACATTCATTTTTGGAAGATCTTAAGTCCGTACTCCAACATGAATGTCACCAATGATTTGAGAGATCGGATGGTCTTTGCATGTTCTTGTGCAGCAGGAATATGATGAGTTCTTCTTTGTTTCTTCATGACAAGGTTCGAGAAGGAGGGCTATAGGGAAGATCAATTTGTGTCTTGATGAGAGTTGTGTTCAGAATTTGGCTCATAGGTGAGTTGAGGAATAGAATTTTCAGGTTGAGAAACAAAAGGTTCTTGATTCGGATTTTCTTGAGCAGGGTTGAAGTCTTCTGGTGACCCGTTTGTCAAGAAGTGATGGTCAGGAATGTTTGATTGAGTTGCTGGTGAAGGATTAGGTATACTAGAGGTTGATGGTTGGGATGTACTGTCTCAACATCAACAAAGTCATCGGCAACATTTGGAGCCACATGTGGCTCTAATAAATCAAATTCATCAAATGAGACATGAGCAGATTCAACTATTTTTAATAAGCGTTTGTTGAAAACCACATAAGCTTTGGAGTGTAAGGCATAACCCAAAAATACACCTTCATCGGCTTTATGATCAAATTTGCCTCTATAATCATTACCATTGTAGACTACAAAGCATTTCTGACCGAAGATTTTAAAAATCAATGTTTGGGGTTTTACCTCTCCAAAGTTCATAGGGTGTTTTACCGTGAAATTTGTTGATCAATGATACGTTACGAGTGAAGCGGTGTATTGACGGCTTACGCCGAAGTGTTTGGGCAACTTTGCTTGACAAGCATAGTTTTAGCGCTTCAATAAGTGTTACGTTCTTCCTTTCGACAACGCAACGCCGTTTTCTTTGTGGTGTTCTTCTGACGAGAGAAGTTGTGCCCAATACCGTGATCATCACGGTACTTTGCTATTCCATTATTAGTGAACTTCGGTGCCATTGTGCGAGCGAACATCAGCGATTTCATCGAGTTTTGTGTTTGCAATCTTAGAATAATCTTTGTAAGAAGATCGTATGTGTGATCTTTAGAAGACATCATCTACGTCCAAGTGTATCTTGTATAATCATCCACTACTACTAGCGTGTATACGAAACCACCATAACTAATAGTAGTGGCGGTCGAAGAGATCCATGTGCGGCGGATTGTAGAGGTCTTGTCGTTGAGAGTCTGGTTTGCTTTTGAATGATGTTTTTGAGAGCTTTCAGTTGGCATGCTTTGCACGAGCGATCATGGTCGGCGAGACCTTTGGCAATCCTTTGACTAGACCTTCTTTGGATAGCTTGGCTAGATATTTGAAGTTCAAATGGTGAGTCTTTTATGCCACAACCGACTTTTGTCTTGGCGAGTTTGCTACGAGACATAGATTGGCAGTCTTACCGTAGGCATTCAAATCTATCACATAGACATTTCCTTGTCTGTGCCCAGTAACTAAGGTTGAGCAAGAGACTGGATCCTTGATATCACATCTGTTTGAGGAGAATTGACATATAAGCCCTTTGTCACAAAATTGAGAAATACTCAGGAGATTGTGTTTCAAGCCTTCTACTAGAGAGACTTTTCCGATGGAGAGATTTCCTCGAATGATGGATCCATAGCCAATTGTTCTTCCTTTAGCATTGTCTCCGAAGATGGTGGAGGGCCTTACGCCTCGAAATATTTGAGAGAAGGCATGATTCTCCTGTCATGTGCCTTGAGCAGCCGCTATCTAGATACCACACATCTTTCTTTTCTGAACTGGAATTAGCCATGAAGCACACCTGAGATGTAGAGGTAAGAAAATCATGGTCCCCTTTTATTTTCTTTATGGGTCCAAATGGTTAGCGTGTTTTTGGAACCCATACTTGCCTGATTTTTGGAATAGGGGATCCAGCAGGCTTCATGATGGATTTCAGCAGACATTCATGGACCAAGTGGCCAAGACACTTACAAAACGTGCAGTGATGAAAATTACAGAAGTCTACATGATTATGCTGGGTCTTGGAAGGTTTTTGAACATTTTTCTTAACAACAGCTTTTGAGTTAGCAGTCTTGTTAACAGCAGGCTTAGAGGTTTCTGTATGAGGCTTCTTAAGAATGCGTATCTGACGATCTTTAGCTTTAGCGAAAGAATGTTTCTTTGTAGTAGACTTTGATACCTCATGCATTTTGCCTTTAAGCTTGATGTCAACATCCTTTGTGGCGATAGCACCATCGTAATCTTGTTGATGAATCGATAGGTTTGAAGACTTTTCTTAGGCCACAAAGCAGCGGCCTTTGCTTTCACGAGAGTCTTTGGTGGAGGGCATTGCAAAATCTGCACCTCCTTTAACAGATTTATCTCCAGCAGATGATTGCTTTGCCTTCAAAGCCTCACAGTTTTTGATAATTTGAACCTTGGGGTATTTATAAGGAGTAGCAGTATAACCAATTCCTTCTTTACCCTTGTTAGGTTTCTGATATTGTGCAGGAATATTACTATTCACTGTAAAATGTTCATTTTCTTGTTCAGAGGTTGCGCTAGAAGTATTTTCAGAGAATCCTAGCCCAGATTTATCTGTTAAGGGCTTCTGATCTCCAAGAATTTGATCAAAGACTGCCGTTGAGTTATTCCATGAGTTAATGGTTTTTTGCAACTCTTCTTTCTCAGCAGATAACTCTTTGGCATGATCAATAAGGCAAGCAACCTTTTCATTGAGAAACTTGTTCTCTTCTTTTAACTTGATACTTTCCTGCTGGATTCCATGAAGAGTTTTTAACTCGGCTTCGGCATGGATTTCTCGATTCAGCTTCTCATGACTTTTAGCTAACTTAACATATGCCTTTAAATTCATTGAATTCCTCTAGCATGTCTTGAGCATCCTTGAGGATTTCTTCTTTTGAAGGCTCTTCAGAAGCTTGTTCAATGTTAGCTTGAAAAGGAGAATATTTAACATCCATGTGAGTCATAGGTGGGAGGTGACTCTAGAGCAACAAGACAAATGTGTGCCTGCTCAGGTGAGTCATCACTATCATCCTCGTCAGAGTCAGTTTCAAACCAAGTGGCTACATGGTTTTCTTCTAAGTCCTCAGCCAGAAGACCTCTATGTTTAGAAAATGATTTAGAAGGTCTCCTTTTATAGGCTTCATATTTAGGCTTGGGACATTTAGAAGCAAAGTGACCAGGTTTCCTGCAATTGTAGCAAACTAACTCATTATTGTGTGAGTTTTCAGCAGTCTTTCTGAAAGTCTGCTGGTTTGCTTCTTTCTTTTTATTAAATTTTGAGAACTTTTGAAACTTCTTAACGAACA
This sequence comes from Codonopsis lanceolata, assembly GCA_013146195.2. Taxonomy (NCBI): domain Eukaryota; kingdom Viridiplantae; phylum Streptophyta; class Magnoliopsida; order Asterales; family Campanulaceae; genus Codonopsis; species Codonopsis lanceolata. The sequence goes on from CM028380.1 coordinate 118,047,588, forward strand.
TAGCAAATTGCTCGTCAGAGAGAATTTCATTCTCATTTGAAGAAGAAGTAGATGGTTTGCTTTCTTGAGCAGGAATTTCTGGGAGATAGAGAAAAGGAAGGAAGTTTAAAATGTTTGTCTGTTCTTGAGCTTGAAGTAATTCTTGCTCATAGGCATTAAACTCGCATACAAACTTCGAGGTGCATGGAGTTTAAGTCTTTGGACTCTTTTATTGCGATGGTTTTAACATGCCACAAACTTCCTAAAGAAGCTAAAAATCTCATATTTACTTCTTTAACACTATATTCTTTTCTAAAGAGTAACAACTATTTACTACCTCACAAAATGCATCGTAGGCTTGCCGTAGAGTCTCCTTAGGATCTTTTACGAATGAGTCGAGCTGTTGAATATAGTTGTACTTTTCGTTGTCCCTTGTGGGTAGATCTCCTTCAAGATATTCCACCAAGGCTTCCCACATTTCCTTGGCGGTTTGCATCGATGATCTGTTGATATGTGCTTGTGTCGGCAATTTGGATATAATATGAATAGCCTTCTTTGTCGAGTTCAACAAGCCTCCTTTCTTCGTCGTCCATTCGTTCATAGATTTAGGTATCTCAGGAGGACCAGCTACTTCACAAGTAGGTTGGGCTTCATTGGAATATATGGACCTGTTAGAACACATTGCCACAACCGATTGTCAATAGAATTCATATATCTCATAACCTTGTCTTTCCATACTTCGAAATGGCCTTCGTCCAATATTGGAACGTGGCTGGTGTTTGAAGTAGGCAGCATATAGTGAGCCATAGGATCTATTCTCAAGAGGTTAATCTTGGAAAAATGATTTTTCAAAGAATTAAGCTCTGATACCAATTGTTGGTCCCAAAATAGGCTCAATCTAGGCTAGAAGGGGGGTTGAATAGCCTAGTTATGTTTTTATAAAACTTTTCTTTTAAGAGCACTTCTTAAAGATTTATAGAAGGTTTGAATAGAAATGCTTAGGCAGCGGAACAAATCAGATTCTGAGATTATCAAGGGTCTTTGTTAAGGCGGCAGAATCTGGAAACGATTAAACACAAAGCAGATTAAAGTGAGAGATAAGAAGAGTTTGAACTGCACACAGGAATTTGAAGTGGTTCGTACTGTGAATAGTACTACATCCACTACCAAAGTGGTTAGCTTTGGATTTTAAAAGTGCACTTGTTTATCCACTAGGTTTATGATTTAGATCTCTAATGGATCGTGTACAAAATTAGTTTTTAACCAAGTGTATAAAGGTGAGAGAGACAATCAATAAATAATTGTTCTCCACACGTGCAGAATTAAAGAACAGTTAAAAGACAAACAGAATGAAGTTGAGAAAGAATTTAAGATGGCAAATCTGCAACTTCAGAAAGTTTGGTGAAGTGTTAGCCCTTGTCCTTTGATCTCTTGAATGCTTGAGTGATGAAGATGAAGCTTGAGAGTTTTTTAATGCGCAAGAGTTGTTTTCAGATCTTCAACACTTAAATATATACCAGGAAGAGATCTTTTGACCGTTGGATTAAAATCAGAGATAAATCAGTCCAACGTTCCTTTGCATTGAATGCAATTCGGCGCTTTGGGTGAAAAAGACCCACAGTCATCGAGATGCGGTGTGCGAGAGAAGACATTACTAAACGAGTAATGTTTGAGAATGCGAGCTTTGCGGCTTGGAAAGTCTTCTTAGCCAAAAGCGGGTAATGTCTTCATCTTGATTTCGGGATCTGATGCGAGCAGTTGTCATCATGCAGAGTTGACTTCTTGAAAAATAATCTGGTGAAGACATGATGACTAGATATTTTCAAAAATATCTAAATAGATGTATACGTGTCATTGTTTCTTGATTTTGGCCAATTTTGATTTTCCGGTATTTGAGCAGACTTCAAAGTCTGCTGGTCCTTCAAGGGCTGCTGTAGAAGCTTGCTGTTGCGCCTAAGAACTAACACTTAGAAACTATTCTAAATAAAATGATTCTAAGACAGTTGCCACACTAATCGGTACGCAGACCTTTTAGCCTACTGTACAATAGAATCAGAAGATGACTCAACCAAATCTAATCATAGGAATCAACAGACCACTCTAGATTCACTTGGATTGAAACTATGACATCTAAAGATGAAACTTATGATCTAGTCACTGCACTTTTCAGAAGACTTCAAACTCAAAAGCTTGAAGACATTTGTGACATAAGATCAGACAATGGCACTGAATTCAAGAACAATGGTGTAGAAAAATACTGTGATGACCATGGGATCGGCCACAACTTCTCTGCCGCCGGTACTCCTCAACAAAATGGTGTAGTTGAAGCGAAGAAGAACGTAAACCGATTGAAGCGGCTAGAACAATGCCGGCATAAGCTAAACTTCCGAAGTATTTTTGGGCGTATCACACCGCATGCTTTACCCAAAATAGATCCCTGGTAAACAAGTTTCATAACAAAACTCCATATGAAATATGGAGAGGAAGATCCCCAAACATAGGATTTCTTAAAATCTTCGGCTGTAAATGTTTTATTCTTTATAATGGAAAAGAATATAGAGGAAAATTTGATGCAAAATCAGACGAAGAAATTTTTCTGGGGTATTCCAAACATTCAAAAGCATTTCACATTTTTAGTAAATCTAATTTAAAAATCTTAGAATCTGTGCATGTTTCTTTTGATGAATATGACTTGTTAGAGCCTAGAAAGGCTCCGAACGTTGCTAATGATTCGATAATGATGAGACAGTACAAATACAAAGCATCTACTTCCACTCCTTATCGAGCGGCAAGCTGCAGAACCCACCGATCGATAACCCTTCACCGGTAGAGCGAGAACTCTGCCGGTACCGATAACAACTCTTACGTTGACCTGAACCCATCTCTTACGTTTTACCCCAAGCACCTTTACAGATCACTCATCCTTCTTGTTCACGTAAAATGAAGGTTTTGAAGATCCTATCTCTTCGAACTAGATTTTGGTGAATCTCCTTCTCAACCTACTCCGGAATTCTTAAGGGAAGAATCCACAAGAAGTGGTCTTCCTCCAACTGTTATTGAAGCAAGAGATCATCCTATTTCTCAAATCATTGGTGATCTCAACACAGGAGTTCGTACGAGAAATAAAGTTCGAGAAGAAACTATGTTTGCTTATGCATTTGTATCGGAACTCGAACCAAAGAAGATTGATGAAGCTATCGAAGATCATAAGCTGGATTGAAGCTATGCAAGAAGAGCTGAACCAGCTTTGAAAGATGTAAGGTGTGGAGCTTAGTTCAAAGACCGATCGATCATCTAGTCATCGGCACCAAGTGGGTTTTTAGAAACAAAAGAGATGAAGATGGAAATGTCACGTAAACAAAGCTAGATTGGTTGCACAGGCTACCGACAGAAGAAGGAATTGACTTTGATGAAACTTTTGCTCTGTTGCTAGACTAGAGGCAATCGAATCTTTCGGCCTATGCCTCGCTCATGGACTTCAAAGTGTATCGGATGGATGTAAAGAGTGCCTTTCGAATGGTGATCTTCAAGAAACGTATACGTGGAAGCGACCTCCAGATTTATCATTTCAGATAAACTGGATCACGTCTACCGACTCAAGAAAGCTCTCTACGGCCTGAAGCAAGCTCCTAGAGCTTGGTATGAAACTCTATCCAAGTTCTTAACTGAACAAGGATTCGTGAGAGGAAGAATAGACACTACTTTATTCATCCGCAAGCACAAAGGCCATTCTCTTCTGGTACAAATCTATGTGGACGACATCATCTTTGGATCAACTAACCAAAGCCTGTGTAAAAGATTCGAGAAGCTGATGCAGAGCAAGTTCGAGATGAGCATGATGGGTGAACTTACCTATTTTCTAGGACTACAGATACAACAGACTTCAGATGGAATCTTCATCAGCCAAACCAAATATGCAAAGGAACTAATCAAGAAGTTTGGTCTTGATTCAGCTAAAGGATTTGAAACTCCAATGTCTACCGACTGCCATCTTGACAAAAATGAGAAGGGAAAGCAAGAGAACATGACCAAATACCGAGGGATCATATGTTCACTTCTTTACCTTACTGCTAGTAGACCTGACATTATGTTTGCTGTTTGTGTTTGTGCTAGATTTCAGGCAGATCCAAAGGAGTCACATTTGCTTGCTGCCAAACGTATCATAAGATATGTTTCAAAAACAACAAATCTAGGCATCTGGTATTCCAAATCCAATAACTTTAATCTAGTAGGATACTCAGATGCAGATTATGCAGCCTGCAAAGTGAGCAGAAGAAGTACCAGTGGGACTTGTCAATTTCTTGGAAACAGACTTGTCTCATGGTCTTGCAAGAAAAAAGGATCAGTTGCAAACTCAACCACAGAAGCAGAATACATTGCTGCAAGCAGCTGTTGCTCTCAACTTCTATGGATGAAGCAACAACTATTGGACTACAACATCAAGACTGCAACTTCAGCAATTTCAGTCTCCAAAAATCCAGTGATGCACTCCAAGACAAAGCACATTGATATTCGTTATCACTTCCTCAAAGATCATGTAAAAAAAGGTAACATCAGTTTGGAATATGTTCCAACTGAGCATCAATTGGCAGACATTCTCACAAAACCACTGGATGCCACCAGGTTTGCATGTTTAAGGAGAAATCTTGGTATGATTGATCCTACTGCTTAAATTCAAGATATCTGTTATTGTTTCTTTCATATTGGTAGACTTAGTTTTAGACTGATCGAAAGACATAAGTTCTCCTTTACCGGAAGACTTAAAGGTCAGCATTCTTACTTAGTCTATTTTTTTTTCTAAAGAGGTTTCTAAAGCAATAAAGGGGGTCAAGGACAAAATGTGGTACTTAAGAAAATATCTTAAGTTCCCGCTTTTTCAACTAAAATTTTCTCGCCTTTAAATAGTCCTTGAACCATCATTTGCAAACTTTACGAAACCCTTTGACAAAATATTTCTCTCTCTCTCTCTCTCTCTCTCTCTCTCTGTGTGTAACTACGTTATGCAAATCCAAGTATTTCCTGTTTCTTCTTCTAAATCGACGACAATGATACGCCTCTCTTCTTCTCTACTTGAAACTTACTACGTACTGTTCTGCATTTCATTTCATATCCTAAAATTGTTTTGGAATTCAAACGGTCATTTTCAAGTTTATACAGTTTCCGCCATTGTTGTTCTTACAAACCTTGAATACTAACAGTCGTTTTTATATATACATTGTTCATTCTTATGAAAAACTTCTGTCTTACCTTTCTCGGGTGTACATACTCTAAACATCCTAGGGTTTCAAGTTTTCGGTTCAGAAATCCCAATTATTTCAGAAAAACTTGAAATTCCTACTTGTTTAGCTGTCTAGATGAAAAGCCCTAATTTTTATTTTGCTTTTCTTTCAGGCAAGAACTTCAAATACGAAGCGAGACAGCGGAAAGAGTTTGAATCCGGAAACTGACATTCCTCCCAGTACTGATGTCAACCTTTCGGGATTCCCCACCTTTCCCGCTTCTCATGACATCATAGTCGCCCTGGACCCGAAGCTGTATATTCCGGGGATGTGCATTGACCTTCAATCGGTCTGCAATATCGACGCCGCCGTCAAAGCTTGCGAGGACATGAATGCCTCTGGGATTCTACCCCTCTTCTGCCTCAACGACAAAAATTACAGTATCTTTCTGGCAGAAGAATTCTATCAAAGAATGGAGCTCATGAACAAGACCACTCTTCGAGGATGGATTTGAGGCCGTCCCATCTCCATTACCGCTAAGACAATCGCCATCATTATCGGCGTGCACTACGGTGGAGCTCTTGCAGCAACCATGGCTGAGGCTGTCCATGCCTGGGAAGCCATGAGGGGGGTAGAAACCTACAGGGAACCCCAAGGGAAAATGCTCAGGAATCTTTTCCCTCTGGACGTGTACTGCTCAAGCCACCTTATAGACAAGGGGCTTCTGTTCAAAAGCGGCGCACATGATATGTTCACGGCCCAACAAATCAACTTGTGCAATGCCGTATATCTTCAGCTCAAACTCAAGTGGGGGGTCATCATCTTTAATGAGCTAATGCAGTGGGTGGAGAAAGCAAAGAACAACCCCACTTGCAAGCGCCCCTTCGTCAGGCTGATCAATGCCCTTCTAAGGGATGATGATAAAGTGAACTCTTCCTTGAAGGAAGATGAATTGATAGTAGTGGCCACGGAGAAGCAGCTAACCGCTTCGTTCTTCAGTAAGTATTCTGAATACGAGAACAAGCGAAGACTGCAAAAGGGTCTACCGCCCGTGTCCATAGACAAAGTGGCCAAGCCTTTGCCAATCTTGGTTACCCGCTTCAACATGGAAGCACATGAAGCTGCCAGCAGACCCTTCAAGAAGGTATCTGCAAAATTTGGTGATCAAGTGTCCGCGTCCCTCCATCAAAAGGCCAAAGACTTGGCTGATGAGGCAGAGCAGCTACTAAGGACCAAGATGGCAACCAAAGGCAAAGCAAAGAAGACAAGGCCGGAAGAGGCAACTCCAACTGAAGAGGAGCAGGCCAAGTGGATTAGGAGAGAGATGAAGGAAGGACAAAAGAAGAAGGCACCAGGCCAATCCAGCCATTCTTCACCTCTACCTACCCAAGCCCAACCATCCTCACAGCCACCTACCCAATCCAGCCAATCACCCTCACCATCTCCTGCACCCACTCCCAAACCAAAACGAAGGAGACTTCGTAAAACCTTTGAAGACCAGCCACCGGCAGTCCCTCCAACCTCTACCGATGAAGCAGCTGAGTCTCCTATTCAGCCGCTAAGGAAGAAAATGAGAGCTATCGGTCCAAAACCCTCTACCGCCAGCCAACCAACCACCGCTACCGACACCCAAACCTCAACTGTCAACCCTTCATCTATACCAACTACCGACGCCCAACCCTTACCTGTCAACCCTTCATCTATACCTGTCAACCCTTCATCTATTCCTCCTGAGTCATCTACTCAGAGGAATTCACCACCTCCGGAGGAGTCTATCCCTCAGGAGGAGCCTCAAATTCAGGAGGAGCCAGCAAGAACCCCAACTCCTCCTCCTCCTTCACCCTTCAACTACTCACCTGACCCATCTACACCTTCTACACCTCCTCCATCCCAACCAACTTCATCCACCACCCCAAAACCATCTCAGATCCCCCCTACCCAGCCCTTAGACTCTGCTGCAGCCAGGTTCCTCTTCGAGCTTTCATCAGTAGCAGATCTATTCACCCCTACCCATCAACCTCCTCAACCTTCTCAACCTTCCCTAAGAAAACCAAAATCCCTCTTCTACCCTGTCCTTCTTTCTGGTTTTCTACCGAACCCCTTCCCAAATCCTCCCACATCAGTGAAAATTCTGACAGTGATATGGAGCTGGATTCCCCACCAACCCCTCCTCCACCTCCACCAGTTACCATATCCTCCTCCACCAGCACCATACCAACCCAAGACTCGTCATCTTCAGACTCCATCACTCCTCCACTACAACAGCCCATACGGCCTGCAGACTCTACCTCTGCCGGCACCATTCATATTGGCCAGGCAACTACTTCCCATCAGCCAGCCAATGATGAAATTTTGACACGGCTGGACGCCATCTATAAACGGCCAGGCGCGCTTACAAGCATCACTACCGCTAACGCCGAAATTGCCACTGCCGCCTCAAAGGCAAATGACCGCACTGCCGCCCTTCTTCGACAATTTCAAGAGGATGTATGGACTCGATTTGGACAAATACGACACGACTTCACCGATGTCAAGATCAACATTGAAGCTCAACGAGACGAAGGTGTCCGTATCTGTTCCTCCATTTTTTACGAGTTATTCCATGCCATTACTCTTCATCTCGGCCACGGTCGTCCTCCCGTTCTCGAACTCAACAACCTCGCTCGCAACTCTGCTCACAACGTCATGAATGCCAAACGTGATCGTGATCGTGATCTGGCCATCACGGAGGAGAAGCAAATGAGGTCAATCAACAGAATGCTGATGGAAAAGAACAGCCGTCTTCGTGAAGAACTGGACAACCGTTCTCGTTCCACCAGACCTCTGACTGATGCAGATGACGAATACGAACGAAGAATGGAAGCGCTGGAGCGAGAACGAAGAGAAAGGGGGCTGCAGACAAAGGCAAAGGGAAAAGACCTTGGTAGTTTATGTATCTTTTCTTCCCTTTCCTTTGTATTTATCTTACCTTTTGAAAACTCTGTTGTACGTAAACATCTTGTTTATAAATATAGATGATTACTTGCTTTTTCAAAAATTATCTTGTTTAAATTCTTGTTGCTTTATTTTCTTATCTATTTAGAATTTAAACAATCAATTTAAATTTATTTGAACTGCTGCTAATCTGTGTGCTGTTCTATGATTTTCTTATTCTTGTATGCACTTAGATTAGTCCCTTACATTTGAGGTGTTATTCTGTTTAATAGAGGCATGTCTTCCGTTACTTAATATATAAAATTCTCAGACATGTTATTATCTATCAAATAGTCTGTTTTATAAGCCCTCATTTGTAGTAATGATGACCAGATATAAATAGGAGGAGATTGTTGATTCTTTCGTTAAGATTTATATCTGCTCAGTACATTACATTAGTTTTATACTTCAGTGGCTAATCGGGCTGCGTATCGATTAGCGTGGCAACTGTGTATAGAACTTTGCCTTGTATAGTTTTTGTAGGACTTTTCAGGTTCAGCGGAAGACCTCTCCATATGCCTAAATCGGAAGACCTGCTTTCAGCTTTGTCGGTAGACCTCGTGTCCACCTAATCTTCTACGGCGTGTCCTATCCAGCAAAGATTGATTGGATTAATTCAAACTTATCCCAATATGTTATTTGAATTAATCCAAGACATTCCCTGACATATCAAGCCGCTGAAAGCAACCTTTTCCGAAAAGCAGGAAGACTTTTCATCCTGAACAGTGAAAGCAGGAAAAGCAGACTGTCCCCTAGTTTCTGCAACAACTCTCAGATCTGACACCTAAATCGCCCACTCTTTTGAAGATCTCAGAAATCATTACCTGCTCTAGATATCTGTGAAGACGAAAATCCTTGACTGACAGCCCCATGCATTTAATGCATTTATGAAAAGAGCTGTTGAAGTCTTTGTCTCCTCCAACGGATCTTTTGAAGTGCACCTGCTATAAATGCTGCCATTGAAGACTGGAACAAAAAAAAAACTGCACAGAATCAATCGAACACTTAAAGGATTGCTCTGAAACTTCATAACTCCAAGTCTTTCAGCTCAGTGCAATCAAGAGATCCTCAACAGATCTAGAAGTCCTCGTCAACAACAAGAAGCTGCTCATCAACACTTATTGTTTTATCTTCTTGTTGTTTACTTCCATTAACTATACTTCTGCACGAATTAAATATCTTGTTTTTACAGATATTTAATTCCCTAGACCCCAAACACAAGTCAATATTTTGTACACGATCCATTAGGGATATTCTTTGTAATTGATCTAAGTGGAAAACATAGTGCACAATTTAAATCCAAGGTTGACTGCCTTGGTGGTGGACGTAGCACTCTTTATAGTGTGAACCATCTCAAAATAATTGTGTTATTTCTTACTGTTTGTCTGATACTAGAACTGCTTAGTTTCATTGTTTATATTTATCCATTTACAGCAGAACTTAAGTAAACTGTAAAAGGTCTACCGGTAGTACTTATCGGCAGACCTGGAACAACTTTCTTGAAGGTCTTCCGCTACTTGATTCTTTTCTATAGATTGCAAGTAACTTTCAAAGAATTTACTTAAAAGTTTTTAAGTGTTTAATAAGCTATTCAACCCCCCTTCTAGCTTATTATTGTGCTCATTGGGACCCACAGCTGGGTCGGAGGACCTTTACGTAGTCGCCTATGTTTAGGTTTTGGTGAAGGTGGGGGTTAGTTGGAAAAAGTTTTTCGTTTGGGTTTAGGGGTTGGCTGGGGAGTGGAGGTTGATGGTTCGGGGTTAGAAGGTGGGGGAGATGAAGGCTTTTCAGCCGTTGCAGAGGAGCAGCCAGGAGACTTGTTACGTCTGCCGACCTTCAGCTCTTGCCTTATCCACTTTGCTTGAAGCTTTTCAGCCTCTTCTTCTGCCGTTACGTTCTTGGCCTTGGCCGCTTCCTTTTTCCTCAACAACTGCTCAAACTCTTCAGCCAAATCCTTTACTTCTTGGTGAATGCCTCGAGCAAGGCTAGATCTGAATTTGTCTGCTGCAGTGCAATATCCCTTGCTAGCAACATCATACGCGTCCATGTTGAAACGCGTGACCACCATTGGCGAAGGCTTGGCAACTTTGTCAAGTGAAATGTTGGGAAGACCTCGTTGCTTGCTTCACATGGTTTCGTAGTCGGCATACTTCTTGAAGAAGGTGGCCGTCATCGGTTTGTCCTTGCCCACAACAATGAGCTCATCTTCCTAAACGGAAGAGTTGATTTCTCCTGTAGAAGGACATTGATGAGCCTGACAAATGGTCATTTGAGGTTGGGGTTGTCCTTTACTTTCTCAACGTAGTGCCTTAGTTCGTTGTAGATGATGGTGTCGTAGTTGAGTTGACACTGCAGGAAGACGTCACTCGTGAGATTGAGCTGTTGGGTAGTGAACATGTCGTGGGCCCCGTTTTTGAATAGAAGACCCTTGTCAAGAAGGTGGCTTATGCAGTAAACGTCCAAAGGGAAGAGATTCCTTAGCATTTTGCCTTGAGGTTCCCTCTGAGTGTTAATTCCCCTCATTGCTTCCCAGGAGTGGTCAGCCTCAGGAATGGATAACTCAACGTTTCCACCATAACGAACTCCAATGATTCTTGAAATCATTTTGGCAGAGACAGAGATAGGTCGTCCTCGAATCCATCCACGCATTGCAGACGGAGTCTTGGGGTCGATGACCATTCTCTGGTAGAATTCCTCGGCGAGGAGGATATTGTAGTCGTCGTCGTGTAGGTAGAAGAGCGGTAGAATCCCCGACTGGTTCATGTCTTTGCAAGCTTTGACTTCGATGGAGAATGTGCAGACGGTTTTAAGGTCGATGCACATGCCGAGTAGGTACAACTTTGGGTCCAGTGACACAATGACGTCATGAGGGAGATGAAATGGAAGGTATCCTGGTAAGTTCAGGTTCAGACCAGGTGGGATGACCTTCTCGGGGTCAAACTCCTTCATGTTGTCGCTCTTTGACTTTGTAGAAGTTTTCACCTAAAAAAACAAATTTGGAAATTAGGGCTTTCGAATTTACAGAACAAACAATCAAAGATTTCATTTTTGTGAAATTAATTAAAATTTCCTATGAAAATCATGAAACCCTTGAATGTTTTGGATAGATAAACCAGAGAAACATTAACAGATGATTTCTAAAAGAAATGAGTATACGAAGCACAGAGAAAATTGTTAGTTTCAAGGTTTTGAAAAACAACAATGGCGGAAACCGTCCAGATACGCAAAGCGTCTGTTCGGATTCTAGAAAAAAAATAACTCAACAAAGGAAATACTAAACAAAAATCAATGGATAGTAAACCAGAGAGTAGTGAAGAACTTACCATTGTCGCTGTAGAGAAGAATAAGCGAAGAATATTCAAAAAGAGAGGGAGCAATTACAGAGAGAAAGAGGAGAGTTTGAGTAGAAAGAGAAATATTAGAGAGAGAGAGAGAGGTTTCGAAAAGTGTTGGGAAGGGCGGTTCAAAGTCTATTTAAAGGAGGAAAAAATCTTTTAGCAAAAAAGTTGTAACTTAAGATATTTTCAAAGTACTAAAAATTTGGACTTTTAACCCCTTTTACCTTTTAGAAACCTCTCCCGCTTCAATAGACTAAATAGTTGAAGTACTAACCTGGTGAAAGCGAAGAGCTTAAGTCTGCCGTTAGAAGGCAAATATAGTCTCCCGGTTAGTAGTAATTTAAGTCTATCGGTATGAACGAAAAACTAGAAATTGAAATTAAGCAGTAGGATCAATCATACCAATATTTCTCCTTAAATAAGCAAGCCTGGTTGCATCCAGTGGCTTGGTGAGAATGTCAGCCAATTGATGTTCTGTTGGAACGTATTCCAGACTGATGTTACCTTTCTCCACATGATCGTTGAGGAAGTGATAACGGATATCAATGTGCTTTGTCTTTGAGTGCATGACTAGATTCTTGGAAACTGAAATTGCTGAAGTGTTGTCACACATGATTGGACAATTTGCAGTCTTTATGTTGTAGTCCACTAGTTGCTGCTTCATCCATATTAGTTGAGAGCAACAGCTGCTGGCAGCAATGTATTCTACCTCTGTGGTTGAGTTTGAAGCCGATCCTTGCTTCTTGCATGACCATGAAACAACTCTATTTCCAAGAAATTGACAAGTTCCACTGGTGCTTCTTCTGCTCACTTTACAAGCTGCATAATTTGCATCTGAGTACCCAACTAGATTGAAGTTGTTGTGTTTTGAATACCAAATACCCAGATTTGTAGTTGTTGAAACATATCTGATGACATGTTTAGCAGCAAACAAATGTGATTCCTTTGGATCTGCCTGAAATCTAGAATAAACACAAGCAACAAACATAATATCAGGTCTATTGGCAGTTAGGTAAAGAAGTGAACCTATGATTCCTCGATACTTGGTCACGTTCTCTTGCTTTCCCTTTTCATCTTTGTCAAGATGACAGTCGGTAGACATTGGAGTCTCAAATCCTTTTGCTGAATCAAGACCAAATTTTTTGATGAGTTCATTTGCATATTTGGTTTGGCTGATGAAGATCCCGTCGAAAGTCTGTGAATATGCAGTCCTAGAAAGTAGGTGAGCTCTCCCATCATGCTCATCTCGAACTTGCTTTGCATCAGCTTCTCGAATCTTTTGCACAGGCTTTGGTTTGTTGATCCAAAGATGATGTCGTTCACGTATATTTGTACCAGAAGAGAATGACTTTTGCGCTTGAGGATAAACAGAGTTATGTCTATTCTTCTTCTCACAAATCCTTGTTCAATTAAGAACTTGGATAGAGTTTCATACCAAGCTCTGGGAGCTTGTTTTAGGCCATAGAGTGCTTTCTTGAGTCGGTAGACATGATCCTTTTTGTTTTTAATGACAGAACCTGACGGTTGTTCAACATATACCATTTCTTGAAGGTCACCATTGAGAAAGGAACTCTTCACATCCATCTGATAAACTTTGAAGTCCATGAACGAAGCATAGGCTAGAAAGAGTCTGATTGTTTCTAATCTAACAACAGGAGCAAATGTTTCATCGAAGTCAATTACTTCTTCCTGTCGGTAGCCTTGAGCAACCAATCTAGCTTTGTTTCTGATGACGTTTCCATCTTCATCTCTGTTGTTCCTGAATACCCACTTGGTGCCGATAACTGGATGGCCAGTCGGTCTTTGAGCTAAGCTCCAAACTTTGCATCTTTCAAACTGGTTCAGCTCTTTTTGCATAGCTTCAATCCAGTAATGGTCTTCGATAACTTCATCAATCTTCTTTGGCTCGATTTCAAACACGAATGTGAATGCAAACATAGTCTCATTTAGAACTCTATTCCTTGTACGAACTCCTGAGTTGAGATCACCAATGATTTGAGAAATGGGATGATCTCTTGATACAATAACAGCTGGAGGAAGATCATTTATTGTCGGTTCTTCCGTTAAATCTGGAGTTGGTGGAAAAGGTGATTCACCAAAATCAGGTTCAAAAGAGATAGGGTCTTCAAAACCTTCATTTTCTGGTGAACAAGAAGGGTGAGTGATCTGTAAAGGTGTTTGGGGTAAAACAGAAGAGATGGGTTCAGGATCAACAGATGATTTGGAGCTGGCACCAGCAGAGTTGAAGTCTGTCGGTGTAGGGTTAGCAGAACTGGAAGGGTCTACAGTTGGAGGATTCTGAGTTGAAGTAGGAGTAGAATCATTATTTGTACCTGTCACAACATCATCAGAAACATCAGCAACATTTGGAGCCTTTCGAGGCTCTATTAAATCATATTCATTAAATGTAACATGCACAGATTCTAAGATTTTTAAAGAAGTTTTATTAAATATGCTAAATGCTTTTGAATGTTTGGAATAGCCCAGAAAAATTTCTTCGTCTTATTTTGAATCAAATTTACCTCTATAGTCTTTTCCATTATATAGAATAAAACATTTACAGCCAAAGATTTTGAAAAATCCTATGTTTGGGGCTCTTCCTCTCCATATTTCATATGGAGTTTTATTATGAAACTTGTTTACCACAGATCTATTCTAGGTAAAGCATACAGAGTTGACGGCTTCTGCCCATAAATACTTTGGAAGTTTTGCTTCTGCCAGCATAGTTCTTGCTGCTTCAATGAGTGTTCGGTTCTTCCGTTCAGCTACACCATTTTGTTGAGGAGTTTCGGCAAAAGAGAAGTTGTGGCCAATCCCGTGGTCATCATAATATCTTTCAACACCTTTGTTCTTGAGCTTGGTGCAATTGTCTGATCTGATGTCACTAATGCCTTCAAACTTTTAGGTTTGAAGTCTTCTGAAAAAAGCGGTGATCAGATCATATATCTCATCTTTTGAAGTCATTGTTTCGATCCATGTGAACCTAGAGTAGTCATCAACTACTTCAAGTGTGTACTTGTCTCCAGAGATACTGACTGTAGTGATTGGTCCAAAGAGATCCATATGCAGAAGTTGAAGAGGTCTGGTCGTTGACATGACAGACTTTCTTTTGAAGGAAGACTTGGAAAGTTTTCCTAATTGGCAAGCTTTGCAACTTCTGTCATGGTCGGCAGATACCGTAGATAGACCTTTGACAAGCCCATCTTTGGAGAGCTTGGAGAGGTACTTGAAGTTGAGGTGACTGAGACGCTTGTGCCAAAGCTAACTGTTGTCACGAACGTTGTTAGCAACTAGGCAAAGGCTGGAGAATCTCCCTAGTAGATTTAAGTCCACGACATAGACGTTTCCTTGTCTATTACCGGTTAGTATCGTTGAGCAGGATTCACGATCTTTGATGAGACATTGGTTGGAGGAGAATTGACAGATGAGTCCTTTGTCACAGAATTGGGATATGCTCTAATGATTATGCTTTAAGTCGTTCACTAGAGAAAATGTGTTGATGGAGAGACTTCCTCTAGTGATTGAGCCATACCCAATTGTTTTCCCACTTGCATTGTCGCCAAAATTCCCCATAGGACCTTTGGCTTCAGCTATATCTGAGAGTAGACTTCTGTTCCCTGTCATATGTCTTGAACAGCCACTATCCAGGTACCAAATGTCCTTATCTTCTGAATCTATAGCCATGAAGCAGACCTGAAAAATATCAAAGAATGAAGGTACCCTTTATTTTCTTTTGGGTCCTGAGGATTAGCAACCTTTTAGAACTCATACCTGGCTAACCTTGAGAGAACTAGGTCTCTCAGATTTTGGTGTGAACCTTAGGAGGCATTATGGGGCCAGATGGCCTAAAAAATTGCAAGAATGACAAAGATGAAAGTTCCATGGAGGACTGTGATCAGTTTTAGCTGTAGAGTGCTTGTGATTCTCCTTGCTCTTAACAGTAGTCTCTAGTTCAGCTAGCTTGTTGACGGTAGACTTAATTGGTTTCTGTTGAACCTTCCTTGTTTTATTACCATCAGATTTAGCCTTGACTGGTCTGTTGTTAACCTTTTTAGGAGGATTCGGTAGAATACCTTTAAGTTTACTCTCAACAGGTTTAGGTGCCTTGCCAACTTCATAGACAAACATGATAGGAACCAGAAGAGATTTCTTAGGTCTACCGTCAGCAGACTTTGCCTTGGCAGAGCTGTTGTAGGAAGACTTTGATTTCTCTACCGTTCCTTTCTCAAGCTTCTCTTTAGAAGCAGTTACCTTGGCTTTCCCTTTCTGAGCCTTGGGGTAAACGTAAGGTACACTTCTATAGCCAAGTCCTTGTTTACCCTTGTTTCTGAACGTCTGTTTGGAGAAGGAGATATCATAAACAGTCTCGGAGGTTTCACCTTTCTCCGTGACAGAAGAGTATGTCGAACTGGGCTCATCAGAATATATCCTAAGCCAGATTTATCATTACTTGTCTTTTGGCTTGAGAGAAATTCTTCAAAGGTTTCCTTGGAGCTGTGCCAGGAGTCTATTGTGTTTTGCAAGGCAATCTTCTCCAAGTCAAGTCCTTTGATGTGCTCAGTGAGACATTTGACTTAGTCGCAAAGAAATTTGTTTTCTCCTATACGCTTGATATTTTCCTGTTGACAGCTATTGAGAGTTTGAATCTCAGCTGCTAGCTGAGATTTTTCAGAAGCAAGCTTCTCACAGTTCTTAGCGAGTTTTACATAGGCTACTCTAAAGGAATTGAACTTTTCAAGCATTTCTTGATTATCTTTGAGCAGTTCTTCCTTACTGAAATTCTCACAGTTGATCTCACTCTTGTCAAAAGGACTTGGTGAGATTTCGACTTCATGTTCAGAGTCATAGGTGGGACCTGAATCATGAGCTATTAAGCATATGTTAGCTTGCTCACAATGGTCCTCTTCCTCTTCTGAACCAGTCTCAAACCATGTAGCAACCTATTTATCTTTTATGTCTTCAGCCAGTATACCTTTATGTTTTTGAAATTTCTTATAAGGAGGCTTTCGATATGTGATTGATGTCTTATTTTAATTATTTCCTTGCAAGTGGACAAGATTATTGGAGAATAGTTTTGGAAACAAGGGTCGAACCCACAGAGACGAGAGATCACAAATACTGCAACTTATTGATAGCAAATTACTAATCTAAGGGGGTTTTTATAATTATTATACTCTAAATTATTATTATTATTATTTAGGTGTCTAACTAATTAGCAGCAATTACAAGTTATGAAGATCTTATGGTGGATGGCAATTTAGGATTAGGGTTTCACTTGTATCGCCACTATGTTTATTTCAAAATAATTATCATTCAATTTTTGGGTACGTTCACAAAAGATAGATATAGTCTGTTGAGTTATTGGCTCAGCCTCCATCCCCGCATCATTCATCCATTCTATATTCTAAGCACAAGAACATATGATCTATCTATCACCTAGGTCATGTATGAACCTGGCCCTAACTTATCACTCTCGTGCATCGATAGGTCCAATTTATTGTGATGGTGAGCCAGTGTGCGGCATATGCACATTGGTCATGCAGTTATCCGCACCTCTAGGCCTTTATTATTTGCGATTACATTCATTTGTTGAAAGTGAAATAATATAGGAATTGATAAACACCACAATCAACAACAATTGAATGAACATAAATATGAATTAAAACATAAATTCGATACAAGTTACCTCCCACCTCCTAGATTAATGATGATTTAGTTCATCATAGACGATGAACAGCACATGGAGATGAATGGAGACATGATCTGATCTTCAATACTCGTAATTATAATAACTAATGATGTTATACAACCTAAAATATATTCTAAAGTTATACAGAACTGTTTCCAGCTGTTTCTAGTCGTCTCCCGTCGTCCTAGGCTTTGGCTACCAACTTCTATTTATACCGAGGAGTTGTATTTCAATCGAATCTCTAGTGAAAACGCCAAAAATCGCATTCTGACTACTTGCGGTCGCAAGGTTTGGCACACCTTGTGTCCGCAAGGTCCTTGGAAATCCGGGGTTTTATTTTTTTGATGTACTGTCCACCTAGCGGGGGCAAGGTCTGGAACACCTTGCGATCGCAAGGTCTCCATTATGTTCTTCATCTTTTCTTCTTCAATTTTTCATTCTGGCCCCTTCTCGGATTTTGCATATAAAAGCCTTGTGCTTTACATATTTTCACTAAAAACCCTAAAACTCACAAAACTCACCGAAAACACATATCAGTAGCCAAAAGTCTCGTAAATTAACATAGTTTAACTCATAGAAGCATATAAAATCGAAGTATAAAATACATCGATCAAATACGCCCAAACTTAAACTTATCTCGTCCACAAGTAAACAATACTTATAAATACAGAAGCAATTAATTAACAATAATAACAAAAATGAAAATCTTTTTGGAGGGTGACACTATTTACACTCCTCTATAAACCCACAAACTCAAGGAAACTCTTTCGAGTGACTCAACTATGCATATAAATACAAACACTAATAAATACAAAAGCAGATAAAGTTATACTAAGATAAAAAAAAATCTTTTTTGCTTCAACCTTAAGTCATAAAAGCATGGCATAACAGGGCAGTCTCAGTTCGATGCTCACCACATAAGCTGGCTAAGTCACATACAACCAACTGACATTTTCTTAAAACTGCTACTACTTTTAATTTCTCCGTGTGTGTGATCACCAGTCTTAGAGAATATCTTAACTAAAACAGTTTTATTAAGCTAAGCACCACATTCATATGAAAATCAAATTTTAATTAAAACCCATGCATTATGAAGTATGAGATCTACCATCCAAACCCGGTCTATTATAGAAAGAGAGGTCACCAAGGATTTCAAAAAATTATACATCCATCTCATGCACTTCTATGTATGACATACAATGCTCTCCTATCCCAATTACTTGTAATAGCTAAGATTATGCTAACACAGTGTGCTCTCGACGAATAATATGAACATGAAGTATTTTGATCAATTCTATATGGCTCACTTAGCAGAGAAAAGACACACAAGCATTGGCAAGAAGATCATTAGGTCTTTATTTAGCTTGTAATGTAAGGCCAAGATGATGAGGGATTTGATGAAAAGGGATTGGAATTCAAAGTAAGAGAGTAATACTACCCTTTATCCCTCATATTTCCAAGCAAAAGGAAGTTTTTCCTATTTAGGCTAGGACCTGCAAAGACTACAAGTAGGGGGGTGTTTTCTGTTACTTTTCAGTTTTCTTCTTCCCCCCCCCCCAAACTTGTTTTGGGCAATATATACTTCTAAAAATATCACATCATTCTTCTCAACAATAATTTCTCTAACATATTTTCTTTTGAAAGCTATGCTTCCATTTAAATCTTTCTTGCACTCTTCTTCTTCCGTTTCATTTTTCGTTGATACATATATATTTGTTTTTCTTTTTCTATTTTCTCTTTTTTTCTTTTTTCTTTTTTTCCCGACGACGGAAAGAAGACGTCTTCAGAAAAAATACCCTAACGAAAAAAAATGGTCCTCTATAATCAATTTCCCACCCACATCATACTCTCTCAAAGGGTAGGCTAAAAGTGTATAGGCTTTTCGGGTTAAGTTAATGTGGGTAATAGAAATGATGTCGAATGGGGGTTTAATAGTGTGCTTAGCACACTCCATTCTTTTTAATTAGGCTCAAAGGGGACACTAGGGATATTTTTAGTTGAGGTCAGGGAATATTTAGGCTCTAACAATCCAAAGATGGCCTTAGTCATTTCTTAATGCCAAATGCTCATGTAGTTTTTAAAGCAAGTAAGACACACAAACCATCATATCAACTATGGGAATTGTGGGGTTGAATGTTTAGCATCACTGGATTTCACATAAGCATTCGCTAAGACAGATGGTAGGGACAATTGAGACTAACATGCAGACACGGTTCGAAAGTGTGCTTGAGATATATAAATGAGAAAAATCCAGGGGATCTAACTATCATGCAATTGACCCTAAGTCACAATTTAATGCAACAATATGTTCGAATGGCTATGTATCATATTCTTGTGCATATCTTGTTGTAATGAAATAGGTGCTATAAACTTTATAAAACTATTCTAATCAATCCATAATTATGACTGGTGTGGGTGCATGAGGAATCTTGAGAAAAGTAAAAGTTTCGCAAAATCAAGTAAATTCTAGAGGGATCTACGGACTAGCTATGCGGTTCATTGCATTAACTCCTCATCGACTAGTATTACTACACCTAAACTTGAGGCTAAAATTTTTTAATAAAATATTTTTTTTTAATTTTGATTTTGAATTTTTTTTTGTTTTTTTATAAAGAAAATTGGAGATGTTGATGACGCAATTGATGATGGGTTCCCATAGCAGGAATCCACGAGCATCCAAAACCAGTGTTTCTGATCAAGGCAAAACCTCCGAAAATAAGAAAAAATTAAAAGCAAGAAAGGCGGGTGAGGAGGAAACACGATAGAGAAAAAAGAAAATTTTCCTCACCCTAAAAACGTAGCCCAACTCCATTCCTCCTTAGGCTAGGACCTGCTAAGACTTTGGGCTTAGAATCCCCCCCCCCCCAAACTTAATTTCTATTTTATCCTCAAAATTGAGGAACATATGAGAGGATTGATGGGGACGGGCAAATATCAAAAGGACATAGCAGGCCCACCTAACGAAAGAGGATGAAACTTGGGCCTCGACTCAAGGTGAGTCGGGTGAAAATAACGAACGAGGACGAAACTCGGGGATCGTACCAGGCGGCATCCCATAGAGGTTGGAGACATTTTGTCCCACGGTGTTAAACCACCCAAATAGCTGCTCTTGGTTGGCACGCATTTGTGCCAACTGCTGAGTTGCCATTTGGGCCTCAAGGGCAACCTCTTCTAGCCTGTTGGAGATCCCCACCAGTGGGTCCTCCTCCTCCTCTTCGGGTTCCTCCACGTGAGGAACCCACACTCGCGGCTGGTGCTGGTGCTCAAACAAAATGGCCCTAGTAACGGTCGGCCCAGCTCTAAGCCTCTCCGCTATATTCCGTTTTGTTTCGTTCCTTTCCTGCATTATAAAAACTCTACAAAAACTCTAGACTAAAATTATTAGCAACATATAAATACAACATTAAGATACTTTTCTCCCCCAAACTTGGATTTTGGCATATTTAATTTAAGAATTAAATGTCCAAAATTAATTTTAACGGAGAATAGCATATTTAAATTAATTATAAAAGCAATAAAACTCATAACAGTGGGTTGCCTCCCACTTAGCGCCTTTGTTTAACGTCTTTGGCTCGACCCAACTGGAAACCTAATCATTGGGCGGTGCATTTTCAGCCAAACGAATTAATTCAATTGTTCGTTCAACTGACATCGGTTCAAGGTATGGCTTGAGTCGGTGTCCATTAACTTTAAAAACTTCATTATTCTTTGGATTTCTTATATCAATAACTCCATGGGGATAAATTCAGAGAATTACAAAAGGACCAGACCACTTAGATTTCAACTTTCCAGGGAATAACCTAAGACTAGAATTAAAAAGTAAAACTTTCAATCCTGGTCGAAACATCTTATTGGCTAACCCCATATCATGATACTTCTTGGTCTTTTCTTTATATGTTTTGGCATTCTCATACGAATTTAGCCTTTGTTCTTCTAGTTCATTTAATTGAAAAAATCTTTCCTCACCAGCCAAGGTTAAATCTAAATTTAAGTCTTTAACAGCCCAATAAGCTTTGTGCTCAATTTCAACTGGTAAATGGCATGCTTTGCCATATACCATTCGGTATGGACTCATTCCTATTGGGGTTTTAAAAGCAGTTCGGTATGCCCATAAAGCATCCTTAAGTTTAGATTCTCAATCTTTACGATTAGGCCTAAAAGTCTTCTCTAATACTGCTTTAATTTGTCTATTACTAACCTCTACTTGACCAGATGTCTGAGGATGATATGGTGTAGCTAACTTGTGAGTTACACCATGTTTCTTTAGGACATTATTCAATAACTTATTATTAAAGTGAGTCCCTTGGTCACTTATTATGGCCTTAGGTATTCCATATCTAGCTAAAAGATCTTTAACAAATTTAACCACAGTTTTACTATCATTTGTTTTAGTAGCTATGACTTCAATCCACTTAGACACATAATCAACTGCTACCAGAATATATTCACAATTATTTGACACTGGAAAAGGACCCATGAAATCAATACCCCAAACATCAAAGATTTCAACAACCATGTTAATATGCAATGGCATTTCGTTTCTTTTTCCTCTTCCACCAGTTCTTTGACATTTATCACAAGTTCTATAGAATAATTAAGTCTCTAAAAACAGTAGGCCAATATAAACCAGATTGTAAAATTTTTCTAGCAGTTTTATTCCCACTAAACTGACCTTCACAAGAGCATTCATAGCAAAATTCCATAATACTTTGTTGGTCTTTTTCTGGAATGCATCTCCTGATTAAAGAGTCTGAACATATTTTATATAAATGAGGTTCTTCCCAAAAAATAATTTTTCGCTTAAGCCAAAAAATTTCTTCTTTTCATAATGATCAAAATCAGGATTTATGATATCAGCACATAGTAATTGACAAAATCAGCGTACCAAGGGTCTGAATCTTTAACAGCTAAAAGTTGTTCATCAAGGAAGTCTTCATTTATTGGAATTGGGTGTCAAGAAATTGACGTTCAAGTAAGGATGAAAATTCCAATCTAGACAAATGGTCGGATACGACATTTTCTGTTCCCTTTTTATCTTTGATTGTAATGTCAAATTCTTGTAATAATAGCATCCACCTAATTAATCTAGGCTTAGCATCTTTCTTATTTAATAAATACTTTAATGCAGAATGTAGAGCTGTCAGAAAGGATTGGGCCCGTTGGGTTGGCCCGCCCCACCACTTAAAAAAGGTGGGTTGGGTTGGGAAAATATGAACCCATTAGGAGGTGAGTCAAATGGGTTGAGCCCGCGGTGGGTTGCGGGTTGAGGTGGGTTGGGGCGGGTTGGTCCGTCATATACTAGTTTCAAATAACCAAATCATAAGTTTGATATAATTAGTTTAAATCATTTTTCGCTCAAAACGTAAGATTATTTTTTATATCTGAAATATTAGTAAATGATTTTAAATTCGTTCAAAAAATGACACTTATAACAATTAAAGATGTCAGAATAAAGTATATTAACCACAATATTTTTAGAAAAAATGATTATAAGAACATACATAAAAAAGTAATGATAAAATAGTTTCTTACTTCTATTTTTTTCTCATTTTATACTATAAATGTTAAAGAAAGTTGTTAGAAAATACTATTAAAAATATAATAGTAGAAAACATAATTTTTTAATGAATTATGAAATTTTTTTGTGTTATTTATGATTATTTTTATTATTTAGATTAATTGGGAAAAAAGATGGTGGGTTGGCCCGCCTAACCCACAACCGAAGATGGGTTGGGTTGGGTTGGCAATTTCCCGTCCCACCACATTTCATGGGTTGGCCCGGCCCGCCAAATGGTGGGTTATAGCGGGTTGTGGGTTGGCCCGCCCCACCAACCGACCTTGACAGCTCTAGCAGAATGATCAGAAAATATTATCACTTGCGATCCTAACAGATATAGTCTAAATTTTTCTAAAGCATATACAACTGCCAAAAATTCTTTTTCTGTTGTTGTATAATTTAGTTGTGCATCATTTAGAGTTCTACTAGCGTAGTGTATTACATGAGGCTTTCTATCTACCCTCTATCCTAAGATGGCTCCAATTGCAAAATCTGATGCATTGCACATGATTCCAAAAGGGAGAGACCAATCAGGGCCGGATAAAATAGGGGCAGTAGTTAATCTTTCCTTTAATAAATTAAATGCATCTAAGCATTCTTGATCAAAAACAAACTATGTATCTTTTGCTAACAAGTTACATAGAGGCTTACAGATTTTGGAAAAATCTTTTATGAATCTTTTATAGAAACTAGCATGCCCTAGAAAACTTCTAACACCTTTAACAGAAGTTGGAGGAGGTAGTTGTGAAATAACTTTAATTTTTGCTTTATCAACTTCAATACCTTTATTTGACACAACATGCCCTAAGACGATTCCATGTTTGACCATGAAATGACTTTTCTCCCAACTTAGAGTTAAATTTGTTTCACAACATCATTTCAAAACTGATGTAAGATTTTCTAGGCAATGATCGAATGAATTTCCAAAAACTAAAAAATCGTCCATGAAAACTTCAACATATCTTTCAACTAAGTCTGAAAATATAGAAATCATGCATGTTTGAAAGGTGGCTGGAGCATTACATAGCCCAAATGGCATTCTCCTAAAAGCAAAAGTGCCAAAAGGACATGTAAAAGTTGTTTTCTCTTGGTCTTCAGGTGCTACAGGTATTTGGTTGTAACCAGAAAAACCATCAAGAAAACAATAATACTCGTGATTGGCTAGTCTTTCAAGGATTTGGTCAATAAACGGCAAAGGAAAGTGGTCTTTCCTAGTTGCTGCATTTAGTTTTCTCAAATAAATGCACATTCTATAACTAGTTATTGTTCTTGTAGGGACTAATTCATCTTTTTCATTTTTAACAACTGTAATTCCTGACTTCTTAGGAACTACTTGAACTGGACTAACCCATTTATTGTCTGATATTAGGTAAATTATACCTGCATCTAGAAGCTTAAGAACTTCTTTTCTTACGGCTTCTTCCATATGTGGGTTAAGTCTTCTTTGTCTTTCTCTTGAAGGTTTACTACATTCTTCTAAGTGTATTGTATGCATGCACATAGACGGACTAATACCTTTTAAATCAGCTAGGGACCATCCTATAGCTTCTCTATGTGTCTATAAAACTTTCAATAAACTTGCTTCTTGCTCTTTAGTTAAATCAGCTGCTATTATAACAGGTAAAGTTTTACCTTCCGCTAAAAATGCATATTTTAGGTGGGGTGGTAATGGCTTTAATTCTTCTACTGGAGGAGATTTGAGAGATGGCATAAATTCAGAATTTTCTGTTGTAATTATTACATCTACTTTAACCTCCTCGGCATTTCCTTCTTTAATATCTTCCTTATTTTCTACTTTAACATTCTCTATCTCAATTTCTTCAAAAAGAGATTTTAAAATCTCTACTTCATCTTCTTTAATTTCATTAGTTTCATCTTCTACTTTTTCTATTCCATCAGAACTATTTTCTGATTCTGATTATTTCTCTATATTATCTTTATGCTTATTCTAAAGAGCTTCTAATTCTTCTCTCTCTTGTCTTTCTTCCTCTTCTATTTCTCTTTCTATCTCATCAATGTCAATTTTTATGGGAGGGATAGGACTATCATCATAAACTATAAATACATCTTTCTCATAGTCATCATCTTCATTATCTTTTTCAAAAGCTTCAGTTGATAATTTTTCGATTTCATCTATGGAAAAACACGCATTTATATCACTAAGTCTATTCATTGCATCATAAACAGAGATTTCGACAGTTTCACCTAGGACTGACATTATGAATTTACCATTTTTAACATTTATCATAGTATTGTCAGTGGCCATAAAGTGTCTGCCTAACAATATATGAACTTCATTATTTGTGCAGATTTTCCTTTCCATCTCTAGAACCACAAAGTCGACTGGAATGATTAGTTTATCAACCTGAACTAGGATATCTTCCACTATACCCAAAGGATATTTAACTTAACGATCAGCTAATTGTAATTACATATTAGTAGGTTTTAGTTCTCCTAACCCTAATTGTTTATAGACTGCAAAAGGCATCAAGTTAATACTTGCTCCTAGATCTAGCATGGCTTTCATCTTTTTAGAGCTTCCCAAAGAGACTTGGATATTAAAGCTACCAGGGGCTTTCAACTTAGGGGAAAGTTCGGGTTGTAAAACAGCACTTACATTTTCAGAAACAATCATTTTCTCATTGTTTTCAAACTTGTGTTTCTTAGAGTGAAGATCTTTGAAAAACTTAGCATAAGCTGGAATATTTTTTATAACGTTAAGCAAAGGAAGGTTAACATTCACTTTGGATAACAAATTATAAATTTTCTAAAATTGTTTGTCCATTCGGTTTTTCCTAAGTCTTCTTGAAAACGGAATTGGGGGAACATATGGTGGTGGAGCTGTGGCGACCCGACCCGAGTCCCAATACGAGACCCCGAGGTCGTGCCGCCTAAAAAGGCACGTAATGAAAACAAGTAGCAAATAGTGGGTAAGGCCATAACGGCGGTACGCCAAAAACTTTAACACATGCGGAAACGTATAATAATTAAACAGTGGCGCCCAAGCTAACAAGCGCAAACTAATACAACCTTAGAGATAATGAATCTCTTGGTCCAAAAATAAAATCATGTGCCGCAACAATAGGCACATATAACAATTTATGGCAATTAAATATATATCAAGTCATCGGCGACGCTACGGCCGGAACCCAATATTACTAAGTCTAGAACTCTAGTCTAGCATGCTTAACGGCTAAAACATGCCGGATAATAAACATATTAAACAAACCAATACATGGTTAAAAGCAACTTAAGCATGATCAACATAAATATACAAGGCACGACTAACATATGTCGGCTCTCAAAAGATTAAGAAATAATAAACATAATTTCAAATATCACACAATAAAAGTCTTGCTACCCCACATAAAGTTTATATAACTTTATGTCTCGTCGTCCTTGCCAAAGTAAAAAGGTACTAATATTACAAGGTAGCAACCTTGCCAAAGCTTCTTCAATGTAAAACGACAATCACTTCGATCCGCTCGCTCGGCTCGGATCTAGGGAAAACAATCAAAACAAATAGGAGTAAGTCATAAAGACTTAGCAAGTTACTAACAATAACTTCCTGTCATGGCATCATGCTCAACAATATTAATTCATGCAATTGACATAATATACATTTCATAAATAATCATGTCAAGGCATTCATACTTAACAATCTTGAATATCATGTTATCAACAAGTATAACATTTCATTAATTCAATCAACCATCATTTCATATCATATAATATTCACGTAGCACATTATTCACATATAGCACTCGTGAGTCAATTCATACAAAAGGGAGGTGATATCGTTACCCTTTTTCCGCGCATGTCACTCCTGCAAAAACATGTGCCAAACTTATGTGTCCTCGATATCCCTTTCATGGATATCGACGTCCCCGAGACATTTCCCCGCTCGAGTTCCGATAGTTATCAAAGTCATGTTTCCATACTACAACTAAGATCAACTACTTCCCTACCGTGGCCATCGATAGAGGGTGTGTGCAATCCGGCGCGGCGATCCATCAAAATCACGAATCTCACAATTCATGAAGATGATGCATCGTCCCGCCCCAAAGACTCAACAAACCGACTCCAGCTGGACTCAAACTTCAAGCACACGTAATTCATATTCATATGCTCAAATAAGTAGGCATGTACTCTACAATCATCTAGTCATGCTTCTAATTCACAACTAGCACATAATCACATTAGAGATAAAATCAAGGTTCTAATCATCAAGTGTTCTTCATACACTTTAAAATGCTTGGAGGCTTAACCCCCATTAATACTACCCCAAAATTCGTAGGACTTAGGCTTATTACTCCTTAATGGCATACTAACCCAATGGTCAACTCCGTTGAGTCATAGTCAATCTTTCAAAATTAGGGTATAGAAGCCATTGGCCTCAATACTCTCCTATGTTCATACTAACGTAATTAAATAGGTTACTAAGGTCATTAAACTCATAAAACCCCAATCAAACAATCAAGTATGAAACATAGAATCAAAGTCACAAACTAGGCATATACATTCTTATCATTTCATCAACTATGCACCCAACACTTAAACAACAAAGTAGGGTGATTTATCATACATTACCACACATAAATAGCATCATAAACATGGTTTACAACTTGTTTATAATCTGATCATACAACTAAAAATGTAGCATTTAGTATGTACATGAACATAGCATCTCAACAAGTCTAACTATTTCATCAAACATGCTCCCAATGCTTAAACAACAAAGTAGGGTGATTTGTCATACATTATCACACATAAATAACATCTTAAACATGGTTTACAACCTGTTTATAACCTGTTTATAATCTTATCATACAATCAAAAATGTAACATCTAGCATATACGTGAACATAGCATCTCTACAAGCCTAGCTATTTCACCAAACATGCTCCTAATGCTTAAACAACAAGATGGAATGATTTATCATGCATTATCACACTTAAATAGCATTAAAATTATGATTTACAAACTGATCATAATCTGTTTACACAACCCAAAATACATCATTTAGCACATACAAGATCATGGCATCTCTACGAGCCTAACTATCTCATCCAATATGCTCCCAATACTTAAACAACAAAGTGGAATGGTTTGTCATGCATTACCACACTTAAATGACATCAAAATCATGGTTTATAATAGGTCTATAATCTGTTCATACAACCCAAATTCATCACATAACATAATCTAGAACATGGCATCTCTACAAAGTCCTAAGTGCTCTCATTGACCTCATATAGCAAGATTGTTTTCCCTAGGGTCAATGAGGCTAAAAGAAATAAGAAGAGATGTTGTAACTTACCTTAAACAAGTCCTACAAGTTGTACAAAAACGTCCATGCAAGGGTGGGTAAGTGTTCTCCTTGCTCTCCTCTTCACTTCTACCGTTCGGTTTTGGAAATGGCTTCCTCAAAGCTTGGCCACCATTGTTGATCACTCAAGAAGCTTGTATAAACTCTCTATAACTCTCAAGAAATGTTCAGCCACGAATTTGGAAGTGAATGACTGATTATGGTGGGTTTAGTGGAGGTAATGGTCATGCAATGGCTGAAGTGGGGTGGGGGAAGGTGTCCAATGCATGTGTGTGCATGTTGGAGGTCTTTCCTTGCCAAGTGTTGTACATGCATCCAAATCATCCAAAACTTGTCAAGCATGCATGAGATGATGTGTAAGACGAACTAGGGTGGTTTAGGGTGGGTTAGGTTGGGTTTGGGTGGGGTTTGGTTAGGCAAATTGGAGAGAATGCAGAAAAATCCCGTAAGCTGGAAATCCTTTGATGCGGTCGCATGGTCCAAGACCCATGCGAGCGCTTTGTGCTGTTTTTCACTAGACTTCCATTTTGGTCCCTTGCAAGTTCTAGGTCTTTCCCCCTTGCACCCTCAAGTCCTCCAAAGCCCAAAATGGTCTAGAATTCAACCCTAAACACCTCTAAACAATAACCAAAGCAAATCAATGTTCAAACCTCAATCAAACATGGCTAAGAACTCAGACAGAACACTCCCGAACAACAACCGAAAAGGTCAAACGGAGAAGGGTTAACGCTCGAATCAAACTAGCGATCAAACCGACGATGCAACTAGCATTCAACCAACATCTAAAGCGTGTTAATGATGTTAAGAATGGTTTCTAACATTTATCCAAGTGTTTACAACATAAAACACAAACCCGAGTTTCAAAGAAACTCGTGAAGGAAAGGTGCATACGAGCATCCCAAACGACGTCAATGAACATGCTATCGACTTTAAACATATAAGTGAGCTAAGTTAACATACTAATGATGATTATGAAAGTATGATCTCATGCAATAACCAAGCAAGCAATAAACTAGGGTTTTACAGGAGCCACATAAGGTTCCTCTTCTTCTGGTTCTAACTCTTTTTCTACTTCTACTTCTACTTCTTTATTTTTTTGAATTTCTTTCTCTTGCTCCTTATTTGAAACTTCTACTTCTACTTCTACTTCTTGATTAATCATTTGATTATTCTCATTACGATTATCCTTTTCAACTTCTTTTTCAGAATTATCTACATCATACGGCACATTAGAAGAATGAATAGGATCACTCACCTCTTCACCTATTACTTTACCGCTTCGCAAAACAGTGATTGATTTTACTTGCTCGGTTTGAGTAGGGAACTTCCCTTCTTCTCTTTTCTCGGTTTTAGAAATCACAATGTGCTTCTTCAAATTTTTAACTTCTTCAAGCAGATATTTTAGTAGAACTGCTTGACCTTTGCTTGTTCCATCTTGTTTTGGAACTTCTTCAATACTTAATTGATTTTGATTTAGAAATTGTTGTGGTTGAGGTTGTTGAGGTTGGAATTGTTTAGGTTGTAAAGGTTTATTTCCTCCCCAAGAAAAGTTAGGATGATTCCTCCAACCAGGATTATATGTGTTTGAGTAGGGATCATTCTTTGGCCTTTGAGGGTATATATTCATAGCATTAGCCTGTTCAGCATACATAGCACTCGATAGACAAAAATTAGTAGCATGAGAATATAATCCACATAAAGCACATGCTTCTTGAATTGACCAATTTTCAAATTGAGCTTATGTATCTGATTTTTCTTGAACTTGGTATAGACTCCTACTTTTACCTCTAGCAATTTTCTGTTGAGAATTAATAGTTAACATCTTAAATAATACCTCTAGTGCTTCTGGTGTCATTCTATTAATAGAACCACCAGCTGCACTATCAACCATAGTTTGTAAGCCTGGCGAAAGACCATGATAAAATTGAAGCACTAACACATGTTGAGCCAGATTATGATGAGGACAAATAATGAGTAGATTTTTAAATCTATCCCAAGACTCATGGAATGTTTCACCTGGTTCATTTTGGAATGACATGATTTGTTTTCTGTATTCAGTGAGAGATGCATACTTATAGTATTTACTCATAAACAAATCATATAATTGAGCCCAAGTATAAACACTACTAAGTGTTAGATTCATAAACCATCGCTTTGCCAAGTCTTTTAATGCACTGGGAAAGTATTTCATTTTAACTTGGTCTTCAGTCAACCCTCCTAAAGGAAAAGTACTCATCATGTATTCATAATCTCTTAAGAAACTGTTAGGATCTTCGTAAGGCGTTCCATGAAAGGAAGGTATAACATTAAAATAATGGCCTTTTAGTTCAAAATTCCTTACAGCATCTGGTAAGACTAGATATGATGTTACTACATTTAATGAAGGTCTACTGAAATCATTAATAGTTCTTTGATTCAACACTACTTCCATATTTCTTCTAGCAGGTTCTTCTTCTATTTGATTCATGTTAACCGGATGAACTGGATTTTCAGGATTTTGATTAATATCTTCCATTGTAGGATCAGCCAGAGGGTCCTCTAGATTAAATTGTTCTTGATTATCAGGCTGGGGAGCTAGATTTTCAAAATCTTCTTGATTCTTTCTAATATTATTTATATCTTGATTTAGTTCTACCAGTTGGGGATTCAAATATCTACGACCATGCATAACATAAATTAAAGCAATTTAAAAACAACTAACTATTAAAATTAAATAAAATTAAATAAAATCTTTTTGTATTCTTATTTTTATAAAAACTGAAAATTAAATTAAACTAAAAATTACGCAACCAACAAACTAATTATGTGAACTAGCTTGTCCCCGGTAACGGCGCCAAAAACTTGATCGATGTCTTATTTTAATTATTTCCTTGCAAATGAACAAGACTATTGGAGAATAGTTTTGGAAGCAAGGGTCAAACCCACAGAGACAAGTGATCACAGATAGTTCAATTTATTGATAGCAAATTATTAATCTAAGGGGGGGTTTTATAATTATTCTACTCTAAATTATTATAATTATTTAGGTGTCTAACAAATTAGCAGCAATTACAAATTATGAAGATCTTATGGTGGATGACAATCTGGGATTAGGGTTTCACTTGTATCTCATCTATGTTTAATTCAAAATAATTATCATTCAATTTCTTGGGTTCGTTCACAAAAGATAGATATAATCTGTTGAATTATTGGTTCAGCCTCCATCCCCGCATCATTCATCCATTCTATATGCTAAGCACAAGAACATATGATCTATCTGTCACCTAGGTCATGTATGAACCTGGCCCTAACTTATCACTCTCGTGCATCGATAGGTCCAATTTATTGTGATGGTGAGTGATCGATGTTTTAATTAATCTTTTTCCTTGCAAGTGGACAAGACTATTATAGAATAGTATTGGAAGCAAGGGTCGAACCCACAGAGACAAGTGATCACGAACAGTGCAATTTATTGATAGCAAATTATTAATCTAAAGGGGGTTTTTATATTTTTTTTAATTCTAAACTACTATTTATATTTAGATGTTTACCTAATTAGCAGTAATTACAGATATGAAGATCTTATGGTGGGTGGTAATCTAGGATTCTGGGTTTCACTTCTATCTCCTTTATGTTCAATTCATAATAATAATCATTCAATGTCTTGGGTTCGTTCACTAAAGATAGATATAGTCTGTTGAACAATTGGTTCAGCCTCCATCCCCGCAAAATTCATCCATTCTATATCCTAAGCACAAGAACTGTAATCTATCTGTCACCTAGATCATGTATGAACCAGGTCCTAACTTATCACTCTCGTGCATCGATAGGTCCAATTTATTGTGATGGTGAGCCATTGTACGACATATGCACATTGGTCATGCAGTTATCCGTACCTCTAGGCCTTTATTATTTGTGATTACATTCATTTGTTCAAAGCAAAATAATAGAGGAATTGATAATCACCACAATTAACAAGAATTGAATGAACAGAAATATGAATTAAAACATAAATTCGATACAAGTTACCTCCCACCTCCTAGATTATGGATGATTTAGTTCATCATAGACAATGAACAGCACATGGAGATGATCGGATACATGATTTGATCTTCAATACTTGTAATTACACAAACTAATTATGATATACAATCTAAAAACTACCTAAAATCTAGCTAAGACTGCTTCCAGCCGATTTTCTATATGTTAGGCTCGGCATTTGACTTCAATATATACTCGGGAGTTGTAACCCAATCGAACCACTGTGTGAAAATTCGAACATGTCGTATTCTGACCACCTTGCGATCGCAAGGTGTTGAGTACCTTGCGTCTGCAAGGTCTCTGTGGGTTCCCGGGATGGGTGCTCCCGCGCCCCGCACGCCCATGGATAGGGGTGTGCGTCCGTGCTGATGCGGTGACATCCACTGCTCCCGTTCCAGCCTCCCTTGTTTAGGGGAGGACGAAATCAAAAGTGCGGGAGGAGTGCTGTCGGAATAGCGCGTTGGAATGCGCCTCGGTTGCCTTTAGTGGATTTTGATCCAATATGGGAGCTTTGGATTTTCTATGTCAAGTTATCCCTTTTTTTAGGGGATACCAGGATATAGGAAAACATCACCTTTCCATTCCCATCCTCCCTTATTTAGGGGAGAACGTGAAAGTGCAAAGAAAGATGTTGCAGCGCCCCCACTATAAATTTTATGAAAATAGCCTTATGGCCTATTTCGGATCACTATGGGTGCTTTGGGTTTTCTATGTCAAGTTATCCCTTGTTTAGGGGATACTAGGACATAGGAATACATCACCTTTCCATTCTCATTCTCCCTTTTTTAGGTGAGAACGTGAAAGTGCAAAGAAAGATGTTGCGAGACCCCACTGGATCCAAAATGTTTTTAGAGTCGCCATCTTTATTCTAAGGCAAAAAATAAAGCAAAACCAGAAAAAGAAAACCAGAGATAGAGAAAACGGGTTCGGAGGCTAAGTTACGAGTTGGGAAGGTGCTAGGCACCCAACTCGCCCTTTCGGTCTCAAAACGGTTTTTTGGCTAAAGTATGCTTTTTGTTATATTTATTTAACAGATAAATAAAGCATCAACTGCCTACAAATACATCCGTTACATCTATATTATTTACAGACTTGCAACAGTCTCTTTTACAAATAATTACAAATATATTTGGAAATATTTGGCCATAGTAACGACTACATTTAAAATTATTTCCTAAATAAATCCGGGCAGCATAACTGCTTATATATTTACATTGGGCCGGATTGGAAATAATACTATTACAAAATGAAAGACTTTAATAAACAAAGCAAATAATTACAAATATTTCTGAAAGTAATTGGCCATAATAACGGCTACATTTAGTACTATTTCCTGACTAAATCCGGGCAGCACAACTGCTTATATATCTACATTGGGCCGGATTGGAAATAATACTATGTTACTCTGCCCAATTTCAGCCTACCTCAAGCCAACAAACAACCAAACACAAATAGTTACTCTGCCCAAACCCCGAGGCCAAAAGTAACTTTCAGATGCAGTCACGCTGCCCAAATTCACACAACACAACACAACACACAACACACAACAACAACAACAAAAAAGACTCTCTTTCCCCGAGGGACAGAGCAACTGCTCTTTCCACGATTTTCGGACCGGGGAAAAAGGGTGGATACCTAGCTGGGGGGCTAAGGTACACTTCTACCGGTTGGTTTTGTGTTTGGAGGAAGTTTGGCAGGGTTTCGAGGCTTTGGAGGTGATCTCTCACTATCTCACACCACTATCTAATTCTCCAGCGTAACGTTAACGCGGAGAAGCTTTACGCGAAGAAGGAGTACTGAATGAAGAGCCGGGCACCTCTATTTATAGGTGAGGACTGGGACATCGGTGGAATTTTGGAATTTTATCAGACGCATCAATCGGGTGTATGCCGCGCAGGATCAGTTGTGTTTTACGGCAAATGTGCGCTGAAGGAAAGCAGTTTGGGCGCTGCTTCATAGAGGTTTGGGCGCTGTGCCCAAATCAGATGGGAGCCACACCCATTTCTCTTTCAATGCTTCGAACGATTGTACCTTACGCTGGACGAATTGCATTTTACGGCAGAATTTGTGATGAACAGTGGCTGGGAGAAGTTTGGGCTCCAACCCCATTGGGTTTAGGCGCCATGCCCAAACCTTTTGGTGGATGTGCCTAAACTTCAAACTAAACTCCTTTTTGACACTTTAGTCCCTGCAGTTTGTCCTTTTGCGCATCCTGTCTTGTGTTTTTGCATTTTTGACCCTGTAACTTGACATTTGTTAATGTTTTAACAGTTCTTGATATTTTATGTCATGTCATATTTCAGAGGTACGAAATTTGGGTGTCTACAGAGCCCCTTAACGATGGAGTCTACGGGTAACCCGTAGCTTACTGAGTAGACGAACATCGTTGATTAGAATAGACTCTCCAATTTCGTTTTATTTCAAAACGAGGGAGAAATATGCAGCAGGTAGCAGTTATAATGCAGCAATTTATCAAACCTCCATATCCTAGACATCTTTAGTCAGTTATAGCAGGTTATCGCAGTTTTTAAGCAGATATGCAAATTAAATGCTCTGATGGTCGGACCTACTAATGTAGGTTGCCTACGTATCCCTTAATAAAAGGAATCAGACCAAACGTAGTTCGGCCTAAGCCGAGGATCAAGTGTTGTAATGCAGACAAGTGTTGTGCGGTGGTGCAAGTGTGGCAATGTTAAATGAGCAAGTGCATGCAAAGCTTTGTCAAATGAGTATGACAAAGGTAAATAATGTGCTGTGTTTGGTCGCATCTACCGAGATAGACTGCCTACGTATCCTTAGTCAAGGAATCAGACCAATCGTAGCTCGCCTGTGGCTGCGCGGCATGTATTGTTTCCTAGGAACTCAGCCTCTACTGGAGAACAAAACCTTTCCCTATGAATCCGGGGCTGACCCCTTAAAGGAAAGTTTTCCAACACAGCAAAAATGCATGGAATGCATTGCCTCCTCAGGAACTCAGCCTTCAGCGGAAAACAAAACCTTTCCCTATGAATCCGGGGCTGTGTACCCCTTAAAGGAAAGTTTCCAAACATCAATCAAATGCACTGTTAAAAAGGAAAATACCTTCCTTTCCTTTACCTTTGTCGTGTCCATGCAGCAAATTGCTGCTGATGTTGCTTTGATGTCGCTCGCTGTTTTACGCTGTTCGTTGTTGCACTTTGCTGGGGATTTTTCTTTTTATCACTGTTCCGGCCTTTGCTGGAAAATATTTTCCCCTGTCCCGCTTTGTTTTTGGCTTTAGCTGGAAAATCTTTCTTGATGATGTTGCATTTTTCTTTACTGCTCGTTCTAACCTTGGTCAGAAGCTTCTTTTCCTTGTTACAACATCCTTTGGTATCAGCTGGAATCGTCTTTTCTTTGCTGTTGTTTTTCTTTTTGCTTCATTCTCTAGCTTTAGCCGAAAATTTCTTCTTATGCCGCTGCATTTTTCTTGTTGCATGTACCTGGAAATTTTTCTTTCTTGTACATGCATTTTCCCTCTCCCGAGTTTTTGTTTTTGTTTTTTTGTTGTTTTTTGTTTGTTTGTTTGTTTTTTTTTTTTTTTTTTTTTGCTTTTTGTTTTTTTTGTTTTTTTGAAAACCTGTACAAATATTTACAATGGAATATAATTTTATATGATGCAAAATAAATAAAATAAACACATGCAAACTCAAAACGCACGCACAAAGCAAAGCTATACCAACCTAACAGGTAATGGCATGCTGTTTCTCCAAGATGGATTTTAAAGGAATATACCTTCGGGTTTGAACATGCTTTCCCTTTTTTTTTTGTGATATGCAGGGAAAGGACAGGGCAGATACCTCTCTCCTGTTCTTGGGCATATGATTGTTGCAGGGCTATTCTTGGAATAAGGTGATTCTCATAGCCCCTGCATTTTCTTCGCAATTAGACAGGGCAACAATGAATGGTCAGAATCCAAGTCGTTTGGCTGTTTCAGGACAATGGCAGTGCAGCTGATGAATAGGACGAGGACACTTCTGGTGCTTCTCATTCTGATGAGATTGAGCCCCCTTTTTTTTCTCTTTTTTTTTTTTGTTGTTGTTTGGGCCTTGCAAAAGAAGTACATGGGACCGGCCAGGCGGACGCCGCAGGTACTGATGGACCACCTTGGGGCTTAAGCTGCAAAAGAAAGGATAGTTTCTGGGGGAAACAAAGGGGGTATAGGCAATAATAGATATGTACATGCAATTAATGTATAATCTAAATTTCTTTAGCAATTATTCCTAAGTTGCACCTTATGACCCGAAAATTTTATATTTTAATGTTTTATTGCGAGCTTCCTGTCGTGGTTTTTCTTTTTCTTCTGTCAGTCGAGCCCCTTGCATGCTGAAAACTGGAGGTAGGATGCTGAGGTTTCAAAGAGTGCCTTCCCTCTCCTTTATTCTCCTGATATATATTTTTTATTTGGCTCTAACTTTTGCCTAGGCTACCCTTTCGGGTTTTCAACCTAGCGAGCGCTTATTTCTCCTTTTTTTTTATTTGTATTTTTTCTTGCTCTAACTTTTGCCTAGGCCGCCCTTTCGGGTTTTCAGCCTAGCGAGCCCTTATTTCTCATTTTTTTTTATTTGCTCTAACTTTTTCCTAGGCCGCCCTTTCGGGTTTTCAGCCTAGCGAGCTGGAGAGGGAAGCACTTGTTGGATAGAATGGCTTGGGCACAATACCTTTTAAGCTCATTGAGATTGGAGGGCTGAACAAAGTTTTCTTTTTCATGGCTTGCGAGAAATATGGCACCTCCTGATCGGATCCCTTTGACAATATAAGGCACATCGTGGAAGAGAGTGGTAGCAGCCTTTTGATAAGTAGCCCCAACATTTTTTTAGACCAGACAGCATGACATGATAGCCGTAGGTCCCCTAAAGGGGTGGCGAGTGAGTTCTTTTCTTGGTCTCTTGCTGCCTTTGTTTTGACTATAGCTCAGCATGCTGCCGATAAAAACTTATTGGGCTTGGGAACAGTCACTATATTGGACAGCCAGATCGGATATTTTTTCTTTGTTCTTTTTTTTTTTACTCTTTTTTTTCTTTTTTTTTACCCGAATGAAATTGACGTGCGGCTGTTTCATTTTTTTTTTAACTTGTAGTGACCATTCTTGCTTGATGCGGCGGAGCTTTTGTCTGATTGGCTGAGCATCCGGACATGTGGGGATCCGGTGTTTGACTATGGCTGGGATTACCCTTGACACATTTTCAAGTAAACATGTCCACGAACTCTTTGAGGAGATCCATGAGTATTATCCTTTTCAGAAACTTGCAGGGAGTTGCCGATTTTGATTCCTTTGATTTCATTGTCCAGCCCCAGATTGATAGTGGATCAGTTTTCAGTTGCTGTTGATGAATGATGTTGTCCCTGGTGCTCGACTGACTTTACAAGCTCAAGCAAATAATTCTTTTTTTTTGTTCGGGGTCCTATTAAATGACTCATTATTATAATGATTTAATGCGTCTTTTAATATAGGTGCAACTAAGAAATAAGCAAAAACATTTATATTATTATTATTAAAAGCAAACCGTACAGGGTTTATTACATTATTGAGGACCTGGAGTTTGAGATCCTCATTATTAGGGAACAGATCGGTAGATGACCAATCCGTAAAGCTAGGGAAAGGAATAGGGATAATATATCTAAAGCGGTCCACCATGTGGCGACCCGACCCGGACCCGAGGTGGGCGCGGGTCGGACCGCCCAAATAGGAGGGAAACAAGTAAACAAATAACATGCAAGGACTTAATTAAAGAAAATGACGTGACGCAACATTAGAGACGTAGCACGCCTCGGCACCAAAAGGCCGGTATTTTAAAACTTTTCAAACCTGATATAACAGTTAAGCAATTAAACCAAGTCATCGGCGACACTACATGCCGGAACCCAAGCTAACAGTTTATGGACAAAAATTAAATAAGAGCTAATAGGATGCTCAGCGGAAGACTTATACGTAGTGAACTACTAAACAAGATAACCAAAGCTCGGCTTACACAATGCCGGCATTAAAGGGGTTACAAGTACTACAAGTGTTAAAACTACTAGTAGGAAATAAAAGTAACAAGTTCAAGTTCTATACATATTCCCAAGCATAGTCTAATTGACTTGCTTTAACCCATCGTCCTTGCAAAATATAAAAGGAAGGAAGAGGACATCTAAACCACCTCTTCAACTACAACGTCGGACCAAAAGAGGAATAAAGGAGACACGAACACTGCAAGCTTCAGCGAGAAGGACCTGCTTTGCTAGGATCTAAAGCAGTAAAGGGGAATGGGTAAGTCATAAAGACTTGTAAGCTATCAATCATGCATGTCATGGCAATATGCAACATACAAGGCAAGATATCATCACATAAGCATAGAGATCATATATCCAAGATGCACATTGTTTCACATAGGTGCTCGTAATTAAATCACATAGGATAAGGATATATGGAGAGCCGGGCCGCTACGTAGTTCCTGCATACAAGCGTTATCTGGAATGTGAGGTGTCGGATGTGTGTAAGTACATCGACCTTCCGAGGAGATGCCCGGGATAGACACACCAATGATGCTCTAATGATTACAGCAAGGGGGCTACTTCCCCACTGTGGCCACAGTGGAGGCGTGTGTGAACAAAGACGGGTATGCCAGCTGGACTCATGCAAATGCCAAGTAGTGTTTACTTAACAAATTCTCAAGTAGTGAACGAGGACGACAAGAGTGATCTCGTTCATGACAAGTAAATATTCTCATCAATAATCAAGTAGGATTGAGTTCGACAAGAGCGAACTCAACATGTCAAATAGGCATACTATTATATGACATCGAAAATCAAGCATGGTAATCAATCCAAATTCAAGAGTCTAGAATTATCATTCTTAGTGACACGTGTTTAGAACGTCGTAGGGATTGATCATTGAGCCGGTATTGTTCAATGGCTCACTATTTTTGACTCCGTAGTCGCCTCTAAAAACTCATCCAATAGAGTTTAAATGCTAAATGCATCTTAAACCCTTTTCTAAATTCTCGTATATGATAGACTAGGCCATTAATCCACTTAACAACCATAGTCAAGAATTATCATTAATTCAAATTCATGGGAACCTTAGAATCATTATTTCTAAAAGTTATTAAAAGTCATTTGTCCAAGAACATTAGTTATCCCTAGGGAGACTTAGAACACATTTAATTCTAAGCATAGGACTAAATCAATAAGATGAACAATTCATAGCTTATGAAACCCTAAAAATCACAATCTCTAAGAGGTGTCAAAAGTCATTAGTCCAAGAACAATAGTTGTTCCTAAGGAGGCATAGAACACATTTAATTCTAGGCATAAGACTAAATCAACAAGATGAACATGTCATTCAAAAATCTCATAAGATCAAATCATCATCAAACATGGCTTGGACATAGTAGAAGCATGGGAATCATAAGAAGAGGGGAACATGGCATTTCTAGCATTCAACCTAAGGGGAATCAATAGCTTACCTTACACCAAGGAAAAAGATGGGATGAGCACAAATTAATCGGATGGAATCGAGCTCCTCGTTGGTAGCTTCACTTCGGTGGTCTCGGTTTGGCAATCGGAGGTCGGGAGCTCAAGTTATGGGAGAAACACACACTAGTCTCACCTCTCCACACACACACAAAAGCTTAGGGAAGAGAGAGAAGGAATGATCTGAAATGGGAGGATTAATGTTGATCACAAAGTGGGAGGATTTTATATGGCAAGCAATTTGTGGGTGGAAGTCCACATGTCACAAGGAGGGAGCTTGCAAATCCACTTGTCAAGTGGAGGGGGATTTGAGGTTAGTGTTAATCCAAGTCATTAAGGGTCTAATAGGGAGGTTTTGGGTCAATTAGGATGGGGGGTTAAGGGTCTAATTGGTCACAATCAGATTGCAAGAGAAAAATCCCATAGGTGCAACCAGTTCTTGAGGCGGGCGCCTCACATATGGCCAGGCGAGCGCCTGGACCTATTTCCAGCTCATGACCATTTTTTCATAAGTTACTGGACAGTCAATCTTGTAAAATCGACCATAAATCGCTCACAACTCCAAATGAGGTGATTATTTATTTTTATAAAACTAGACGCATTAAATTATATTTTAGAATTTTAAATTACTCCATTTGGACTTATATTCATCAAGATAAGGTTACTACAAAATCAAGTACAGAAGTTGTTTTCCTGAAAACTCAATTCTGGCACAGCCGTAAGTCAAGACCTAATTGAGGTACGTTGACACCTTGGAAAATTACCAAATTTTACATAGAGTATCCTAACGTATGAAGGTAAAATATACAAAATTTTTAGAAAATTCTATTCAGTGGATTAGTACCAGAATTTTCCCGAAGTTTGCCCAAAAACATGACTGGTCTGTGAAGGAATAAATTGGTCATCTTATAACCAAATGCAACAAGTCTATGAACAATGATTGTGTAAGCATGACAAATACTAGTACACTTATTCTAGAACTCAAATTAACTTCTCGCAAGTTTAAAACACAAACAATACGAGCAACAAAGGCAATCCCGAGAAACCCTAAGACTCAAACGAAGCAACAATGCTTCTAAACTCTCAACCATGCCTACTATGATCAAGATGAATGTTATAAGTCATCTATGAAAGGTAATAGAACCCCATCACGTCTTGGTTAAGTGCTAACATGCTAAGGCAAACACTCAAAGCACAATCGGCAAGGTATGCAATGCGTAGAAGGTATTCAAGCGACTATGAACATAACAATCCTAATGCAAACACGACATGAACCAGATGAAGTATCTAACATGTTAAGACATATGACAAACATGTTATTATGGTACTAAGGCTCTGCTAGGACTTAGTTAAGTACGAAGATGATACACGAAGCAGTTATAACAAGGCATGCAACGTATAGAAGGCATACAAGCAACTACAATCATGGTTGACCTAATGGGAACATGGTATGAACAATATGGACTCTAAAACATGTTAAGGCACATAATGAACATATTGATCAAGTATAGAAGACATGTTACACAAGGAGGGTTTGGGTTCTCACATCCTCCCCCACTAAAAGGAATTTAGTCCCTAAATTCATAACGAAATCATCGAATAGGGAAGGGTATCTCTCTCTCATATCAAGCTCGGTTTCCCAAGTAGCTTCCTCAATGTTATGGTTCTTCCACAAGACTCTGACCAACGATATCCTCTTCGTTCTCAAGACTTGTTCCTTCGTATCAAGAATCCTCACCGGCTTCTCATCACAAGAAAGGTCAGGTTCAATAGTAATCTCATCATAAGAAAGGACATGTGATTCATCCTTCAAGTACTTGCGTAGCATCGAGACATGGAAGACATCATGAACATCCGATATAGGTGGCAATGCTAACCGATACGCCAAAGATCCAATCATCTCTAGGATCTCGAATGGTCCAATAAATCTAGGTGAAAGTTTACCTTTCTTCCCAAATCGTTTAATACCGCGCTGGGGCGATACTTTCAAGAA
This sequence comes from Codonopsis lanceolata, assembly GCA_013146195.2. Classification (NCBI taxonomy): domain Eukaryota; kingdom Viridiplantae; phylum Streptophyta; class Magnoliopsida; order Asterales; family Campanulaceae; genus Codonopsis; species Codonopsis lanceolata. The sequence continues at coordinate 118,089,161 of CM028380.1, forward strand.
TACATAATCACCAACCTGAAACTCTAAGTCACGTCTCCGGTTGTCTGCGTAGCTTTTCTGTCTACTCTGAGCTGTAAGCAATCTGTCTCTGATAAGTTTCACACTCTCAGCTGACTGTTGTACAATTTCTGAACCTCATAGTTTTGCTTCACCAACTTCATCCCAGCAAATCGGTGAACGACACTTACACCCATTTAAAGCCTCATATGGCGCCATCTCAATACTGGACTGGTAACTGTTGTTATACGCAAATTCGACTAATGGTAAATGAGAATCCCAATTACCTTTGAAATCCATAGCACAAGCACGCAATAAATCCCCTAATACCTGAATCAATCTCTCGGACTGACCATGTGACTGAGGATGAAAGGCAACAATGAAATTAAGTCTCGTACACATAGCCTCATGTAATGAATGTCAGAATCTCAAGTAAATTTAGGATCTTTATCCGATAAAATGCTAACTGGCTCAAACCATAGGTTTTCGGAATAGGTATGAAAAGTGACGATTTAGTCAATTCATCCATAACAAGAACTAGTTGTAATACTCCATCGATAGAAGGAATGCAAATTCTGCCTCGTTTAAGATACTATCATTGTTCAAAGAAAACGCAGGAGTCGTATTCTCACAATCATCAGGCAATGCTAGATATTCAATTCTTGAAAACTGTTTTCACATTTGCCACTCCAAATAAAAGTAGATTTCTTCTATTTAAATTGGTCAAAGAAGTAGAAATCTTTAAAAATCCCTCAATGAATCTACTGACCTCGATAAACAAATTAGGAGTCTTTCACTTAGCAACTGCTTCCAATCTCGATGGATCCAAGTAAATACCAGTACTAGAAACTACGTGCCCAAGAAAATAAACTTTTCGAGCAAAAACGAATACTTGCTAAATTTAGTAAAAAGTTACTTCTCACACAAAACAGAAAGAACCACTCTCAAACGATCTGCATGTTCTTCTCATGACTTTGAGTACACAAGAATATCCTCATTGAAAACTACGACAAAGCACTCCAAATAATTATGGGATACTCGATTCTTTAAATCCATGAAAATTGTAGGCGCGTTTGCCAACTCAAACGGCATCACAACGAACTTATAAAGGTCATGTCATGAAGGAAAAGTTGTCTTCGGCATATCTTCCTATCGAACTCATAACTGATAGTAACCACAATACACGTCAAGCTTGAAATATACAACTGGTCCATGAAGTTGATCAAAGATATCATCAATATGCGGTAAGGATAATTATTCTTTATAATCACTTGGTTTAACTGGCGGCAGGCAATGCATAACTGTAAAGTATCATATTTCTTATTTACAGATAACACTGGTGCATCCACGAAGATACACTCGGTCTAATAAACTCCCTATCAAAAAGTTCCCGCAACTCTCTCAACTCAGTTGGAGCCAGTCTATAAGGTGCTCTAGAAATAGGCAAAGTTTCCTGGCAATATCTCAATGCAAAACTCTAACTCTCGGTCGGGACGTAATGCATACTCAGTCGAAAACATCCAGAAATTCATTAATTACCAGAACTTTATGAAAAACTAGAACTTCTTATAATATAGAAGTAGGCATGCTAGTCTCAAGTACACAAGTGAGATAACAAGTACAACCTTGCGTTAAAAGTTTTCTAGCCAGCAAAGTAGAAATAACATGTATATTATTCATGGCATGATCACTAATAAACACGAACTCCGGTATACCAGGCATGTCAGATGTAACTATCTTATTATGGAAATCTCATAATTACACTTATAAAAATTTCATATACAAAATGCACATATTTGTACAAGAATAACAATACACCATTTCTTGTTATATTCCATTATGGTAATGGGTTCAGTCAATTTCAATCCTAACTTATGCCATTCTTGTACTCCGACGAAGACCTCTTAAATGACTTCAAAAGCTTTCGTCGTATAGGATGCAGGGTGTTTGTGACTCAAAAACAAGCATCCTTCAATTTGGTCTCAAGTAAGCATGTATACATATATATAGGGTACAAACGCCATGTAACATAGTATTTTAACTCTACTATGCAAGTATAACAAGTATGGAATAATCACGTTATTATCATACATATACACATTCATACAAGGTAAGGTGGTCTAATATTATTTAGCCAATTTCAGGGAATCTACAAAGTAGTTTTCGATATCGTAGTTCAAGAAAATTCAAGTATGTTATTAATCACACAATTAACCACTTATCAATGGTAGGCATGGAACATCACGATGTTAAGCATGAACAAAATCACGGATATCAACGTATAGCATATAATTACTTACTAGTATATTCTTAATCATTATAAGTCAACCCGTATACGGTCGATAATCAAGCTAGTCAATGGTAGGCACAACACAATACCCAAAGCTAATACTTTCCCAATATATTAGGTTAACAAAGAGGCAAGAACAAAATTTCAAAATCAGTAGGTAGAATATGTTTACCCACAAATACATTACTAATCCTTTCACATGAAAACACGTATAGGTTGAAAACAATTTCGAGCATGTGGCACGTGATTAACTCTTGGCTTATCACAAATTTTAACAGGCCATGAATGAAATTTTTTCATTATTTGAGATAATCTCCTTAACTAAAGTTAATATCGGGAAGCAAGTACTCAAGTTTCCTCCAAGCAAGCAAGACTTGAACACGTGATCATGAACTACAATGGGTACAAGTATTCATATAGCTATTATGAAATATTAATAAGTACTACAGGAGGCTAAGCCATTCCGCTCTCAAAACGCGTACAACGAATCTTGGCTGTAGTGAATTCAACGACGATCACTCTTGGGACCGACAAACTGATTTCTATGATTTCAAGCAACGGAGCAAGGAAACAATGGATCTATAGTAGCGTAACACCTACTCTTGGTATAACTGCGCCTTGAAAGTAAAATGGGAGAAATGTAATATTCCTTGACACGAACACTGTACTCACGAGAATCTAGATTACAATGAACTTAGAATGCTAAGTCCTATTCATTAACGAAGAATCTGCCAATAAGGCACGAAAGAGAACACTCAACGTCATGATTCACACAAGAACTAACCCAACTAGGCCATGGAACCTATCCTGGCCGATAGCTAACCTATAAACAAGCTCTGATACCAACTGTGGCGACCCGACCCGGACCCGAGGTGGAACCGTGGGTCGGACCGCCCAAATAGGAGGGAAACAAGTAAACAAATAACATGCAAGGACTTAATTAAAGAAAACGATGTGACGCAACATTAGAGACGTAGCACGCCTCGGCACCAAAAGGCCGGTATTTTAAAACTTTTCAAACCTGATATAACAGTTAAGCAATTAAACCAAGTCATCGGCGACACTACATGCCGGAACCCAAGCTAACAGTTTATGGACAAGAATTAAATAAGAGCTAATAGGATGCTCAGCGGAAGACTTATACGTAGTGAACTACTAAACAAGATAACCAAAGCTCGGCTTACACAATTCCGACATTAAAGGGGTTACAAGTACAACAAGTTTTAAAACTACTAGTGGCAAATAAAAGTAACAAGTTCAAGTTCTATACATATTCCCAAGCATAGTCTAATTGACTTGCTTTAAACCATCGTCCTTGCAAAATATAAAAGGAAGGAAGAGGACATCTAAACCACCTCTTCAACTGCAACGTCGGACCAAAAGAGGAATAAAGGAGACACGAACACTGCAAGCTTCAGCGAGAAGGACCTGCTTTGCTAGGATCTAAAGCAGTAAAGGGGAATGGGTAAGTCATAAAGACTTGTAAGCTATCAATCATGCATGTCATGGCAATATGCAACATACAAGGCAAGATATCATCACATAAGCATAGAGATCATATATCCAAGATGCACATTGTTTCACATAGGTGCTCGTAATTAAATCACATAGGATAAGGATATATGGAGAGCCGGGCCGCTACGTAGTTCCTGTATACAAGCGTTATCTGGAATGTGAGGTATCGGATGTGTGTAAGTACATCGACCTTCCGAGGAGATGCCCGGGATAGACACACCAATGATGCTCTAATGATTACAACAAGGGGGCTACTTCCCCATTGTGGCCACAGTGGAGGCATGTGTGAACAAAGACGGGTATGCCAGCTGGACTCATGCAAATGCCAAGTAGTGAACGAGGTCGACAAGAGCGATCTCGTTCATGACAAGTAAATATTCTCATCAATAATCAAGTAGGATTGAGTTCGACAAGAGCGAACTCAACATGTCAAATAGGCATTCTATTATATGACATCGAAAATCAAGCATGGTAATCAATCCAAATTCAAGAGTCTAGAATTATCATTCTTAGCGACACGTGTTTAGAACGTCGTAGGGATTGATCATTGAGCCGGTATTGTTCAATGGCTCACTATTTTTGACTCCGTTGAGTCGTCTCTAAAAATTCATCCAATAGAGTCTAAATGCTAAATGCATCTTAAACCCTTTTCTAAGTTCTCGTATATGATAGACTAGGCCATTAATCCACTTAACAGCCATAGTCAAGAATTATCATTAATTCAAATTCATGGGAACCTTAGAATCATTATTTCTAAAAGTTATTAAAAGTCATTTTTCCAAGAACATTAGTTATTCCTAGGGAGACTTAGAACACATTTAATTCTAAGCATAGGACTAAATCAATAAGATGAACAATTCATAGCTTATGAAACCCTAAAAATCACAATCTCTAAGAGTTGTCAAAAGTCATTAGTCCAAGAACAATAGTTGTTCCTAAGGAGGCATAAAACACATTTAATTCTAGGCATAGGACTAAATCAACAAGATGAACATGTCATTCAAAAATCTCATAAGATCAAATCATCATCAAACATGGCTTGGACATGGTAGAAGCATGGGAATCATAAGAAGAGGGGAACATGGCATTTCTAGCATTCAACCTAAGGGGAATCAATAGCTTACCTTACACCAAGGAAAAAGATGGGATGAGCACAAATTAATCGGATGGAATCAAGCTCCTCGTCGGTAGCTTCACTTCGGTGGTCTCGGTTTGGCAATCGGAGGTCGGGAGCTCAAGTTATGGGAGAAACACACACTAGTCTCACCTCTCCACACACACACAAAAGCTTAGGGAAGAGAGAGAAGGAATGATCTGAAATGGGAGGATTAATGTTGATCACAAAGTGGGAGGATTTTATATGGCATGCAATTTATGGGTGGAAGTCCACATGTCACAAGGAGGGAGCTTGCAAATCCACTTGTCAAGTGGAGGGGGATTTGAGGTTAGTGTTAATCCAAGTCATTAAGGGTCTAATAGGGAGCTTTAGGGTCAATTAGGATGGGGGGTTAAGGGTCTAATTGGTCACAATCAGATTACAAGAGAAAAATCCCGTAGGTGCAACCAGTTCATGAGGCGGGCGCCTCACATATGGCCAGGCGAGCGCCTGGACCTATTTCCGGCTCATGACCATTTTTTCATAAGTTACTGGACAGTCAATCTTGTAAAATCGACCATAAATAGCTCACAACTCCAAATGAGGTGATTATTGATTTTTATAAAACTAGACTCATTAAATTATATTTTAGAATTTTATATTACTCCATTTGGACTTATATTCATCAAGATAAGGTTACTACAAAATCAAGTACAGAAGTCGTTTTCCTGAAAACTGAATTCTGGTACAGCCGTAAGTCAAGACCTAATTGAGGTACTTAGACATCTTGAAAAATTACCAAATTTTACATAGAGTATCCTAACGTATGAAGGTAAAACATACAAAATTTTTAGAAAATTCTATTCAGTGGATTAGTACCAGAATTTTCCCGAAGTTTGCCCAAAAACATGACTGGTCTGTGAAGGAATAAATTGGTCATCTTATAACCAAATGCAACAAGTCTATGAACAATGATTGTGCAAGCATGACAAATACTAGTACACTTGTTCTAGAACTCAAATGAACTTCTCGCAAGTTTAAAACACAAACAATACGAGCAACAAAGGCAATCCCGAGAAACCCTAAGACTCAAACGAAGCAACAATGCTTCTAAACTCTCAACCATGCCTACTATGATCAAGATGAATGTTATAAGTCATCTATGAAAGGTAATAGAACCCCATCACGTCTTGGTTAAGTGTTAACATGCTAAGGCAAACACTCAAAGCACAAACGACAAGGTATGCAATGCGTAGAAGGTATTCAAGCGACTATGAACATAACAATCCTAATGCAAACATGACATGAACCAGATGAAGTATCTAACATGTTAAGACTAAGGATCTGTTAGGACTTAGTTAAGTACTAAGATGATACACGAAGCAGTTATAACAAGGCATGCAACGTATAGAAGGCATACAAGCAACTACAATCATGGTTGACCTATTGGGAACATGGTATGAACAATATGGACTCTAAAACATGTTAAGGCACATAATGAACATATTGATCAAGTATAGAAGACATGTTACACAAGTAGGGTTTGGGTTCTCACACACCAGATCTACGGGCGTCCAAAAGCGGGCTGGTCGTAGTATACTAGTTCTGCAGAGGCTTATTAGAAATAGACTCGAACTCAGCAGGGAGCTTTTTTTTTTGCTCTTTTCTCTCTCTTTTTTTTTTTTTTTTTTGAGTGCCTTCATCCATCATACCCAGGAAGCTGTCCCTCAAATTTTCATTAGAAATTTCTTGGTTTAGAATTTTGAGCATCATGACTTTCAAATTTTCGATGTCAGCCTCCATTTTGGCGGGCAGGAGAGTTGGGTTTTGGTATATGCTGGCAGGGTTGGGGAAGGCTGGGTTGTTTCCTGGCTGTGGTGTCTGGTAAGGATTTTGGGTTGGATATGGATATTGTGTTTGATATGGATATTCGGTAGGATATGGATATTGGATAGGATAGGGATATTGGGCTGGATAAGGTTTCTGGGCTGGATAGGGATATTGGTTTGGGTAAGGACTTTGGGTAGGATATGGATTTCGGGTAGGATAGGGATATTGGATTGGGTAAGGACTTTGGGTAGGATAAGGAGGGTGTGATCAAAAAGGGTTAAAATTTTGGTAATAATAGGCATCTGATGGGTTGGTGTTTGGCTGGGAAATTGAATTTGAAGGAACATGGAAGGCTGATGCTCCTTGGGGGACTGCGGGGGAAGAGATTACCTCAGTTTCTGCTACCATACTGCTCGGATATGTTCTTTCTGTACCGATTATGCCCTTGTCTGATATGATATTGATACCCTCTGTTTTGATTTCTGCACTTATTTTCCATATCAACTGACCAGTACTATCTCTGCCTTTCCAAATTCGGGCCAGGTTTAAGAGGAAAATGGGTTTTGGATGTATCAGAAGGCTGGCTGAAGGCTTTCTGGGCTTGGAGTATAGCGTGCCTTTATTAGTATATTTTATTATTTATTATTTTCCCTACAAATTGACCGGATAAGCACCTGCTTAATTTTGACAGTCTCAGGACTTTTCCTGGAACAATGGATTCTTTCTCCAGAGTATAGGACCAACGTATTCCACCTGCCTTTCGACTCCCCGAGATCGGACTGATCCCAGGCGAACGGCCTATACTCTTTCCGGGATCCACCATTCGAAATGATCTAGGTCGAGCATTTGAAAATAATAAATCAGCCCCAGTGTATTTTTTTTTTCACTTGTGCATTTTTTTTGACTTGCGCACATTTTTTCTTGACTTGCGCACATTTTTTTTTGACTTGCGCACATTTTTTTTGACAGGGGCTGACCCACAATTTAAAATGCAAAAACCGGTCGGTCCTTGAAGTATCCTGAGAATCTATATGCAGTCTAACGTTGGCTTATACAGGGGGTAGGCTGGCCATGGTGTAGGGTAGCAGTTCTGAATATACTTATATGCATGTGCACGTGCGTGCGGTATTTAAAAAGCAAAAAAAGTTTTTTTTTATTTTTTTTTAGATATAGAAATAGAAAATAAAACAGATATGACTTGTCTTGCTGTTATGTATGGATTTTCTCGGCTTTTTAGCTTAAGCGCGAGCAAGCAAGCATACCATCAAGAAATAGAAAGAAAAGCGGGGAATCTATTTATTTTTATTAGAAAAGGGTCCTAATCCCCAAAATAAAATGACAGAATGAATGTATATATGTATATTTGCGGAATGAAAATAAAGCAGAATAAAATATATACATATGGCCGAAAATGAAGCGATATTGAAATAAAGCCCCGGCCCTTTTTGTTGTGCTGCCCGGAAATTATTGCACATAAAATATCACATATATATAAAAATAATACATGTATATATATATATATATATATATATATATATATATATATATATATATATATATATATATATATATATATTTTTTTTTTTTTTTTTGCAAATTTTTTTTTTTTGAAAAACACGAGTATTTTCAAGTATATCCGTAACAATGTTTGAAATGAAACTGCTGCAAGATAAAGGATCATATCCACAAATATAGACACGGATGTTAAAGGAACGCAATATTAGACTGTTTAAATTAATATAACAAGCATACTTTAGCCATAAACAAAAGAAAAAAAGTTTTGGTTAATGAGTCTAGCCCTCCATTTTATTTATTAAAATAAAAACGATCTCCCCATCAGAGTCGCCACTGTGGGTTCCCGGGATGGGTGCTCCCGCGCCCCGCGCGCCCTTGGATAGGGGTGCGCGTCCGTGCGGATGCGGTGACATCCACTGCTCCCGTTCTAGCCTCCCTTGTTTAGGGGAGGACGAAATCAAAAGTGCGGGAGGAGTGCTGTCGGAATAGTTCGTTGGAATGCACCTCGGTTGCCTTTAGTGGATTTTGATCCAATATGGGAGCTTTGGATTTTCTATGTCCAGTTATCCCTTTTTTAGGGGATACCAGGATATAGGAAAACATCACCTTTCCATTCCCATCCTCCCTTGTCTAGGGGAGAACGTGAAAGTGCAAAGAAAGATGTTACAGCGCCCCCGCTATGGATTTTATGAAAATAGCCTTATGGCCTATTTCGGATCACTATGGGTTCTTTGGGTTTTATATGTCAAGTTATCCCTTGTTTAGGGGATACCAGGACATAGGAATACATCACCTTTCCATTCTCATTCTCCCTTTTTTAGAGGAGAACATGAAAGTGCAAAGAAAGATGTTGCGAGGCCTCACTGCATCCAAAATGGTTTTAGAGTCGCCATCTTTATTTTAAGGCAAAAAATAAAGCAAAACCAGAAAAAGAAAACCAGAGATAGAGAAAACGGGTTCGGAGGCTAAGTTACAAGTTGGGAAGGTGCTAGGCACCCAACTCGCCCTTTCGGTCTCAAAACGGTTTTTGGCTAAAGTATGTTTTTTGTTATATTTATTTAACAGATAAATAAAGCATTAACTGCCTACAAATACATCCGTTACATCTATATTATTTACAGACTTGCAACTGTCTCTTTTACAAATAATTACAAATATACTTGATGGAAATATTTGGCCATAGTAACGGCTACATTTAGTATTATTTCCTAAATAAATCCGGGCAGCATAACTGCTTATATATTTACATTGGGCCGGATTGGAAATAATACTATTACAAAATGAAAGACTTTAATAAACAAAGCAAATAATTACAAATATTTCTGAAAGTAATTGGCCATAATAACGGCTACATTTAGTACTATTTCCTGACTAAATCCGGGCAGCACAACTGCTTATATATCTACATTGGGCCGGATTGGAAATAATACTATTTTACAGAATGAAAAACTTTAAAAATAAAAACTTACAGACAGCCTAAAGGTGTGCTCGCCCTGTCCCTCGGGGAGAGAGAGTCTTTTTTGTTGTTGTTGTTGTGTGTTGTGTGTTGTGTTGTGTTGTGTGAATTTGGGCAGCGTGACTGCTTTTGAAAATTACTTTTGGCCTCGGGGTTTGGGCAGAGTAACTGTTTGTGTTTGGTTGTTTGTTGGCTTGAGGTAGGCTGAAATTGGGCAGAGTAACGGCTTATTTCTGGCTGATTCAACCTTTTAAATTGGGCAGAGCAACTGCTCTTTCCACGATTTTCGGACCGGGGAAAAAGGGTGGATACCTAGCTGGGGGGGCTAAGGTACACTTCTACCGGTTGGTTTTGTGTTTGGAGGAAGTTTGGCAGGGTTTCGAGGCTTTGGAGGTGATCTCTCACTATCTCACACCGCTCTCTAATTCTCCAGCGTAACGTTAACGCGGAGAAGCTTTACGCGAAGAAGGAGTGCTGAATGAAGACCCGAGCACCTCTATTTATAGGTGAGGACTGGGACATCGGTGGAATTTTGGAATTTTATCAGACGCATCAATCGGGTGTACGCCGCGCAGGATCAGTTGTGTTTTACGGCAAATGTGCGCTGAAGGAAAGCAGTTTGGGCGCTGCTTCATAGAGGTTTGGGCGCTGTGCCCAAATCAGATGGGAGCCACGCCCATGCTCTTTCTATGCTTCGAACGATTGTACCTTGCGCTGGACGAATTGCATTTTACGGCAGAATTTGTGATGAACACTGGCTGGGAGAAGTTTGGGCTCCAACCCCATTGGGTTTAGGCGCCATGCCCAAACCTTTTGGTGGCTGTGCCTAAACTTCAAACTAAGCTCCTTTTTGACACTTTAGTCCCTGTAGTTTGTCCTTTTGCGCATCCCTCTTTGTCCTTTTGCATTTTTGACCCTGTAACTTGACATTTGTTAATGTTTTAACAGTTCTTGATATTTTATGTCATGTCATATTTCAGAGGTACGAAATTGGGGTGTCTACAGTCTCCAGTGTGTCTGGCCTTTTGATTTCTTGGTCTCTGTCTTGTGACCCGTACTGCCTACCTTGCGGTCGCAAGGTCTGAGGCACCTTGCGCCCATAAGGTGTCCAGAATTGACAGTCTTCATTTTTCTTCTTTTGGCCCTTCTCCAAATTTGCACTTAAAACCCTGGAGTTTGGCATATTTTCACTAATAACCTGAAACTTACAAAACTCACAGAAAACATATATTAGTAGCCAAAAGCCTCGTGAAATAGCATAATTTAAGTCATGGAAGCATATAAAATCGACGTATAAAATACATCGATCAGTGAGCCAGTGTACGACATATGCACATTGGTCATGCAGTTATCCACAACTCTAGGCCTTTATTATTTGTGATTACATTCATTTGTTCAAAGCGAAATAATATAGGGATTGATAAACACCACAATCAACAAGAATTGAATGAACATAAATATGAATTAAAACCTAAATTCGATACAAGTTACCTCCCACCTCCTAGATTAATGATGATTTAGTTCATCATAGACGATGAATAGCACATGAAGATGAATGGAGACATGATCTGATCTTCAATACTTGTAATTACAATAACTAATGATGTTATACAACCTAAAATCTATTCTAAAGCTATACAGAACTGTTTCCAGCCGTTTCTAGCCGTCTCCCGTCGTCCTAGGCTTTGGCTACCGACTCCTATTTATATGAAGGAGTTGTATTTCACTCGAATCTCTAGTGAAAACCCCAAAAATCGCATTCTGACTACTTTGCGGTCGCAAGGTCTGGCACACCTTGCGTCCGCAAGGTCCTTGGAAATCCGGGGTTTTATTTTTTTGATGTACTGTCCACCTTGCGGGGGCAAGGTCTGGAACACCTTGCGACCGCAAGGTCTCCATTATGTTCTTCATCTTTTCTTCTTCAATTTTTCATTCTAGCCCCTTCTCGGATTTTGCATATAAAAGCCTTGTGCTTTACATATTTTCACTAAAAACCCCGAAACACACAAAACTCACTAAAAACACATATCAATAGCCAAAAGCCTCGTGAATTAGCATAGTTTAAGTCATAGAAGAATATAAAATCGACGTATAAAATACATCGATCAGTATGCTTCAAATTTTGGCTTTGGACATTTAGAGGCGAAGTGACCAGGTTTTCTACAATTATAACACACAAGCTCTTCGTTAGATGAGCTTTCACCAGTTTTTCTAAAAGGCTGCTGGTGTGTGTCCTTCCTTCCATATTTTGCAAATTTTTTGAAACATTTTACGAACATAGCAAATTGTTCGTCTGAAAGAAAATTATTTTCAATGGAGGAAGTGGACGGTTTGTTTTCAACAGTGGTTTCTTCTTGTACCATGGCGGGCAAGGACACAGTTCTGAACTGTTTGTCCTGCTCTAGAGCTTGATTCACTTCGAGCTCATAAACCTTTAAACTTGTGTAAAGACTACGGAGAGTCATTTCGTTTAAGTTTTTAGATTCTTTCATGGCAGTGGTCTTAACATGCCACATACTACCTAGAGAGCCTAGAAATCTTATATTCATTTCTTTCTTGTCATATATTTTACCAAGAGAAAAGCACCTAGTAATTACCTCACTGAAGCGATCGTATGATTGTCTCAAGGTCTCTTTGGGATCCTTCTTCAAGTAGTCAAACTACTGGATGAATGTTTATTTTCTGTTGTCTCTTGTGTCATGGTCTCATTCCAAGTATTCGACAAGAGCTTCCCACATTTCGTTCGCAGTAGTACACCGGATCACATGTTGGTAAGTGCTAGTGTCTGATGAGCCCAAGATTTCCACGAATTTTCCCGGGAATTTTCTTTTATTTTGTGTTATTTTTGATGTAATAATGCTTTGGAAATATTATTATTTGTGTTTTTGTGCTTAATATAGGTTTCCATGCATAATCAAGCTTCTATACGGTGTTCAGCACGAAGTTCGAGGCAATTCCGGGCTTAAAAGTTAATTTGGAAAGTATTTGGTCAATGCCCATTAAGTCCGCCAAGGTTCCAAGGCAGTCAGAGGCTAACGGAGGCTGAAAAAAGGCAAACGGAGGACCATTTTGTGAAGTCTGGGAGAAGCTGAAAGGCGGCGCTAATTCCAGAGTCTTCAGGGGCACCGGAGTAATAAGTAGAAAATGAAGGGAAGCCACCACAATTATAGAAAAGTCCCTGGCGCGTTGTCGAAGACCAGCTGGTGCCACGTGTCAGCGTCTGCCGCTTCCCATCCACTAGCACGGCCCGCTTGAAGATCCCGGATCCGGGTATCACCCGCATCCCTCCAACCCACTCCAGCCCACCTACCCACCTAATCCGCCCGTTTTAACTCACATCCCCCTACCCATTTCACCTAGAGTAACCCGCGAGATTCCACCTGGACCCCCCTGCTCCAACCCGTGCCCAGCCTTTCTTTTCCTTCCCAAATAACCCCTATATCATCTATGCTTTTCCTATTTTGCCCCTCTGCTTGGCTGCCTTCTCCTTTACATTCCAGTAAGCTTCATGTTTTGAAAAAACAGCCCCATTTATGGGCATTAGCCCTAAATGGGGCACCAGCCCCCATTTCCACCATTTTCATCCAAAATCTTTGATGCTTGATCACCATTGAAGGTTTGGAACATCAAATCAAGAGCCAAGGACGCACTTGCAAAAGATTTCAACCCCGGATTCACGATTTTTCGGTTCAATTCTATCTACTTATATTTTTAGATATTTGTTATGTTTTCTTGGGTTTATTTATTTTGTAAATGTTGATTTAGTTTGTGCTTAGAATATTTATGGAAATGCAATTATTTTTTTATGTCCAATGTAGTGTTTTAATTTAAATTATCTCTTTATTTAGTATATAATCATGTTGGTTATTATTTTGTGAAATTAATGCTTTTAATTATCTGGCCAATAATTAAATGATTTTAGAAATATTTAGGATCCACAAGCGCTACCTATTTATTTCGGACCAATCAATTTAATAGTTGGTGTTTTGTGACACACACCGATAGCCGTTATGAGACTAGATTTGACACGCGATCGAACCACCTTAGCCATTCGCGAGGTCGGGGAGATTAGGGTTGACTATAAGATGCGAGAGCCCGTAGTTAACTAATTTTAGTTGTCTCGGCTACCAACATGACTTGTAGAAAAATATAGAGAGTTTCTTTTCTGCGAAGTATTACCCATGCGCTTGGTTATTATTGTGTTTTCTTAATGCTTTTAATGGCGTATTGAACCATTAGATGATTACTAGAATGATAGTATACGAAGCGAAAGCCATTCCTATTATTCCGAAAATCACAATAATAGTCTGCGTAGCGTGAGACCAAAAGGAGATCGCGCGTAGATAGTCTTTGGATGCTTGTTTACACATGCAATTATTTTCTCGCCTATGCTATGTGTTGCGATGATATGAGTCCGTAGCAAGGTTGAGAGATAGCTAGATTTTCTATATGTAGCGAAAGCCCATAGCGAATAAAATAGCGCCTCCGACTACCAATACTTGAGTTAAAGAAAAGCAAAAAGAGAATTAAATTAAATACCGGCTAGACTAGAAATAATGCGTTCCAATATTTTTATCTTGATTTGTTTTTGCCAAACCACCTTCGCAGTAGTGTAGATTTTAATTGTTTTCTAGGTTGTTTATATTTTTAGATTTTAACTCAATTTCTTTTCGTTCAAATATAATTAGTAAGCATAATTTCGGTACTTAGTTGGAGTTAGAATTACGCGCATTCCTCGTGGGATCGACTCGTACTTACGAACTTTATTACTTGATACGACCGGGTAATCTTGCCCGAGTTGCGTTTTTGCGCACGTCAAGTTTTTGGCGCCGTTGCCGGGGAATGATTTAATTTTTGCTCCTATATGCCTCGATACCAAGCAAAACTGATTGTAATTTGAGCATGTTTTTTTAATTAATTTATTTGATTTTGTATTTATATATTTTGTATATAGAGTCGCTTTTTTTCAGCCCTCCCGAGTTTGTGGGATTGTAGGGAGGTGTAAATAGTGTCCCCACACAAAAATATTTTCTTTTCTTTTTTCTTTCGATAATTGCATTTCTATTCTTTTCTTTTGAGCTTGATTTGATGCAGGGGATTAGCGCTTTATTGTAGAGGTTGCTTGTTGAGATTAATGGAGTAAATCTTTTCGGCCCAGACTTCATAAGAGATCAACTTTGAGGGAATTTTCTTTCCTTCACTTCTCCTTTTATTTTTAAGTTTAGGGAGTATGATTTGGTTAGTGAACTTTGAAAATTCTGAAAATCTTGTTCTTTATACGCCCCAAATTATTTATACTTTGATCTCTCGCCTCTCCATTTTTTGGTGCTCTTTGAGTTTTACTTGCATTATTTTCTTGGAGTCAATTTTGAGATTACTATATGCATAGTTAAGGATATGTTTGCGATTCATGTGGTAGCATCACCTCATTCATGATAAATACTACCCAAGTATTGGTTGGAAATATTTTTATGCTTTGTTTTAGTGATGGTTGTGCATGTCTAAGTGTACTATTTTGTGAGTCTAAATACCGAGAGTTATATGTTGATGATGAAAAGTTTGGTTTGGGCATGTGTGTATGACAAGAGCATGATATAGGCCATCTTTGGACCGTTTGTGCCTTTCTATATCCTACCCATTTATTTCACAAAAATCCTTAGTGTCCCCGTTGAGCTCATTTAAAGAATGGCGTGTGCCTAGAGCACACAATGACCCCCATTCGACTTCATTTCTTACACCCGCATTATCCTATCCCATGAACCTATACACTTTAGCTGTCGCCCTTCAAGAGAGCATGATTTGGAATGAACTATTTTATTTTTGTAATCTTGTTGGGAAGTGTATGCTTCATGAAAGGTTTTGTGCTTATTGTTGTTGATGTTGGTTATTTGAATTATTGTTGAATGGTGGTGAAAAAAATATGAATGAAAAGAAAAGAAAAGAGCCCCCTTTGAAAGCAATGAAAAAGAAAGAAAAGAAAGGAAAAATAATGGGTGGACACAAAAGAAAAAAAAATGCCATTGTTCCTCAATTTTCTCAAGGAGATATAAGGATGGTGCTTAATTGTTTGTGGTAGATGAGATACTTTTTCAACCCAAAGTTTAACGTTTAAGGGGTTGTTGAAGTGAGTTTGTGGTTATTTGTAGAGTCATGCTTTAATGAAGCTAGTCATTATGTTAAGAGTTCAATTCTTTGCTCACTTGACTTGCTATCCTATCCTTCATTTGTAGCCCAAACCTTGGCCAAACATTACAAGCTTATGAAGTCCTATTGATATTGTCATGCCATGTGTTCTTGCCTTGCTTTGTAAAAAAAATATTTGTTGATGACTCTTTCGGTTTGACTTGCATTTGGTATTTCGGTTGGCCGTTCAATCTAAGCAAGAGCATTGCTACTGTTGGGTAAAAAAATGTTTTATGGTATGAATGATTGTTTGAGGATTGCTTGATAGCATATGAATCAATTCATTCCTCCATTATGCATATTTATAATCTTTTGGTTGATCTCCCAAATGGTAATGCTTGTGGGATCTTATTTGAGCGCCTCCATCATTTCATGTTGTTCTCGAGCATTTTCATAATTCATTTTCTTTTCTCGGGACGATCGAACCTTAAGTTTGGGGGTGTGATGAGCCCAAGATTTCCACGAATTTTCCCGGGAATTTTCTTTTAATTTGTGTTATTTTTGATTTAATTATGCTTTGGAAATATTATTATTTGTGTTTTTGTGCTTAATATAGGTTTCCATGCATAATGAAGCTTCTATACGGTGTTTAGCATGAGTCCCTCCAGCCCACTCCAGCCCACTTGACCACCTAATCCACCCGTTTTCAGTCACATCCTCCTACCCATTTCACCTGGAGTAACCCGCGAGATTCCACTTGGACCCCCTGCTCCAACCCGTGCCCAGCCTTTCTTTTCCTTCCCAAACAAACCCTAAATCTTCAATGCTTTTCCTATTTTGCCCCTCTGCTTGGCTGCCTTCTCCCTTACATTCCAGTAAGCTTCATGTTTTGAAAGAACAGCCCCATTTACGAGCATTAGCCCTAAATGGGGCACCAGCCCCCATTTCCACCATTTTCATCCAAAATATTTGATGCTTGATCACCATTGAATGTTTGGAACATCAAATCAAGGGCTAAAGATGCACTTGCAAAAGATTTCAACCCCGGATTCGCGATTTTTCGGTTCAATTCTATCTACTTATATTTTTGGATATTTGTTATGTTTTCTTGGGTTGATTTATTTTGTAAATGTTGATTTGGTTTGTGCTTAGAATATTTACGGAAATGCAATTATTTTTTATGTCCAATGTAGTGTTTTAATTTAATTTATCTCTTTATTTAGTATACAATCATTTTTGTTATTATTTTGTGAAATTAATGCTTTTAATTATCTGGCCAATAATTAAATGATTTTAGAAATATTTAGGATCCGCAAGAGCTACCTATTTATTTCGGACCAATCAATTTAATAGTTGGTGTTTTGTGACACACCCCGATAGCCGTTATGAGACTAGATTTGACACGCTATCGAACCACCTTAGCCATTCGCGAGGTCGGGGAGATTATGGTTGACTATAAGATGCGAGAGCCCGTAGTTAACTAATTTTAGTTGTCTCGGCTACCAACTTGACTTGTAGAAATATATACAGAGTTTCTTTTTTTGCGAAGTATTACCCATGCGCTTGGTTATTATTGTGTTTTATTAATGCTTTTAATGGCATAGCGAACCATTAGATGATCACTAGAATGATAGGATACGAAGCGAAAGCCCTTCCTATTATTCCGAAAATCACAATAATAGTTTAAGTAGCGTGAGACCGAAAGGAGATCGCGCGTAGATAGTCTTTGGATGCTTGTTTACACATGCAGTTATTTTCTCGCCGATGCTATGTGTTGCGATAATATGAGTCCGTAGCAAGGTTGAGAGATAGCTAGATTTCCTATATGTAGCGAAAGCCCGTAGCGAATAAAATAACGCGTCCGACTACCAAAACTTGAGTTAAAGAAAAGCAAAAAGAGAATTAAATTAAACACCGGCTAGACTAGAAATAATGCGTTCCGATATTTTTATCTTGATTTGTTGGTTTCAAACCACCTTCGCAGTAGTGTAGATTTTAATTGCTTTCTAGGTTGTTTATATTTTTAGATTTTAATTCAATTTCTTTTCGTTCAAATATAATTAGTTAGCATAATTTCGGTACTTAGTTGGAGTGAGAATTACGCGCATTCCTCGTGGGATCGACTCGTACGTACGAACTTTATTACTTGATACGGTCGGGTAATCTTGCCCGAGTTGCGTTTTTGCTCATATCAAGTTTTTGGCGCCGTTGCCGGTGAATGATTTAATTTTTGCTCCTATATGCTAATATCGATACCAAGCGAAACTGATTGTAATTTGAGCATGTTTTTTTAATTAGTTTATTTGATTTTGTATTTATATATTTTGTATATGGAGTCGTTTTTTTTCAGTCTTCCCGAGTTTGTGGGTTTGTGGGGAGGTGTAAAATGAATTACCTTATCCTTCAAAACATCGAAATGGCCTTCATCCAATATTGGGACGTAGTTCGCATTTGATGTAGGCAACATGTAGTGTATTTGTGCCATTAGATCGAGTCTCTCAAGAGTTTAATCTCGAAAAAACTAGTTTTCAAAGAGTTAGGCTCTGACACCAATTAGTAGTCCCAAAGGGTACAATAATAAGAAAGAAGGGGGGGGTTGAATAACTTATTAGACACTTAAAAACTTTTCGTATAAGTTCCTTAAACAAGCACTTGCATCTATTGAAGAAATTGAAGTAGCGGAAGTCTTGTAAGGAAGACAGTTTAGGTCTGCCGGTGAAGCACTACCGGTAGACTTGGCTGAATACTCAAGTCTGCAGTTGAAGCGATAAGTTTAAAGAGATATGAAATGAGATAAAGCGGTAAACAACAATAAAGTAATAACACAAGTATTTTGAGATGGTTCGCACTATAAAGAGTGCTACGTCCACCACCAAGGCAGTCAACCTTGGATTTAAATGTACAATATATTTTTCACTAGTTCTATTACAAAGAATATATCCAATGGATCGTGTACAAAATATTTTACTTGCGTTTGGGGCTTTGGGAATTGAATATCTGGGTAAACAAAATATTCAATTGTGAAGTTGAATACTTAAGGGAACAACAATAAGAAGCTTAAGATCAAGTGTTTATGCAGATCTTCATGTTGTTGTTTGAGGACTTCTTGATCAGTTTATGATCTCTTGAATGCACTAAGTATAAAGACTTTATGTTGTTGGAGAATTTCAGAGCATTGTTTTCTTCAGTCTTTAATGGTAGTATTTATAGCTAGAGCATTCTTGAGATCTGTTGGAGAAGACGAAGTGTAACAGCTCTATTAGGTTGAATGCATTAAATGCATGGAGTTGTCTTCTAGATTTCATCTTCACTGATTCTGAGCAGGGAATGGTGCAGAGTTGTTGCAGTAACTGGCAGGTAGGAAAGTCAGAGATGCAGACCTGCAATAGTTGGTACAGACTGTAAAACAGTCTATTCATCTGCTCTGTCACTGTTCAGATGGCGAAAGACTTCTTGATTTTCGGAAAGCTGGTCCGGCGTGTCTGAGAAGTCATGGAAGATGTTTTAATTCAAATTCAAATTGATAAAGGATGAATTTAATTAATCCACTAAGACTTGGTGACTGGACACGTCATGCTTGAACATGTGCAGACAAGGTCTGCCACTGGATGCTGAATGATGTCTTCCGGTGAAGCTTTGCTGAAGTCTTCCGTTGAACCTATGAAGCCTATAAAAACTATTCTATGGCAAAGTATTATACACAATTACCACGCTAATTGATACGCAACCCAATTAGCCACTAATGTATAAAACTAATGTAATGTATAAACAGATGTAAATCAAAATACAAATGAGAAACAACATTGGAATTTATGACTCCCTTTAGAAAATAATATATTGTGTTAGAGAAATCAAACTTTCAACCCCAAAATATATACTTACACTAAAAATATGAAATCTCCTCAAAGTATCTATAAAGTCCCACTTTGCCACCCAACCTAAGTTTTGTGTCATTTTCATATCTCATTTTATAATTCTTTTCTAGTTTACCCCCTAGGACACACTAGCACCGCATCCTTAAATTTCACTTTTTACAAACCTAAATTCAATTTCTTAATTATTAAAAATTTCAAATTGAAACTGAAACCCATATGGATCTTTGAAAATTTGATTATTTTGAAATCTCACAATGTTGTATCATCTAAGCCACCAATGTCATCTCTACAGTCGCAGTCGTCACCACCCCTAACACCGCCATCTTTGCAGTCGTCAGAAACATTATCACCATCACCAAGAAATGCACTCACCTCGCCTTGCTTAAATGGAGACATAGAATCTCTTTACCATTCGTTTAGTCGAACTTATTTCTTTCAACATCTCTCATTTCTTAGTTCAAATAAACTTTTGGTGCAAATTACTAAGTAAGGAGAAAATCAAATTTTATGATGGGACTACTTAAAAGGATGTTGCCTGGTGACAACCTCTTTCAATAAAAGGAGAGCTGCGATAAAAGAAATAAAGTCGATAGCCAGAGGAGGGAATAGAAAGATCCTCACATGTAACTACCTCGAGTCCGATGAAGAGGAGCAAGCAAATTAAGACCAAAAGAGGTTTGAGGTTTGAGGTTTGAAACCCAGTTATAGAAAGAAGTAAAATATTTTGAACCCAGTTATTTGTGATTACTAACAATTGTTTTGTTTGTAATATTTATAAGTCAGGGACCAGTGATAGTTTTAAAAAATGTTTGTAGTAGTCTGAAAATTCAAATAAGTAAACATTAGATTTTAACTTTCTTTTCTAACAAAACATATAGATTCATCAATTGGTTCTCCATTTTTTTTCATCTTATTGACATTATGACATATTTTCTTAACTCATTTCTCTTAACTTATTCATGGGTAATAACTAAACACGTTACAAATTTACATAATATTTTGGTACTCACCAACAAATCTATTATTATAGTTACAATTTCTATATACATCTAATAATGTCTTTCCCGAACATATATATTTAAGAAATAAAACTATATTATTTTTTAGTTTCAAATATTTTTTTACTTTCGAATAAAGTTTTAGTCTCTTGAGTAAATGTATTTTTGTCCAAACATTACTTTTTGTCATGGTAAATTTACTTATTTTGTCCTTAATTAAATATTTGGTAGTTTATTTGTTGAATGGTTAATTTTGTCTATCTATTAATTTATAAGAAACAACATTGACTTTTATATATAGAAAGAAAGATTCTATTTCAACCTGTGCGTAAAAGAAAATGTGTGCATTCTACTATGAACGATCAAATTAACTTGTCTTTTGGCATAACTACCTTCATTTACATTGTGATCAAGAGTATAAAATGCATTCTAATCTAATGATAAAACTGTTGGAATATGCTTCTTGATAATTTAGTTATCACCTTGCATATCTATATATGTTGATTTGTTTGCCCCCATTACAAGTGAGTCATCACGAGTGGCTAAAAGGTCTACGTACCGGTTAGCGTGGCAACTCGTGTGACATCACCTAGGTCTTAGATTAGGTGCAACCTGATCATGTCCTACCTTCCTACATGATGATTGAAACAGACCAGCACTTCAGACACACTCAACACCGGAAGACTTGTAGCTATGTCAAAAACCTTCAGTGATAAAGATCAGAACATCTTAAAGACTCACCACCGGTAGACATGCTACAAGTTAAACTGTTCGTACTAGCAGACATCAGTTCTCTTGAATCGGAAGACTTGTTTTGTAACACCCTGCTCCTTCGTTAGCCCGGTTTGCGTGCTATACTTACACTTCTTCCTTTGTTGACTGTATGTTTGGTTTACGAGAGGGTCTAGATATGTATGAGAGTCCACATTAAGACCAAAACACTATTAAGAGATGCCATATAGTTGTTGACTTGCTAAAGTCACAAGTCGTGACTCGACGGTAGTCGGAATGCGACGCGATTGAGAGTTTGTTTACATTTTGTGTTCGTGACCTCGGTTTGGTCCTAGACCTCTATATGATGGTTTATTAACATGTTTAGATGTATTAGACTTCAAATTGGAGGTGTTCCTTAAGTCTATCGATGATTTGGAAGCTTTGGAGATAGTGTTCGTCTCTATCGCGTAGTTCAGGGATCGAGTCGCGTGATCTTCTCTCCTTTGGAGTTCTT
Organism: Codonopsis lanceolata; assembly: GCA_013146195.2. Taxonomy (NCBI): domain Eukaryota; kingdom Viridiplantae; phylum Streptophyta; class Magnoliopsida; order Asterales; family Campanulaceae; genus Codonopsis; species Codonopsis lanceolata. Next base: position 118,111,084 of record CM028380.1, read on the forward strand.
ATTTCCCAAGTTGTTATTCAACTTCCTAGAAGTATTCAAGCTTCTTCATTAGCCCTTAGACGTGCCTTAAAAGTCTCCTTTCATTGCTCATTCGATTGCGAGTTCATTAGTCATTCCGGTTGCACGTTGTTGCACCTCCTCCCGGTTTCGCTCCGAGTTGTTTCGGGGGTTATTTGTGAGTGTTATAAGGGAGTTCTAGACCTGCTTTGGTTGAGGTTTGAACCTTGTTAGGTTTGGTTAAGTGTTTGGGGGTCTTTTCGGTTGAATTTTGAGCCAATTCGGGTCTGCCGGGCTTGCCCTCGCAAGGTGGAATGGCCTTGCCCCCGCAAGGTCAATGGAAGAAGTCACCTAAGGTTGCTCGAGAGCTTGCGGTCGCAAGCTATAGGGGACCTTGCGACCGCAAGGTGCCCCGAGACCTGTTTCCTCTGTTTTGCTGTTTTACGACTTTTACACCTAAATCCCTATTCAAAACCTTTTCTAAACCCCACCTAAACCTCCCTAACCCTCCTTACTTATACCCTAACATCATTAACATGTTTTAAGAATGGATTAGTGAGTGATTGAGTGGATTAAACAAGCCCAAAATCAGATTTTTATCAACCACAATGTGGTGACACTTGTCCCACTCAGTTTTAACCCAATATACACCACATCTGCAGATTTTGACCCTCATTTCTCACCCCTCCTCTCCAAAAACGGGAATGGCTTCTCTCCTAGTTCCTCCATCAGTTCTTGAGGGTCCTTCTTGACCTTCCATGGTTCCTCTTCTTTGTTGCTCAAGCCCTAGCTATAGAATCGAAGAGCTCGACGAGTAGATTACTTCCAACCGATTACTTTCTCGTTTTTCTTTCTTGATTGGGGATTGAAGGTAAGTTACTTCTTCTCTCTTTGATTTTGTACTCATTGATCCTAAGGAAAACAAACTCTATGCTATTTGAGGTCAATGAGTACACATACTTACTTTGTGTGATTTTAACTTGTGATTTGAGCATGTGAACTCGTTAAGAGCATATGTAGGATGACTTCTATGATTGTTGAAATATATTTTTACTCTCCATCTTGTGTTTCTAGGATTGTGAGCATGCTAAAAATCATGTTTACATTTCATTTGGGTTTATTATGAAAGTATGCCTAAGTTTGGGGCTTTGGATATGTGAACTCACTAAACATCATGAGTATGATCATTTAATTGAAATTAAGTGATTTATGAAATGGGTTATGATTTATGTTGGGTTTTGTTATAAATTTTAGGGCTTGAAATCAACCCCGAATTATTAGAGAAATTATTGTTAATTGAAGTGGGTGTTAATGCTGAGATTGATGAAAGGTGTAAATAATGAAACTTAGTATTTAGACTCAACGGAGTCGAAATAAGTTCAATAATGTGTTTATGAACTCGGGTTGAAATCCTACAATATTTGGGTTTCGTTTGACTATGATTATAATGAGTTCTTGGGTTTTTAGGCTTGGGAATCAAGCCCGAATGAATTTTGGGATTTTATTGTATGTTTGAATAGAGTGTTAAATTGTGGATTTATGAAACCCATAAAGAATGAAATGTAGAATTAAGACTCAACGGAGTCGTTGTAAGGTCAATAATATAATAATGAGCTTTGGGTTGAAACCCTACGATGTTCGGGTCTTGCTTAGTTATGTTTGTGCGTACCCGAGTATCTCATTCGGTGTCCAATTGAGACACTCATGTTATAGAGACCTATTGGGAGTATGTTTAGAGCGTGCTCGTTAGAGCACGGAGCATTAGAGACCAACCTATGATCTCGTATGCCTTTAAGAAATGATTATTTGAATGAGTTCTCTTTTAGGGAATTTGGTTGCGTGCACATGAAAGCACTTACGGGGTTTTGACTACGTGTTAGTTTTAGTACCCTTGAGATTGGTTTTGAGAAGTCGAGTATATATGACGGTTGAGACTAGTTGAGTCTGGTGTACCTTTAAGTGAAGCTAAATGCTATGTCTCGATTTATGATTGTTCTTAGACTAAAATAATAGTCTTTGATTTAATCTTGAGTAGAGGGCTATAGTAGACCTCACATTGTGATTTATTGAGCTATAAGCTATTCTTGAATTGGTGGTGACTTGAGGATTATGAATACCTCAATATGTGGTTCTTGAACTAAACTTACAAGTTAGTTGAACATGTTAAGTGTGTACAATTATGTGCATTGTTTATTGGGTTTTGTAGAGCATTATGACCTACTTGATTTGATGAGTCCTTTTGTGATGGACTTGGTTCTTATTGGTTTATCCAAGTAAATATCTACTTGAGCATCTTGATTTAAGTCCAGCTGGCGTCTTGGTCGTTTTGTCGGCAATGGGACGATTCATAGCCTTTGGAAACATTCGCTATGAATCGCCGCATTGGTACCCTTTCTCCTCCCTATATGGCCAATAGTGGGATGTGGTCTCGTATTAGCGCCGCCTAGCCTGATATCGAGCTCCCATTTCTCATCCCAGGGTTGGATGAATGTAACGAGGTACTCATTAAGAAAACTGATGAGTTGTGATCATTTGAGGATTGAAACCCAGATTATGATCATTTGAGGGTTGGACCCGTGGTTTGAATATTGAGGGCTAGGCCCAGATTATGGTTTTACGTGTTTACGTATGAGCATTTATGTGAGAGATAATATGCTATGTAGCTTATGTGAGAATATGTGCTTTGTTAACTAAGTACATGTTTATTTTTGGTATATTAGTATGATACCATGGTTTTTATATATGCTTGTGCATTATGCCATGCCATGACATGATATGCCATACTACTGCATTTAGTAACTTACTGGGTCATTATGACTCACTCCGTGTGTTTGTTTTCCTTAGTGTGTGATGTTAGTTCGTGGCGGCTTCGGATAGTGATTTCTAGCAGGTGGTCTTCCGGGCTTTAGGCTTAGATTTATTATTATTATTGTTATTATGTATTTGTGAGACACGAATGTAAACTTATGTAGACTTTACTTGGGTAGATTATATTAGTATTTTGTTATCGTATTATTTTGGGAGCCGACTTGTTTGGTCGAGCTGTTGTATCTTTTAAGAGTTGTTCCCTTTGTTATTTCAAGCATGCTTTAGCTCACTCATTCTAGTATTGTCGGTATTGTCATCTCCGACGACATTAGTCGAGAGACTTGGGTTTAGTTGTTAGTATTTAAATATCTTATTTGTTTAGTTGATTTGTCCCTCCGGCATGTTGTAGCCGTTGAGTGGTTGTTTATCAGGTTGGTATATTGTTGATTCGCCGGCCTTAGGTTTGCCGATGGTTTGTTGCCCGTGCGCAATGTTGCGTCACGCGCGTCGTAGATTTGTCGAGAGATAGTTATCTATCAGCCTTGTATTTTTGGTTTTTAATTATTGGCTTCGGTCCCACTTATGATTTGCTTCCGCATGTGTTGATTTTTATTATTCCGTTTTGCCGTTATGGCCTTATATTCATGTGTTGAGCTTGTTATCTCAACTCTTGACTCGCACCATTATGCTTAGCGGGTGCTTGTCGGTCTTTTAGCTTGTCTTGGTGGCACGACCTTGGGATTCTGAATTGGAGTCCGGGTCGGGCTATTACACTTGGTATCAGAGCTATAGGTTAGCTATTTCGCCAGGATAGGTTCCTTGGCCTAGTTTGGGTTGGGTTTATTGTTGAGTTATTAACGTTGAGTGTTCTTTGTAGGCGTATTATGTCAGGAACTTGGCGTGGAACTAGTTCTAGTAGACCCTGTTCGGGTACAGCTCGTGGCAACGAGAGAGGGGAGAATGTTATTGATCCGCGTGTGACTCCTCAACAGATGTTTGGAATGGAAGACGATTCTACCATTCTTGCAAGATTCTTGAAGTTGAAACCTGAGAATTTCGATGGAGGAACCGATGCTTCTAAAGCAGAACTTTGGATAGAAAGCATGGGGAAGATCTTTGCAGTTATGGGTTATGCGTCAGAAGAGATGGTGACCCTGGCAGTGTTTAAATTAAGTGGTGCGGCTGACCATTGGTGGCATGTGTTACGAGATAGTTGGAGACACCATGGAGTGCCTCAAGTGTGGGAAAACTTCACGATGGAGTTTATGGCACAGTTTATTCCAGCAGTAGTTCGGGAAAGAAGAGAAGCGGAATTCATGGCGCTAGAACAAGGGACTATGACAGTGGCTCAGTATTCAGCGAAGTTCACAGAGTTGGCTCGCTATTGTGGTTACTTAGTACCAGATGAGGCTAGGAAGGCCCAGCGGTTTGTGAAGGGCCTAAGGATGAAATATCGTAGGCAGCTCGTTCCGTTACAGCTTACGAATTACCGAGGCGTTGTGGATCGTGCGTATGCGATGGAGTTGGACATCGAGGAGTATGCTCAAAAGAGAACCTCGAGTACTATTAGAGGCAATGATGGTAATAGAGGGCAGGCAGCACCTCAAACAGTTAGTCAAGGAAATGTGCGTTCTGGTGGCCGAAGTGGTGTTACTACTTCTACTCCGAGGCGACGAAGTGATGAGTTGATATGCAATTTCTGTATGAGGACGGGACATGCCGAGAATAGGTGCTGGGGTAAATCAGGAAAGTGTTTTGCTTGTGGGGGTGATCATGTTCGTAAAGATTGCCCGAGGATGAGAGTTAATCGGTCTGGGAGTACTAGTTAACAATCTAGTGGCTCCAAGAGAGATGGTGATGGTCGGCCTAGAGTTTGAGGTCGTGCGCGCGTGGCGGTTGGCCATTGCGGAGTTTTGAAACCTATCAGAAATAGGAAGGTATATTCTTGTATATATATATATGTAAATTATACCGTTGCTACTATTACCGTTATTATGAGTACGCGCTTTAATCGGTAGCTCATGTGCATTCATACATACATTATATGGTGTATTGTGTAATATTGGTTATTTGCTCGATCGTGAATAATACCCCAATGTGAGATCGATATATTATATGGTTGTTTTGTGAATTACCGGTAGGTAATCGCACGTGGTCTATGGATTCTTGTTTAGTCTATATATATAAGACTATGCTATATATAGAGTTGTGGTTTTGTGTGGTTATATAAAAAGGCCATAGTATGTATATGTATGAATATATATATATGTATATACATGAAGCATGAATTGTATGTTGATACTTATCGGTTTGGTATGATGTTTGTGTGTTCTATAAAGATATGTTTTATGTAATGAATAACATGATACTAAATTATTGTTAGCAGTTATTATGCGAGTAGAATACACTCGACTAGTACGAAGGTTAATTGCTGCGATTTATCAGTTGATTTCGGCTGTACGGGAGAGATTGACGCTTCACCGTGAGTATTGAGACGTTAACGTTGTGTTAGGGTGCTTAGTGTATGCATTGGTCGTAGACTTGGTCTAGAGCTTAAGTAAGGATAGTCTTGCGGAGTATAGATGTTACGAGTATCGGTAGACTTGTCGACTCATTGTGATTCCTAGGAAGTTATCTTGGTTGAGTGTACTAGGTACACAAGTTTTGTGGTAGATATGATTGTTGTTTTCCAAGGTAATAGACCTTGTAATTTGATCTGATTTTATTCAGTTACGTGCATTAGTTGTAGGAAACACCTATTTGATGCATTTACATTGTAGTATATTAAATTCTCATTTCATAATTATTATCTCTTGTTCATTCATTTCATTAGTATAGGAGACTGTTTGAAGGATGCTTAAAAATTTTTATTCATGAACCTTCGCATCCTTACGACGGAAACTTTTGAAGCTAATTTAGTAGGTACCCTGAATTGGTGAGCAAAAGGTATTCGTCGTTGGACTAGGATTGGTAAGAATTAAGTTAGAAATTGACTATACCCGTTACCAAATGGAATGGACAGAAATGGAATGAATTTTCAAAACATCTCATTAATGTGCTCTTATATGTGTTCTTACCCGCGATTGGGAAATCGCGAGTGTGATTTACATGGTTTGAAATGCCGATTCGATTACCTTTAATTTGTTTGAGAATTGCTCCATAGGCAATTACTATTTCTTTTAACTTAGAATCTCTTGTTCTTGAATTTCGTGTGGAGCCCCGAAACAAATAGTTTCGGTAGATTGGATGTTGAAATATCCTTGAATGTGTTCTTCATGTTCAAATTTGGATTATTAGAGTTTGACCCTCGTGTGTATGGTGGTTGAGTTCGGACCTAACGTTGGTTGTATCATGATTTAGAATTCGGGACGAATTCTTTTTAAGGTGGAGAGAGTGTAACACCCCGCTCCTTCGTTAGCCCGGCTTGCGTGCTATACTTACACTTCTTCCTTTGTTGACTATATGTTTGGTTTACGAGAGGGTCTAGATATGTATGAGAGTCCACATTAAGACCAAAACAATATTAAGAGATGCCATATAGTTGTTGACTTGCTAAAGTCACAAGTCGTGACTCGACGGTAGTCGGAATGCGACGCGATTGAGAGTTTGTTTACATTTTGTGTTCGTGACCTCGGTTTGGTCCTAGACCTCTATATGATGGTTTATTAACATGTTTAGATGTATTAGACTTCAAATTGGAGGTGTTCCTTAAGTCTATCGATGATTTGGAAGCTTTGGAGATAGTGTTCGTCTTTATCAGGTAGTTCAGGGATCGAGTCGCGTGATCTTCTCTCCTTTGGAGTTCTTATTTCCCAAGTTGTTATTCAACTTCCTAGAAGTATTCAAGCTTCTTCATTAGCCCTTAGACTTGCCTTAAAAGTCTCCTTTCATTGCTCATTCGATTGCGAGTTCATTCGTCGTTCCGGTTGCACGTTGTTGCACCTCCTCCCGGTTTCGCTCCGAGTTGTTTTGGGAGTTGTTTCGGGGGTTATTTGTGAGTGTTATAAGGGAGTTCTAGACCTGCTTTGGTTGAGGTTTGAACCTTGTTAGGTTTGGTTAAGTGTTTGGGGGTCTTTTCGGTTGAATTTTGAGCCAATTTGGGTCTGCCGGGCTTGCCCTCGCAAGGTGGAATGGCCTTGCCCCCGCAAGGTCAATGGAAGAAGTCACCTAAGGTTGCTCGAGAGCTTGCGGTCGCAAGCTATAGGGGACCTTGCGACCGCAAGGTGCCCCGAGACCTGTTTCCTCTGTTTTGTTGTTTTACGACTTTTACACCTAAACCCCTATATAAAACCTTTTCTAAACCCCACCTAACCCTCCCTAACCCTCCTTACTTATACCCTAACATCATTAACATGTTTTAAGAATGGATTAGTGAGTGATTGAGTGGATTAAACAAGCCCAAAATCAGATTTTTATCAACCACAATGTGGTGACACTTGTCCCACTCAGTTTTTAACCCAATATACACCACATCTGCAGATTTTGACCCTCATTTCTCACCCCTCCTCTCCAAAAACGGGAATGGCTTCTCTCCTAGTTCCTCCATGAGTTCTTGAGGGTCCTTCTTGACCTTCCATGGTTCTTCTTCTTCGTTGCTCAAGCCCTAGCTATAGAATCGAAGAGCTCGACGAGTAGATTACTTCCAACAGATTACTTTCTCGTTTTTCTTTCTTGATTGGGGATTGAAGGTAAGTTACTTCTTCTCTCTTTGATTTTGTACTCATTGATCCTAAGGAAAACAAACTCTATGCTATTTGAGGTCAATGAGTACACATACTTGCTTTGTGTGATTTTAACTTGTGATTTGAGCATGCGAACTTGTTAAGAGCATATGTAGGATGACTTGTATGATTGTTGAAGTATATTGGTACTCTTCATCTTGTGTTTCTAGGATTGTGAGCATGCTAAAAATCATGTTTACATTTCATTTGGGTTTATTATGAAAGTATGCCTAAGTTTGGGGCTTTGGATATGTGAACTCACTAAACATCATGAGTATGATCATTTAATTGAAATTAAGTGATTTATGAAATGGGTTATGATTTATGTTGGGTTTTGTTATAAATTTTAGGGCTTGAAATCAACCCCGAATTATTAGAGAAATTATTGTTAATTGAAGTGGGTGTTAATGCTGAGATTGATGAAGGGTGTAAATAATGAAACTTAGTATTTAGACTCAACGGAGTCGAAATAAGTTCAATAATGTGTTTATGAACTCGGGTTGAAATCCTACAATATTTGGGTTTCGTTTGACTATGATTATAATGAGTTCTTGGATTGTTAGGCTTGGGAATCAAGCCCGAATGAATTTTGGGATTTTATTGTATGTTTGAATAGAGTGTTAAATTGTGGATTTATGAAACCCATAAAGAATGAAATGTAGAATTAAGACTCAACGGAGTCGTTGTAAGGTCAATAATATAATAATGAGCTTTGGGTTGAAACCCTACGATGTTCGGGTCTTGCTTAGTTATGTTTGTGCGTGCAGAGTATCTCATTCGGTGTCCAATTGAGACACTCATGTTATAGAGACCTATTGGGAGTATGTTTAGAGCGTGCTCGTTAGAGCACGGAGCATTAGAGACCAACCTATGATCTCGTATGCCTTTAAGAAATGATTATTTGAATGAGTTCTCTTTTAGGGAATTTGGTTGCGTGCACATGAAAGAACTTACGGGGTTTTGACTACGTGTTAGTTTTAGTACCCTTGAGATTGGTTTTGAGAGTCGAGTATATATGACGGTTGAGACTATTTGAGTCCGGTGTACCTTTAAGTGAAGCTAAATGCTAAGTCTCGATTTATGATTGTTCTTAGACTAAAATAATAGTCTTTGATTTAATCTTGAGTAGAGGGCTATAGTAGACCTCACGTTGTGATTTATTGAGCTATAAGCTATTCTTGAATTGGTGGTGACTTGAGGATTATGAATACCTCAATATGTGGTTCTTGAACTAAACTTACAAGTTAGTTGAACATGTTAAGTGTGTACAATTATGTGCATTGTTTAATGGGTTTTGTAGAGCATTATGACCTACTTGATTTGATGAGTCTTTTTGTGATGGACTTGGTCCTTATTGGTTTATCCAAGTAAATATCTACTTGAGCATCTTGATTTAAGTCCAGCTGGCGTCTTGGTCGTTTTGTCGGCAATGGGACGATTCATAGCCTTTGGAAACATTCGCTATGAATCGCCGCATTGGTACCCTTTCTCCTCACTATATGGCCAATAGTGAGATGTGGTCTCGTATTAGCGCCGCCTAGCCTGATATCGAGCTCCCATTTCTCATCCCAGGGTTGGATGAATGTAACGAGGTACTCATTAAGAAAACTGATGAGTTGTGATCATTTGAGGATTGAAACCCAGATTATGATCATTTGAGGGTTGGACCCGTGGTTTGAATATTGAGGGCTAGGCCCAGATTATGGTTTTACGTGTTTACGTATGAGCATTTATGTGAGAGATAATATGCTATGTAACTTATGTGAGAGTATGTGCTTTGTTAACTAAGTACATGTTTATTGTTGGTATATTAGTATGATGCCATGGTTTTTATATATGCTTGTGCATTATGCCATGCCATGACATGATATGACATACTACTGCATTTAGTAACTTACTGGGTCATTATGACTCACTCCGTATGTTTGTTTTCCTTAGTGTGTGCAGTGATCCCGTTAGTACGCGTGGCGGCTTCGGATAGTGATTTCTAGCAGGTGGTCTTCCGGGCTTTAGGCTTTGATTTATTATTATTATTGTTATTATGTATTTGTGAGACACGAATGTAAAGTTATGTAGACTTTACTTGGGTAGATTATATTAGTATTTTGTTATCGTATTATTTTGGGAGCCGACTTGTTTGGTCGAGCTGTTGTATCTTTTAAGAGTTGTTCCCTTTGTTATTTCAAGCATGCTTTAGCTCACTCATTCTAGTATTGTCGGTATTGTCATCTCCGATGACATTAGTCGAGAGATTTGGGTTTAGTTGTTAGTATTTAAATATCTTATTCGTTTAGTTGATTTGTCCCTCCGGCATGTTGTAGCCGTTGAGTGGTTGTTTATCAGGTTGGTATATTGTTGATTCGCCGGCCTTAGGTTTGCCGATGGTTTGTTGCCCGTGCGCAATGTTGCGTCACGCGCGTCGTAGATTTGTCGAGAGATAGTTATCTCTCAGCCTTGTATTCTTGGTTTTTAATTATAGGCTTCGGTCTCACTTATGATTCGCTTCCGCAGGTGTTGATTTTTATTATTCCGTTTTGCCGTTATGGCCTTATATTCCTGTGTTGAGCTTGTTAGCTCAACTCTTGACTCGCACCATTATGCTTAGCGGGTGCTTGTCGGTCTTTTAGCTTGTCTTGGTGGAACGACCTTGGGATTCCGAATTGGAGTCCGGGTCGGGCTGTTACATGTTTCCACTGGCTCGAAGCATTTCACCAGCAGACTTATTTTTGCACGTGCTATAGAGAAAAGTCTAGAAGCAACTCAAATCAAGACAAATATGTTCAAGCCTTAGAAAGCCTGACATACTTAAAGCTACAAGAATTTCTCTCACTCAAGTAGTCTGATAAAGTCAAAAAGCAATTACTTTATTGAACAGACCACTTGACAGCGCAACAGACATCAGAACTACTCTTTAGAGACTTATCAACATAGTCTGACAGACAACAAGTTCCAAGATCTATAGGACTAAATCTCTGCCCCAAATAGTCAAAGATCTTATGGACAAAGATCTCTATCTGATAGACTTCAACCACTACATCTCTAAACGGATAGAAACTTCAAATCTTCACCTCTCAACGATCACATTGACTCTCGTCTATATAAATCCTCTCTCTTACCCAAAACACCAATGATCGATGTTTTATTTAATCTTTTTCCTTGCAAGTGGACAAGACTATTATAGAATAGTTTTGGGAAGCAAGGGTCGAACCACAGAGATTTGGATTTGATTATAGTAAATTTAACTAATCTAATAAAAAAACAGTTATTAATAACTAATGGGGTTTTTGGTTTTTATAAATTAATTTAACTAGAAAGCAATAAAATAAACTAATTAACAAAGCATATAAATATGAGATAAGTCAATGATTTGTAAATTGACTAGGAATTAGGATTCACTTGTATCTAATCTATTGTTTATTTCAAAATAATTATCATTCAATTTCTTGGGTTCGTTCACAAAAGATAGATATAGACTGTTGAACAATTGGTTCAGCCTCCATCCCCGCAAAATTCATCCATTCTATATCCTAAGCACAAGAACATGTAATCTAGCTGTCACCTAGATTATGATCTATCTGTCACCTAGATCATGTATGAACATGGTCCTAACTTATCACTCTCGTGCATCGATAGGTCCAATTTATTGTGATGGTGAGCCAGTGTACGACATATGCACATTGGTCATGCAGTTATCCGCACCTCTAGGCCTTTATTATTTGCGATTACATTCATTTGTTCAAAGCGAAATAATAGAGGGATTGATAAACACCACAATCAACAAGAATTAAATGAATAAGAATTAATATAAAACAATAGATTCGATACAAGTTACCTCAAATTCCTAGATTATGGAGTTAGCTCTCCATAATTGAAAGTACAAAACCTTGAACCATTCTTGGAGAATCTTTCTTCATGGACAAAGAAAAATAATACAGAACTTCTCTCCTTTTTTCCTAACTAAAGGTATATATTTATACCTAATTAATCTTACAACGATGAGGAAAAGGAGATACATTATAATTAAAACACTAAAAAGAATTAAACTAGGACTTCACGTTTCCCAAGACAATTGTAACTCAATGAAGTGGGCGGCTGAATTTGCTGAAACTTCTGAATTTTCAGCTTTTGGTCTTCAAGTTTTCAGTTTTTTGCAGTTTGGTCCCTGAAGTTCTTCAATTCAGCATAAAGTGCCTATATTTTGCACAATTATTCCAAAAGTCTCTGAAACTATAAAACAACACTAAAACACATATTAGACAACAAAAACCTCGAGAAATAGCATAATTTAAGTCGGAATAATACCTAATAACTGCTTATAAAATACAGTCATCAAATATCCCCAAACTTAAACTTTTGCTCGTCCTCGAGTAAAATAAATATAAAAATACTAAACTAAACTAAACTAAATTAAAACAAATAAAATATATATTTTTTTTCTTTCACAAGTCAAAGCATCGACATGGTACCACATAATGCCTCAAGGAATGATAAATAACAACACATAGTCACAAGTCTAGGCTTTCACTCAATCATCATCAATATCACTTGTACATCTCCATGTGTGTGTGTGAACCATTTGTTGATTATCTCCAAACTTAGAAAGTTTTATCAAGCTAAGCACAACATTCATTCCCAAAATATTTCAATAAAAACGTGTGCATCACAAAATATGTACTTACCATCAATACCCGGTTAACAACACGAAGAAAGATCGTGATAAAATTCAAATGCTTATACATCCATCCCATGCACTAACTATGTATGAAATACAATGCTCTCAAGTCCCAATTACTTATAATAGCTGAGATTATGCAAATACGGTGAGCTATATGAAGATGTGTATATAATTCAAAACAAGGGTCAAATCAACTATGCTTCCAAACCATGTCAACTAACACAAACAAATGTGGCAACTAGATCAATAGGACTTTATTAAGCTTGTAATGTAAGGCCAAGGTGATGGGTAACAATAAAAGGGATAAGAAATTTCAAAATGAGAGAGTAAGAATACTTCCCTTTTTCCCATACAAAGCACTCACTTTCCTTCAACAAACCCCAAACTTGAACTTTTGGGTTGAAGAAGGTATCATCATCATCATAAAAAATTTCTTCCCAATGATCCTTTTCTTTGCTTTCTTTCTTTTTTTTCTTTTTTTTTTCTTTTTTTTTTATTTCATTTTTTTTTCTTTTGAAGGGCATGTGCAATTTTGATTTTCGCACCCTTTTTATTCTTTTTTTTTTTTCAATACAAGAACTCATTGGGGCTACTTTTGATTACATCTACCAACATGTAGACAACATTCCCAACCCAATCCTACTCTCTCAAAGGGTAGACAAAAGTGTATAGGCTTAAGGGTTAAGTTAATGTGGGTAATAGAAACGATGTCGAATGGGGGTCGATGTGTGCTTAGCACACGCCATTCTTTATAATAAAGCTCAAAGGGGACACTAGGGATTAATATAAAATAGGGATGGTGAGATAAAAAGGCTCAAACGTTCCAAAGATGGCCTAAATCATATCCTAACTGCCACAATGTTCATGCTTCGTTTTCACAGAAATTCAACAAAGTTTCAAATCATTCCCTAACTCGAAATTTTAAAAACGAGCTTCACAAGTATTTCACATAAGCTTTCGCTAGAAAAGAGGTAGGGAAAATCAAGACTTAAATGCACTCACGGTTCGAAAGTGTGCTTGAGATATATTAGCAAAAGAAGTCTAACAAATCTAACTTAGCATGCAATCAACCCTAAGTCGCAAATATAATGCAACAATCATGTAATGACGACTGTTTAAAATGTTCATGACCACAAAAATTAGCAAGGTCCAAAGGAATGAAATGTGCACTATAAACTCAATAAAAATATCCAAATTCTTTAATAAATCAAGTGATGGTATTTTTGTGCTAAAATTTTTTGGAGATATAAAGCTTCATCAACTAGACCAAGCTAAGGCTCGTAGATAAGTATACATGCATCACTATTAACAAACATGTTATCATTGGCGGAAGTAACCATACCAATATTAAAAACTCGAAAAATTTTCAAATTTTCTAAGTTTTTTTTTTTTAACAAAAAACTAAAATAAACTAACTACTAAAACTAAATAAAACAAAAAAGAAAATAAAAACTAAATTAATTAAAAATAGGTCAAATGGCTCTTCTAAAAAAAAAATCATTTAAGCGCATGACAATTCACACCCCCAAACTTAAATTTCACATTGTCCCCAATGTGAATCAAATATAGGACAAGGAAAGAGAAAATCAACAACATGGCCGTAAGCGCGGGCATAGAATCAACAGAAACCCAACATTCCAACAGATATGAAAATAATTATCAGTTAATATCAATGTTTCAGATTAACCAATTCATCACCACAGTTCATCTACTTGAAGTAAAACCAAATTATACTTCCCACTAAATTCAGCAAAAATCCAACAGTATATTTCCAATTTCTGTAAATCGGGCGAAACAATCTAACTTGAATTTCAATATTTTTGGCATGAGAAGGCACTAAGTCTGAATATTAAACCATTATACCAACAGTATTCAACATCAAAATAATCAAACACTTGACTTAGATAATAATAGGATTGAGATGCCTGAACCATATTGAACACAATCTGCCCAACTGCCTACTAGAAAACCAATTTCTCCAAACTCCCAAAATTGAATAACAATTGCATCCAATTTTGTTATGAACAAAATATCAACACTAATGCAATCCCATCAAAATCAACTATGGAAATATCACAAATTTCACCAATGCAAACAATAATCAAATTCAGTATAAATCAGCAAAATTGGAACAAGCTTACTTGACATTGTCGACAGGGAGTTTCCCAAATCCAAGCCTTTAACTGCGATGGTGAAACCGACCGTGATATGGAGGTTGTTGACGACGCCCGGCGAAAGAGTTGCAGGTGATCAGGCTGGAAGCTGATTCGCTGGAGTCGGAGTGAACAGAGGAGGAGGGAGCCGGCTGGATTTGGAGGGCAGTGGAGATGTTTGGCTTGAACTGAGGATGGCGGCTGTGAGCTGTTGTTTCGCCGGAGATGAAGGCCGGCTGGAGTTGAAGATAGGAGAAGAAGGGACGAACTGATAGGATGATCTTTCTCTGTGACAGCGACGGCTGGAGGAGAGAGATTCAGGGCGGCGCTAGCAATTGAGGATGGCGGCTGAGGAGAAGCGGCTGGAGCGGTTGGAGGAGAATGCCGGTGATGTCGATTGGGGCAGAGAGATGGAGGGGGTGGCGGCTATGGCGGATCTAGGATGGGTTGTGGAGGTTTTGGTGAACGGAAGATGGCGGCTGGGTTTGAGAGAAGGGGCGACGCCGGCGGCTATGGTGGGCGTGGGAGCCGGGTAATGGCTGAAGAGAGTGGCGTGGCCGGCTGCTTGGTATTGGGGTGAAGATCGAGAGAATACACCGGGGAAGAAGATGGGTTTGCGTGAGAGAGGAGAGAGGAGAGAGAAGAGAGAAAAGAGATGGCAGCCGTCTTTCTTGTACTTTTCTTTTTCTTTTTTATTTGTTTCTTCTTTTAATTTAATAATGTACTACCTGGTCTCCCTTCCTTACGCAAGTAACCTAACTTTCTGTGCACCTTGCGATCGCAAGGTCAAAGGGGCCTTGCGACCGAATGGTAATTTCACTTCAGTCCTTGAACTTTTATTATTACTTGTTTCAGCTGTAAATTGTTTTATTATTTTCAGTTGAATCCACAAAATAAATTTTTTGAAGTAGCCTTTAACCTGTTTAAATTAAAATAAAAAATCTACAAAAACTAAAAAAACATTATTAAATATTAGTGCATATAAATACATGAAAATAAAATCTTTTTGTGAGGGTGACACTATTAACACTCCCCTATAAACCCACAAACTCAGAGAGACTCTAACGAGTGACTCAAAAAGCAACAACATAAATACAAAGAGATAAGGGTTAGAAATTGTTCTAAGTTATAGTCGTTAGCTTGACTTAAATCCTTTCTTTTCGCTAAGAAGGCATCGCCGGATCACTTAGGAAAGCACACATTTTTGGTCCATAAAATCTATCATTCATGTAGTGTCTTAATTTTAGACCATTAAAGCCAAATACTTCCTTGGCGAAATTTTCTTTACTTGATGGCCATTTAATTGATTTGGGGACGGGTAATTTCACACCTAAATCTTCCAATGTAATCCTATCCGGGGTTTCCTCCATTTTTTCATCACAACATTGCTCATCCTCATGTATCTCTAAAATAGGTTCTTGATTCTCTTCAAGAAAATATGAAGAAGACGTCCCTAACTCTACATAAGTGTCTAGCAGAGAATCAATTGGAGAACAAATTAAAGTGAAAGTCTCCGAAATTATTTCGGGTTCTTGAGAACAATGAGGTGGTACGTCATTTTGTGGAAAATCTTGGGATTCTAAAATCAACTCATCATCTTTTTCAATCGGCTCCTCTACTACTATCAATTCTTTTTCCTCAATATTTGTGTTTTCTTTACCCCTTTCTATATTACATTCCCCCTTAGAGACTTCCATGTGTATCTCATCATCTTTAGGAATCAACTCCTTCTCTCGCACTTCTAGTTCTACTTTTTCATCTTTTTCTTGATTATTTTCACTTTTATCTTTTTCAACTTCTTTATCAGAATTATCTACTTTATCAGGCATATCAGAAGGTTGAATAGGATTGCTTACCTCTTCACTTTCTTTGTTAGCTTTTGCAAGTATCTCCTTTAAATTTTCTATCTCTTCTAGCAAATATTTCATAAGGGCAGCTTGACCTTTACTTGCTCCTTCTAACTTTGGAACTTCTTCATCTAAAGGTGTTGGGTCATTTACTTGATATTGTTTCTTTAGCTCATTTAAGCACCCCTTTTCGAATTTTGCCAAAAACTTAGAGTTTTGTTCTAGTTCTTGCATTTTAAGGTAAGACGAATAAGAATAAGGTTCATTAACAATTGAAGCTTTCTGGATTGCATATTGGGTTTTGCGAGTTTTAATTAGTTCTTCCATATATGCAATATCTTCTGACACACTGGGATCACTAGGCGAAGAAAAAGAAGGTTGATGACAATAAGAAGGTGGTTCATTATAATAATTATGCGAGAAGAAAGATGATTGATGACAATAAGAAGGAGACTCATTATAATTATTATGATATGATGAAAAAGATGGTTGATTGTGATAATCACGTTCATAGCTATTAGGAAAAGATGGTTGATTTATTCTAACATTTTGGTAGACATATTCATTTGTGGCTCTCATAGGTGCGTAATTTTTCATACCCCAATGATAATTATTGTACGCCATTTTTTTAGAGTTTTTTTTTATTTTTAATTTTCAGAATTAATTAAATTTTTTTTTGAATTTTTTTAAATAAAAAAAAACGAAAATAACAAAAGAAAAGCTAAATTAACTAAATCAAAAAAACAAATCCCCGGCAACGGCGCCAAAAACTTGATCGATGTTTTATTTAATCTTTTTCCTTGCAAGTGGACAAGACTATTATAGAATAATTTTGAGAAGCAAGGGTCGAACCACAGAGATTTGGATTTGATTATAGTAAATTTAACTAATCTAATAAAAAAACAGTTATTAATAACTAATGGGGTTTTTGGTTTTTATAAATTAATTTAACTAGAAAGCAATAAAATAAACTAATTAACAAAGCATATAAATATGAGATAAGTCAATGATTTGTAAATTGACTAGGAATTAGGATTCACTTGTATCTAATCTATTGTTTATTTCAAAATAATTATCATTCAATTTCTTGGGTTCGTTCAAAAAAGATAGATATAGACTGTTGAACAATTGGTTCAGCCTCCATCCCCGCAAAATTCATCTATTCTATATCCTAAGCACAAGAACATGTAATCTAGCTGTCACCTAGATTATGATCTATCTGTCACCTAGATCATGTATGAACATGGTCCTAACTTATCACTCTCGTGCATCGATAGGTCCAATTTATTGTGATGGTGAGCCAGTGTACGACATATGCACATTGGTCATGCAGTTATCCGCACCTCTAGGCCTTTATTATTTGCGATTACATTCATTTGTTCAAAGCGAAATAATAGAGGGATTGATAAACACCACAATCAACAAGAATTAAATGAATAAGAATTAATATAAAACAATAGATTCGATACAAGTTATCTCAAATTCCTAGATTATGGAGTTAGCTCTCCATAATTGAAAGTACAAAACCTTGAACCATTCTTGGAGAATCTTTCTTCATGGACAAAGAAAAATAATACAGAACTTCTCTCCCTTTTTTCCTAACTAAAGGGATATATTTATACCTAATTAATCTTACAACGAGGAGGAAAAGGAGATACATTATAATTAAAACACTAAAAAGAATTAAACTAGGACTTCACGTTTCCCAAGACAATTGTAACTCAATGAAGTGGGCGGCTGAATTTGCTGAAACTTCTGAATTTTCAGCTTTTGGTCTTCAAGTTTTCAGTTTTTTGCAGTTTGGTCCCTGAAGTTCTTCAATTCAGCATAAAGTGCCTATATTTTGCACAATTATTCCAAAAGTCTCTGAAACTATAAAACAACACTAAAACACATATTAGACAACAAAAACCTCGAGAAATATCATAATTTAAGTCGGAATAATACCTAATAACTGCGTATAAAATACAGTCATCAACCAACAATGGAGATGATGAGCAACGAGTAACTCAACTTACTCAAGAACTTCAAAGAAAATATATCATCAACGAGATCGTCTTCACCAACGCATCTCAGATCTCGACACAAGATTGCAGCGATCTCATCTAGATCTTAGCAAAACACATTCAGTGGATTGCTAGGAAGAAAAGCTTGGAGAAGAGAAGAGATTGATCAGAAACTTCAATAGACAGAGATCAAGATCCGAAGATTGATGTTAGATAATGTCTGACGAAAATGAGGACATGTGTGTATATTTTGCATTCATATCTTCAGATTTGTATTCCAATACAAATGCTGTTGATTGTGCAATAATCATTCATCATGGAAGGTCGAGTGCTTTGCACTCACTCGTTTAGATAATTTTTATCTAAACGACCTTGAAATTAATCCTCTTCTTATAACAGTTTCTCGTTCTGGTCTCCTATTGTCCTTTTCTGCTTAAAGATTCATGAATGAATAATTAAGTAAGGATTGAGGCTTAGGAGGACAAAGCAAGAAACTGCACATAGATTATTTAGGCTGATGTAATATGCAATTTATCTTTGAATAAATTCATATCTTCTTTGAAATACTTTATCTCTCAGTCCTTATATATCTTTGAGAATTTTTATAAATGAATTTATCTTTAGAAAAGCTATTCTCTAATTGTATTTCCTAAATCTGCATTTGAAAAAATAATAAGTGTGTTGTTGTTCTGAACATATATTCGTGTACAACCACTTAAAACTTCTCCAAATCAAAGCCTCTTTACTTTTCATTGCAAAGACTCTTTTTAGCAGACTTTTGATTTAACTGGCGGTTTACCAACAAAGTTGATACTTCTGCTTAGAGCAAGTCTACCGATAGCCTTTACCGGCAGACATACTCAACATGCTAAACTGCAAATGCTACTAAAACTATGCTTTAAAGATATCCAAAAAAAAAGTTTTTAAATTGGCATTGTAGGCTATTCACCCCCCTCTAGCCTATTTGAGCATTACTGTGGACCAACAATTGGTATTAGAGTAAGGCTCTTCAAAGCTTTATGCCAGGATTAACCTCCTGAGAGTTCTGATCCTCAAATGCTCTCTTCAAATGCATGTTAAAAGAAAGTGTATTTTAACTTTTAAAAACTTTTGACAAGGATTTCAGTTTGAGATAAATTTTTGAAAAATGTACTTATTTTGAAAAATTATCTTTGTTTTCAAAAAAATTCATGAGATAGAAGATTACTATGATGAATGTGGGATAATTATTCATATGACAGATATGTATATCAATTGGCACTATTAATAACTATCTCAAGATGAAAAATTCTCAGATGGATGCTTCAATTAAAAGGATTTTTGATTCAAGTTCTCTTGACATAAGGCTAACGATTGAAATCAATCCAACACCTTCTCAAGAGAAAAAAATTTCTTTAAATTCTGAAACTTTACTGTGAAAGAATTTTAAAAGGACTCCTATCTATTCCCTTGAAAAAGGTTAAGAGTCAAAAACTCTATATCATGAAACATTGATTGATCCCTCTGTTATATGATATTTAGTTTCTGGGAACTTGGCCTATATTTCAAAGAATTATTTGAATCCAAGAAAATATGAATCGAAGATCTTACGAGTTGTTTGCAAAGGAAATCTACTCTTTAGACAACATCTACTACAAATCTATCAGCTCAGACTCAAAAAAGACAACTTCTGATGAACATCTACCTCGATCCAGATAACTGTCAAAATGGTGCATCCCTTGTCTTGTGCTCCTTCTTTTAATCTTTCTCTTTGCACAAAAAGACCAAGGGAGAATGAGAAATTCAAGATCCAGTATTTCTTTTTCACGGATCTTCTTTAAAAACTTATTCCAGTATCTAGATTTTTATGGAGCTTCCTAAAGCTCATAAAATGTTGCTAATGATCTTCTTAATTCTTATTCTGGAATGCATATTCTCTCAAGATCAACAAGCACACTTTATTATCTCTCTTCCAGTTTTAAAAAGCTTTGCTTGACTGAAAGTACAGGATCTTATTCACCTGATTCAGTCTTCTTCCTTCTGGATTATGATATATGACTGATTTTCGCTTATGATTCCCTACTAATCATGATCAAGAATATATCATCTCTGCATAGCCTTATATTTGCTTGCTCTGCTTTTAACTATTCTTTTCTAGCAAATATATATCTTGAGTAATTTTACATATCATACTTTGCTTCCTTCCTTTCCATTAAAGTATGATCTATGAATTACTCACCTGGTTTGATGCCTCATTTTCTCTAGAAAATTTCTCTATCATCATCAAATCATTTTCTTTGAAGTACTCTCCTGTTGCTCAGTACTTCATAAGCTCAGTTCTATGTGCTGACTTATAGAACTTTTCACCTTAGTAGACAATGTGCAAACTACATGGGTACTTTAGCAATTTCTACAAAGGTTGGGGTAAAGCTTTAGAAATTGACTATTTCTTAAAAGCTAAAGTCAAATTTCATAGAATACCAGTAAAGATAAAAATGGCTTTGAAATGTGGGAATTGTACTTCCCGAAACACTCTTCTGAAAAAGGAAATGTTTTGTCAAATCCCACTGAAAAATGTTTTATCCACTTAAAGACGTTTTATTCTCTCATGAAAGCTGAACCCTCTTTTCAAAACCTTTTAGGTTTCAAAAGATGTGACTTTACCGGATATCTATAAATTAATACCAACTCTCACTCTTCCTCGTATAACTTTAATGATAGTGGTTAAAAGGACTTTTCACTCTTAAAAGAGTCGGTCCATTGTCTTTCCTCAGCGAGTATTTATAGAGACATTCCTTCCTTCTTCTCTATCACTCGCAAACTACCCCAAACACTATGATAGACAGTGATACAAAATCCCTTTCTTCAAAAATGTTACTTAGGAGAATTCTTAGCACTAGATCAAGGCTTCTTCTCAACAACTTGGAATTACCCTTCCGATTCTTCGAAAGTTGTTTGGTTTGTTTCAAGGATTCCTCTTGTATGAAGACTTTCCTTAATAGCCATTTAGCATGCCTCTCCCAGATTCCTGTGACTATGCTCATATCAGCCACTTCTTCAAGGCCTCGTAGACCCTCTACTGGATCCTTAGCTAACATGGTTCTCTCACGAGATTAGCTCTTTTCACAACAGCGGATTTTAGATAGGAAGTCTTGTGAGTTTGTGAAGGTCACTCTGGCTTGAGAGCTAGCTAATGAGAGAAGGAAGAGGAGGTGATAGGATCACACATCTGCATTTTTCAAAATGTAAAGATTCTGTTTGGCAGCCTCGTTCGACTAGAGTCCCATTTCCTCCTTGGGTCATTTGAGTCCCTTGATCTGGACCTGTTTTCCGTTTGCCAACCGTTTGGCTGAATCTGGGTCCATGATCGTCATAGACATCTCCTTGTAACATCCTTATCTTTAGAATTGTATCAGGTGTTTAGATTAGTTGTTTAAAAGGAGTAGTTAAGTCACCGGAAGTTGTAATGAACTTTGTAATCTTTAGATCCTCTTTGTATTCTAGTATATTTTGATCTAAATGAAAACTTGTTCGTAGAATCTTTACTTCATGTCTATCTGCTTTTGTATGAACATTCATTGATAGCATGAAATCTTATATTTTCTTATGATTTCGACATCTGTACTTTCCATAAAATTTTGTTCCGAATTCAATACAGCAAATATAACTCTGCTGTTAACCCAACAACAAACCAATCCTTAACCATAAAATTTCCTATTCAACAATTGGTTTATGAAGAAATACTGTTGGAATATGGATAATTTTAGTTCTGGATTTCTTAGAAGGAACTGCATACCTTGCAACTACTTAATTAGGAATTATAGATCTCATCTCAACCCATGTTGTTCTGGTGAATCTTAATTTCCATCCATAAATTTCGGGTCTCTATAGTTTCAACGGTAGACCTTACCTCTGCTGTTGAAACAACGACCTTTTGAGGAAAAAACAGTCTCTACAAATTCTTTTTCTTATCTACTGCTTCCTCCGTTCAATGACAACTTTTCTGTTATTTCTTTCTTGATTCCTTTTTCATGAACTAAGATGACTTCTCTTCCTTTAAAAGGTTAGTCATCATCTTAACTGTTGACCTTGAAGCAAAATTCATTCTTCTTCTTCAGAACCTTCAACCAAACTAAGTATGAGTTACTTGCTTCTCTATGATCCAAGTTTTCTAACTTGGATGGTTGTTGTCTTCCGTTTTTCTTCTAAATGCTCTTATCATTCAATTGGGATTCTATTATAAAGAAGCATAGTCATCAGTTAATCTTTGCCGATGAAGCAGCTGAACCTCCTAACAGCTGCTAAGGCATAAAGAAAGTTTGCCGATAATCTACATTCTACCCATGTCATCTGCAGACTATGTTCTCTTTCTCAAAAAGGATCAAAGCGCATATACTATACCAGTGAGGAGGAGCCAACTACAGAATTTGGTATGATTCAAGTACCGATACTACTGTTGCTACTGATGTTGCTTCTATATAGAAAGAAGCATTCTGCTCTCCCTCCACTTCTGTTTTGTTCTCTTTGTCGATGAAACTTATGGTCCATCCATCCAGAAGCCAAGGCATTCCAAAGGAAAAGCTTGCTGTAATACTCTTCATTCATTTGGTATCGGCAGACCTCTATGTCTGCTGTTCCATCTTTGTTCAGCAAACCTTCTTGTCTGCGAAACTTATCTATATATTCTTTATTAGCAGACTTTGCTCCTGCTGACCTCTTTCATCAACAGACCCTCATCTATGCCGACTCTCTTGTCATCCATTCTATCAACAACGGCATACCTCAAATCTCTAGTTTACTGATCTCCTATCTCACTACAAGATAACAGAGCAATTGAAACGAAAAATTCCGTTACAAAAAATGAAAATCCGTTACAATTAGACAATTGAAACGAAAAAAGTTTGTTGCAAATTCGGTTTGGAAAACGCTCGTTGCAAATTTTGTGCAACCGTATGCATTCCGTTGCATGATATTGCAACGAAAACCGTGCGTTGCAATTTCAAAATTTTCAGTTGCAAATGTGTTTCCGCCTCCCCCCCTCCTCCAACTTCTAGGTGGACTCCAAAACTAAGGAACCTAGCACCTCCTCAAGTAATAAGTCGAATCTGGAAACAAATTCAGTCCCCACTCCTGTTATGAATCCCCCCCCCACAAGGCACTAAAGCCCCGGCAGATGACCCCTCCAGTTAAGCCCATGGTCTTAACACAAGGCACTAAGGCACTCTTGCCAAGACCATGGTCTTCGATCTTCAGGCTCGGGCAAATTAAGCCCTCCAATTATTGATGTTGACAAGCCTCCATTGCCTGTTTCCCAGCCTCATGTTAACTCTAATGATACCCGACCAAGTGATAAGGGGGTAGGTGTGGACGTGGCTACCTCTCCCAACATACATGATAATAATGATGTTCAAGTGGCTGCCCATGTAGTT
This sequence comes from Codonopsis lanceolata, assembly GCA_013146195.2. Taxonomy (NCBI): domain Eukaryota; kingdom Viridiplantae; phylum Streptophyta; class Magnoliopsida; order Asterales; family Campanulaceae; genus Codonopsis; species Codonopsis lanceolata. Next base: position 118,134,699 of record CM028380.1, read on the forward strand.
CCCAGCATGGACGAAGAGACCACCTCTATTTTATCCCCAAACTGGTTTGTTGTGTTACAGACCTTTCAAGAAGAAGAAAATTCATGCTATGACAATCCTACTCTCAATGCTCTTAATCTTGAAGAAGCTGATGTTAAGAAGACTACTCCCAAGAAAACCAATCTGCCTGGCAAAGGCATGACTACTCGTTCTAAACAGCTTGCTAAGTCCCAAACGGTTACCACCTCCTCTCTTTCTAATGGCGATTAAGTCGTTATTTTGGAATCTTCGTGGCGTGGGTAAAAAACTGATTAAGATGCATCACATCTCCTTTGTTTCCATCTGTGAACCTAAACATGCTAAGTCTAAACATTCTTTTATTGCTCATAAACTGAAATTTCGTTACTTTTTTAGTAATTCCGCTAATACCATATGGATCTTGGCTAAATCCTCTATCACTTGTCAGGAAATCTCTGAATTTGATCAACAATTCACCCTTAGTGTCCGCCACTTTTCCTGGGCTCTTCCTGCTATCCTTACTTCAGTTCATGCCAAGTGCACCAATGGCAAACGTCAACTTCTATGGAATGAAATCATTGACAGGGGCCTGGGTTTCCATGATAAACCGTGGTTAGTTCTTGAAGATTTTAACATCATTCTTGAGCCGCACGAAAAGATCGGAGGAGTGGGTTGGGACAGGCAGGGTGCCCTCGAGTTTCAAGCTTGTCTAAATGCGGCAGAATTATCCGATCTTGGCTTTATTGGCAGTAAATATACTTGGAGTAATAACCGAGATGGTCAAGCTACAATTTTCCAACGTTTGGATCGTGTAGTCTGTAATTCCAAGTGGCTATCTACTTTTGCTTCCACCAAGGTTGAGCACCTTAATCGTACTTGTTCAGATCATAATACTCTTCTCATCTCCATTGACTTGAACGTGTGTCCGCCACTTTTCCTGGGCTCTTCCTGCTATCCTTACTTCAGTTCATGCCAAGTGCACCAATGGCGAACGTCAACTTCTATGGAATGAAATCATTGACATGGGGCTGGGTTTCCATGATAAACCGTGGTTAGTTCTTGGCGATTTTAACACCATTCTTGAGCCGCACGAAAAGATCGGAGGAGTGGGTTGGGACAGGCAGGGTGCCCTCGAGTTTCAAGCTTGTTTAAATGCGGCAGAATTATCCGATCTTGGCTTTATTGGCAGTAAGTATACTTGGAGTAATAACCGAGATGGTCAAGCTACTATTTTCCAACGTTTGGATCGTGCAGTCTGTAATTCCAAGTGGCTATCTACTTTTGCCTCCACCAAGGTTAAGCACCTTAATCGTACTTGTTCGGATCATAATCCTCTTCTCATCTCCATTAACTTGAACGTTGCTCCTACCCCCTATCATTTCCGGTTCCTGAATGTCTGGGCAGACCACCATACTTTTCTGGATACAGTTCAAAAAGCTTGGGATATCCCTACCTAGGGGCGACCGATGGTGCGATTTGCTAATAAACTAAAAGCGGTCAAATTAGCTTTAAAAACTTGGAACAAGGATGTTTTTGGCAATATCTTCCAAGCGGTGAAACTTGTTGAAGATGATGTGTTGGAGAAGGAACTTATTTATGAGCTTAACAATAACCCTATCAATTGGACGACTCTTCATCTTTCTCAGGCCAATTTAAAGAATAAATTGAAGGTTGAAGAAGATTTCTGGCGGCAAAAATCCCATCTTCGCTGGCTCAAGGATGGAGACGGCAATACCAAGCTCTTTCATGCTTCAGTCAAACATACTCGTAACAAACTCTTCATTCATAAAATTACTGATATGCATGGACATCTACTCTCCTCTGATGATAACATTAAGAATGCTGCTGTTGAGTTTTACCGCGAGCAACTCTCTGCTTGCCCATGTAGCATTAATGACTCCATTGATGTGATTCCTCATATTATTTCGGCCTCGCAAAATGAAGCTATTTCCGTTCCTCCCTCTACTGAGGAAATTAAGGCGACTGTGTTCTCTCTGTGTGCTGATAGTGCTGCTGGTCCTGATGGCTTTAATGGTAAATTTTACACATCATGTTGGGATATTATTGCTAATGACTTTTGCACTGCCATTTCTGAATTCTTTGCAGGATTCGACATGCAAAAGTCTTGGACTAGTACCCTCCTTCTCACTATTCCCAAAGCCAATCAGGTTGACTCCTTTAAGGACCTCCGCCCGATCAGTTTATGCAATATTTGTAATAAGGTTCTGACAAAGATCCTAGCCTCCAGGCTCAGTAAAGTTCTTTCGCTGATCATCTCTGATAATCAAAGTGCCTTCACCAAGGGGAGACTTATTCAGGACAACTTACTTCTAGCCCATGAACTGACTCATCAAATCAGTAAAAAGGTCAATGGTTCTGTGAGGTTCCCGGGGATGTGCTCCCGTGCCCCGCGCGCCCTTGGATAGGGGTGCGCGTACGTGCGGATGCGGGACACCACTGCTCTCGTTCCACCCTCCCTTGTTTAGGGGAAGACGAAATCAAAAGTGCGAGAGGAGTGCTGTCTATATTAGCACGTTGGAATGTGCCTCGGTTGCCTTGAGTGGATTTTGTATCCAAAATGGGAACTGATGGTTTCCCGCATCAAGTTATCCCTTGTTTAGGGGATACCAGGATATGGGAATGCATTACCCTTTCATTCCCATTTTCCCTTTTTTAGGGGAAAACGAAAAAGTGGAAAAAAGGATATTGCGACGCCCCCACTATGGATTTATTGAAAATAGCCTTATGGCCCATTCAGATCACTATGGGAGCTATGGGTTTTCCGCATCAAGTTATCCCTTGTTTAGGGGATACCAGGATATGGGAATGCATCACCCATCCATTCCCGTATCTCCCTTTTTTAGGGGAGAACAGGAAAGTGCAAAGAGGGAATGTTGCGAGGCCCCACTGGATCTGAAAGTTTTAGAGTCGCCATCTTTATTTTAAGGCAAAAATAAAGAAAAACCAGGAAAAGAAAACCAGAGATAAAAAAAAACGGGTTCGGAGGCTAAGTTACGAGTTGGGAAGGTGCTAGGCACCCAACTCGCCCTTTCGGTATCAAAAACGTTTTTGGCTGAAGTATGCTTATTGTTATATTTATCTCGCAAATAAATAAGGTATTAAAATGACAGAGAAATTTAAACAAATACATTCGTGGCTACATTATTTACGGACTCGCAGCCGTCTCCTTCCAATAATTACAGACATATTTAAGAATATTTGGCCATTATAACGGCTCTTTTACATACTATTTCCTAATTTAATTCGGGCAGCACAACGGCTTATAATGACTACATTGTGCCGGATTTTAAATACAACTTTAAATAATAAATGAACTGAAAAGTAAATAAATAAATTAAAAAACGCCCTTAAAGGCCGTTACCTTTTAGAGCGGCGGTGTGCTCGCTCTGTCCTTCTCGGGAGTGGGAGACTTTATTGTTGTTTGTTGTGTAGTTGTTGTTTTGATTTCGGCAGAGTGACGGCTTATATGTGGTAGTTTTGGCCTTTTTGGTTGGGCGGAATAACGGCTTATAGAGGGTGTTTTTCAGCTCGTTACTCGGGCAGAGTAATGGCTTACTTTGGGATTTTTGGGCCGGGGAAATGAGGTGGATACCTAACAGCTAGGCTAGGGATCACTTAAAACCTATGGGTTTTTATTTTGGCAGAGTTTGGACGGGGTTTGGAGATTCTAGGGGCTTCCACTCACTTATCTCACACCTCTCGTACTAATATTGACGGAAGAACGAAGCAGAGCTTCGCTGCGATTAAAAATCGCGGAGGAAATGAGCGAATGAAAATGGGAGCCGGAGCCATCTATTTATACTGAAGGAAGAGGACACGGCCGGCATTTGTGAGTTTCTTCCTCTGCATCAACCGCTTGTACCGAGTGCATCACAGCTTGTACATTTCACATCTGAGAGAGTGCAATAGTAAAGCGGATGGTGCGGCCAAGGACTCCTTGGTGCGGCACCAAGGGGCCTTGGTGCGGCACCATGCTGCTTTCCAACTTCCCATTTTGTGCACTTTTACCCCCTGCAGTTCACTGTTCATGCATCCTTGTAACGCCCCATAATCTTGCATGTGCATCGTATGCTTGTCTTCTTGATTTCTTGTTGATTGTGAGCATGTTTACCTAGTTTATAAATGTTTTAGAATCATTCTTAAGTCATTCTTGAAGTTCTTAACATGTTTAGAATCACATAAACTTGTTTGTTGAATCGCCGGTTTGATCGCTTTGATTTTGGCCTTAGCGATTCCCCTCGTTGCTCGTATTTGCTTCTATTTCGTCGTACGAAGTGTTCGTTGAGTTCTTGGCTTTATATTTAAGTCTTAACCATGTTGAAACGATTCTTTTTCATGTCCAAGATATCCTAGTTTGATTGATGTTTGCTTGGAGTTTGATTCGTTAACCATTCGTCGCGTGAGTTGAGCCTTGTTCTACCTTGTTCCGGGTGTTGTTCGGGTGCGTTTCCGACTTGTTTTGAGTAGGGTTAGACCTTAGAATGGTTGCCCATGAGTTTGGGATCATTTAGGTCAAGTTTAGACCAAGTTTTAGAGGTTCTGGAGCCGAGGCGCCCGCCTGGGACCTTGCGAGGCGCCCGCCTCAACTGCAGGGAGCAATTTCAAATGAACTGAACTTGGAATCAGCCTCAGCAAGTGAGGCGCCCGCCTGGGCAAGCATGAGGCGCCCGCCTCAACCTCTGGTTGTGCAACTACGGGATTTTTTTCCCCTGTTTTGGAATTGGACGACTTGTACCCCTTAACCCCCTATCTAAACCTATCCTAAACCTCCCTAACCCTTCTCACTTAAGTCCTAACATCCCTAACTAGTTTTAATGATGGATTAAGATTGCATTAGTGACCAATTAAGCCACAAAATCAGCTTGGAAAGGAGCCACATTGGCTTGACACTTGTCCCACTCAAAATCTAGGCCAATATAAGCCTTGCAATCAGATTTTGACTCTCATTTCTCACCCTCACTCTCCAAAAACGAATTTCCTCTCTCTCAAGGTTCTTCCATGGCTTCTTGAAGCTCTCATCTCCATCTTCCCTCATCCACTCTCCATTTGCCCAAGCTACCTTCATCAAAGTTGTAGAGCTCAAAGAGTAGAGCATTTCCATCCGATTGGTTTCTTCCTTTGCTTTCTTTGGTGTAGAACAAGTAAGTTACTCTTCTTCTTTTTAGCTCTCATTGACCCTAAGGAAACAAAGTTTATGATGTATGAGGTCAATGAGGACACATAATTGCTTCCTATGCTTTCCATTTGAATTTTAAATGTATGATTTTGCTAGGAGCATGTCTAGGTGGATTTCTTGCCTTTGGGAGTTTAAATCACTCTTTCATCATGTTAATTGAGGTCTTGAACATGTTAGAAATATGTGTTATGTTTGTTGATGGAAGTATTGTTATTATTTGGGAATGCCCTAAATTATGCCTATGAGATATGTGTGAAAGTTGTGATGTGTTGTATCCTTCATATTGGACTATATAAGGAACATGAATTACATTGAAATGTTTTGGGTAAGTTTATATCCTTGTTGAACTTAGAAGTGACCTAGGTTGGGTTATGAAGCACATAGCTTCAATTTCCCCGAAATTGGGAATTTAGAGAAAAGACTCAACGGAGTCGACTCTAAGGAAGAATTGAACATGTTAAACTCTAATTTCAATCCCTACGAAGTTTGGGTACCGTTTGATTAAGTTTACTCAAATATGAGCTTGATATAATTATTTGCAAAGTTGTTATGAAGCATTGGTTTTGAGCAGTTAATTGCCTTCACATGATTATGGTAGAGATTAACACCCTACTTTGTCGGACGAGTTCGCTCTTGTCGAATTCGGTCCTTAATTGGTTTAAGTCAAGTAAATACCTACTTGTGCATCGCATTGAGTCCAGCTGGCATTAATTGGTTTGTTTATTGAGTCAGGGTGGGACGATACATCGCCTTCACGAATTATGGGATTCGTGCTCGCTATGTATCGCCGCACCCGGGACTTCACACACACCTCCACTGTGGGCCGCAGTGGGGAAGTAGCCCCTTTGCCGTATCAATACGTGCCGCATTGGCTGCTAATGAAATCGAGTAGGTTCTCGGTATGAGTCGATGAATTCACATAACATCGATGGCACGAACCAGTAACAGAATGTATTGCAGGAGCTACGAAGCGGCCGTGACTATCATATCCTACTTGTATGATTTATTTTACGCACTTATGTGAATAAGGTGCTAAATGTTAAATGATGATTATGTGCCATAATTGTGATAAATGTCATGCTATAACATGAACATGCATATTTTAGTAACTTACTAAGTCTTTCGACTTACCCTATTTGTTTGCTTTGTTTTCCTTAGATCAAAGCCGAGGAGACGTCCCACGCTAGACTCGCCATTCTCACGCTTGGTTACTTGCGAGCTAGAGGTTGTTCTTTTGGGTGTAGTAATTAGTCTTTTGTTTTTGGTAAGGACGATGGGAAGCAAGTCATCTAGACTTGACTTTGGGTTTTGTGGTTGTATTAAACTTGATACTTGTAATCTTTTGGTATGCCGACTTATATGTCGAGCTTGTTTATATGTGTATGGTTCATCACAGTTTCTTCCGCTAAAACTCGTTTAAAGTATTATTGTTGTTGTTGTCTCCGGCATGTTGTGGCCGTTGAGTTTTTATAAGCATGTGTTAATTGTAGGAGTAGTTGTTGGGTTCCGGCTGTAACGTCGCCGATGACTTGTTTAATTTAAGTTGTTTTTCCGGCCAAGTGTAGCCGAGTTGTTATTCGTATGCAATGTTGCGCCACATGAATTTTATAATCCTACTTGTGCATGCTTGTGTGTTTAACTTGATTATTTGGACGGCACGATTCGGGATCTCGCATTGGGGTCCGGGTCGGGTCGTCACAATCCTACTTTTTCCTTTTGCATTTTCGACCCTGTAACTTGACATTTGTTAATGTTTCAACAGTTCTTGATATTTTATGCCATGTCACATATCAGGGGTACGAAATTGGGGTGTCTACAGAGCCCCTCAACGATGTAGTCTACGGGTAACCCAAGGCTTACTGAGTAGACGAACATCGTTGATGAACAATAGACTCTCCAATTTCGTTCAATTATAAAATGGGAATGAGATGCAACAGGTAGTAGTTATAATGCAACAGTATATAACACAGTCCAAACTCCATAGCCTAGACAATTTTAGTCGGTTATAGCAAGTTATCGTAATTTTTAAGCAGGTATTCAAATTAAATGCTCTAATGGTCGGACCTACTAATGTAGGTTGCCTACGTATCCCTTAATAAAGGAACTCAGACCAAACGTAGTTCAGGCCAAAACCTAAACTATCACTCGTACAACGGTCGTGCCTACCGTGATAGGCTGCCTACGTATCCTTAAACAAGGAATCAAACCGAAACGTAGTTCACAACTGGGGACTAAATGTGGCGGTGTAAGTGTTGCGGTGTAAGTGTTGCGGTGTAAGTGCGACAATATTAAATGAGCAAGTGTGGCAAAGCTTTATCAAATGAGTACGACAAGGGTAAATATGTGCTGTGATGGTCGGGTCTACCATGATAGACTGCCTACGTATCCTTAAATAAGGAATCAGACCAAACGTAGTTCGTCTTATGGCTATGCGGAGTGAATTGTTTCCTAGGAACTCAGCCTCTACTCGAGAACAAGACCTTTCCCTATAAATCCGGGGCTGTGTACCCCTTAAAGGAAAGTTTCCCACATAGCCAAAATGCATGGACTGTATTGCCTCTTTAGGAACTCAGCCTTCAATGGAGAACAAAACCTTTCCCTATCAATCCGGGGCTGTGTACCCCTTAAAGGAAAGTTTCCAAACATTATACAAATGCACTGTTTAAAAGGAAAATACCTTCCTTTCCTTTACCTTTGTCGTGTCCATGCAGCAAATTGCTGCTGATGTTGCTTTGCTGTCGCTTGCTGCTTTAAGTTGTTTGTTGTTGCACTTTGCTGGGGATTTTTCTTTTGTCACTGTTCCAGCCTTTGCTGGAAAATCTTTTCCCCTGTCCCGCTTTGTTTTCGGCTTTAGCTGAAAAATTTTCTTGATGCTGTTGCATTTTCTTTACTGTCCGTTCTAACCTTGGTCAGAAGCTTCTTTTCCTTGCTGGAACATCTCTTGGTATCAGCTGATATCATCTTTTCTTTGCTGCTGTTTTTCTTTTTGCTTCATTTTCTAGATTCAGCCGAAAATTTCTTCTTCTGCCGCCGCATTTTTCCTTGTTGCATGTACCTGAAAATTTTTCTTTCTTGTACATGCATTTTCCCCTCTCCCGATTTTTTTTTGTTTTGTTGTTTTGTTGTTTTTTGTTTTTTTTTTGTTTTGTTTTTTGTTTTATTTTGCATGCGTGCCACTTTTCTTTGTTTGCATGCTTATTACCTCTTTTTGTTTTTTTGTTTTTGTTTTTTTTTGTCTGCCAGGATATACTTCTGATCTGCAAGATTTTGGCACTGCTTGGTACTTTTGAAGCATTCCTGACTTTATTAATGATGCTTATGCGTGTCCTAAATGATGCAATTAAGTAATGATACATGAAATTTATATGATTTATTTTTATGATGCATGATTAAACTAGTGGTCATTATTTGACCTTATTATGCATGATTTATACTATAAATGCAAATGGGGCTAAATGATGCATGCTTATGCTGCAGGGATATAGTAAATGCCATAAAAATATTTATTTTCATGTTTGGTGACATTTTATTTTCTTTTTAGCGCACCCCTAATGCAGCTTATTGGATACTAAATGCACATGATGAATGTATGTACTACTTTATTTAATGCAAATGTGATGCCTAAAAATTATAGGATGCCTATTAACATGATGCATGGGTATTTTCCTATTCTATCATACATGCAGTAATGCAAAATGCAGTATATATCTTTAAGATGCAAAATACATTTTTAATGCTTAAAATGCAAAAACGTTTATTTATATGCAAAAAAATTTGTTTTTTATTTTATTTTTTTTTGTTTTTGTATTTGTTGTTTTTGTTTTTGTTTTTTTTGTTTTTGAAAACCTGTACAAATATTTACAATGCAATCTAATTTTATGTGATGCAAAATAATAAAAAAAAAATGCAGACTCAAGACACACGCACAAAGTAAAGCTATACCGACCTAACGGGTAATGGCACGCTGTATTTCCAAAATGGATTTTAAAGGAAAAAACCTTCGGGTTCGAGCGGGCTTCCTTTTTTCTCCTTTTTTTTTTTTTGTGATATGTGGGGAGAGGAAAAGGTAGTCATTTCCTTCTGATCTCGGCCATACCATTGTTGCAGGGCTATATTAGGCATAAGGCTATACTCATAATCCCTGCATTTCTTTCACAATCAGACAGGGCAACAGTGAATAATCGGATCCCAAGTTGTCTAGCTGTGACAGCCCGACCCGGACCCCAATGCGAGATCCCGAGTCGTGCCGTCCAAATAGACAATAACACAAGCATGTGCAAGTAGGATTATAAAATTCATGTGGCGAAACATCGCATACAAATAATAACTCGGCTACACTTGGCCGGAAAATAACTTAAAATAAACAAGTCATCGGCGACGTTACAGCCGGAACCCAACAACTACTCCTACAATTTTAACACATGCTTATAAAAACCTCAACGGCCACAACATGCCGGAGACAACAACAACAATAATATTTAAAAAGAGCTTAAGCGGAAGGAACTGTAGTGAACCATTAACATATAAACAAGCTCGACATATAAGTCGGCATACAAAAGATATTAAGTATCAAGTCATTAAGTTTACTACAACAACAAAATCCCAAGACAAGTCTAAGTGACTTGCTTCCCAACGTCCTTGCCAAAATAAAAGTCTAACTACTAAAAGTCCCAAAAGAGCAACCTTGAGCTCACAAGCAACCAAACGCGGAATGGCGAATCTAGCATGAACCGTCTCCTCGGCTCGGATCTAAGGAAAACAAAGCAAACAAATAGGGTAAGTCGAAAGACTTAGTAAGTTACTAAAAATGCATGTTCATTTTATAGCATGGCATTTATCACAATTATGGCTCAAGTTCTTCACATAGCACTTAGCACATTATTCATGTAAGTGCGTAAAATAAATCATACAAGTAGGATATGATATAGTCACGGCCGCTTCGTAGCTCCTGCAATACACTCTGTTACTGGTTCGTGCCATCGATGTTTTGTGAATTCATCGACTCATACCGAGAACCTACTCGATTTCATTAGCAAGCCAATGCGGCACGTATTGATACGGCAAAGGGGCTACTTCCCCACTGCGGCCCACAGTGGAGGTGTGTGTGAGGTCCCAGGTGCGGCGATCCATAGCGAGCACGAATCTCGCAATTCGTGAAGGCGATGCATCGTCCCACCCTGACTTAATAAACAAACCAAATAATGCCAGCTGGACTCAATGTGATGCACAAGTAGATATTTACTCGACATAAACCAATTAAGGATCGAATTCGACAAGAGCGAACTCATCCGACCAAGTAGTTTATAAATCTCTACCATAAATCATGTCAAGGCAATTAATTGCTCCAAACAACACATACATAACCACTTGTTGCAAACAATTAAGCTAAGCTCATATTTGAGTAAACCCAATCAAACGGTTTCCAAACTTCGTAGGGATTGAAATTAGAGTTCAACATGTTCAATTCTTCCCTAGAGTCGACTCCGTTGAGTCTTTACTCTAAATTCCCAATTTTGGAGAAATTGAAGCTATGTGCTTCGTAACTCAACCTAGGCCATTTCTAAGTTCAACTAGGTTATAAATTCACCAAGGCATTGCAATGTGATTCATATACATCATAGAGTTCAATTTATAGGATAGAACACATAACAACATAACAACTTGTCAAATAGACTTAAATTAGGGCATTCTCAAATAGCACCATTTCTATCAACAAATATAATACATGTTTCTAACATGTTTATAACCTTAAATAGACAAGATGAAAGAGCATTATAAACTTTGATAGGCAAGAAATCATCCTATACATGCTTCTAACAAGCTCATTCTTTCAAAACACAAGATGAAGGCATAAGAAGCAAATATGTGTCCTCATTGACCTCATACATCATAAGCTTTGTTTCCTTAGGGTCAATGAGAACAAAAACAAGGAAGAAAAGAAGTAACTTACTTGTATTCTACACCCAAGAAAGCAAGGAAGAAAACTATTCGGTTGAAAGTGATCTACTCTTCAAGCTCTACACTTCTTATGGAGGTGGCTTGAGCAAATGGGTGAAGGATCATGGAGAACCAAGAAGATATCTTCAAGAAGCCATGGGAGAGCCTTGGAGAAGAGGAATCTCGTTTTTGGAGAGTGAGGGAGAGAAATGAGGGTCAACTCTTCAGATTGTGGCTTATATTTGGTTAAAAACTGAGTGGGACAAGTGTCAAGGTATTGTGGTTGCTAAAATCAGATTTTTGTGGCTTAATTGATCACTAAATCTCTCTTAATCCACCCTTAAAACTTGTTAGAGATGTTAGGGTATAAGTAAGGAGGGTTAGGGAGGTTAAGGTGGGGTTTAGAAAAGGTTTTGGATAGGGGTTTAGGTGTAAAATTCAAAGAACATCAAAACAGAGCAGTCCAGTCTCGGGGGACCTTGCGGTCGGTCGCATGGTCCCCCCACCCTTGCGACCGCATCCTCTCAGGATGCACAAACTCCAATTTCTATCTACCTTGCGGGGGCAAGGTCATTTCACCTTGCGAGGGCAAGCCCGGCAGACCCAAAATAGCTCAAAACTCAACCTAAAAGACCCCCAAACACTTAGCCAAATCAATGGGGTTTCAAACCCCAACAAAAATGATTTTAAAGCTCATCACAAGCACCCTCAAACAACACCCGAACAATCCAAACGAAGGAGAGAAAGAAGGAGAACTAAACAAGCAATTCAACCGGCGATTCAACAAGCATGCATACATGATTCTAAACATGTTAAGAGCTTCATGAATGACTTATGAATGATTCTAAATCATATATAGACTAAATAAACATGCTCACAATCAACAAGAAAACATGAAGGCAAGCATACAATGATTATGCAAGAATCCGGGGTGTTACACTAGCTGTTGCAGGACAATGGCAACGCAGATAATGAATAAGACGAGGACACTTCTGGTGCTCCTCATTCTGATAAGACTGAGCCCTTTCTGTTCCTTGCAGAAGAAGTATATGGGACCGGCCGGGCGGATGCTACAGGCACTAATGGACTGCTCCGGGGCTTAATCTGCAAATGAAGGATAGTTTTGGGGGAAACAAAAGGGGTAGAGGCAGTAATAGATATGTACATGCAATTAATGTATAATCTAAATTTCTTTAGCAATTATTCCTAAGTTTCACCTTAGGATCTGTAATGTTATATTTTAGTGTTTTATTGCGAGCTTATGTCGTGGTTTTTCTTTTTCTTCTATCAGACGAGCCCCTTTGCATGTCGAAGACTGGAGGTAAGGTGCCGAGGTTTCAAAGAGTGCTTTCCCTCTCCTTATTCTCCTAATATATTATTATTTTTATTTTTTTTTCTCTTTTTTTTTGTATTTTTCATCTTTTTTTTATTTGCTCTAATTTTTGCCTAGGTCGCCCTTTCGGGTTTTCAGCCTAGCGAGCCCTTATTTCTCCTCTTTATTTTTTTATTATTTTTCATTTTTTTATGCCCTAACTTTTGCCTAGGCCGCCCTTTCGGGTTTTCAGCCTAGCGGGCTGGAGAGGGAAGCACTTGTCGGACAGGGTGGCTCAAGCATAATACCTTTCGTTGAGATTGGAGGGCTGAACAAGGTCTTCTTTTTCCTGGCTTGTGAGGAGTACGACATCTCATGACCGGATCTCTTTTATAATATACGGCACATCGTGGAAGAGAGGGGTAGTAGCCTTTGATAAGTAGCCCCCAGCATTTTTTTTAGCCCGGACGGCATGACATGATGGCAGTAGGTCTCCCAAGGGGGTGATAAATGAGGTTTTTTTCTTAGTCTCCTGCTGCCTTTTGATTTGACAATCGCTCAGCATGCCGTTGATAAGAAAACTTGGTGGGCTTGGGAACGGTCACTATATTGGACAGCCAGGTCGGGTATTTTTTTCCTTGTGTGTTTTTTTTTATTTTCATCATTTTTTTTGTTACCCGAATGAAGTTGACGTGCGGTTGTTTCATGCTTTCTTTTTTTTTTTTCAACTTGTAGTGACCATTCCGGCTTGATGCGGCAGAGCTTTTGCCTGATTGGCTGATCATCCAGACATATGGGAATCCGGTGTTCGACTATGGCTGGGTCCACCCTTGACACATCTTTATAGGACCATGTAAGCATGCCCGCGAATTTTTTGAAGGGATCCATGAGTGGTGTTCTTTTTGGAGCCTTGCAGGTAGCTTCCGATTTTGATTCCTTTGACTTCCTTGTCCAGCCCCAGATTGATAGTGGGTCAGTATTCAGTTGTTGTTGATGATGTTGTTCTTGGTGCTCTATTGACTTTTCAAGCTCAAGCAAATAATTTTTATCTTTGGGTCCTTTTAAATGACTCATTATTATAGTTATTTAATGTGTCTTTTAATGCAGGTGCAACTAAGAAATAAGCAAAGATCTTTAGATTATTATTAAAAGCACACCGTACAGGGTATATTACATTATTGAGGACCTGGGGTTTGAGATCCTCAATTTTAGGGAGCGGATTGGTAGATGACCAAATCCGTAAGGCTAGGGAAAGGAATAAGGGTAATATATCCGAAGTAGTCCACCAGATCTGCGGGTGTCAAAAGTGGGCCGGTCGAAGTATACTAGTTCTGCATAAGTTTATTAGAAGTAGACCCAAACTCAGCAGGGAGCTTCTCGTGATCAGTACCTCTGCCTATCATGCCCAGGAAGCTGTCATCAACCTCAATCATGTTGATTTAAGGTAGAGGGTTATTGATTATATTTGGTCTGGGAGTGGGCTTTTCAATAACCTTATCATCTATAAGATCTTGAATAGCATTTTTGAGCAGATAACATTTATCGGTGAGGTGACCACTGCAACGATGATATTCATAGTACTGGGCATGATTCCAGGTCCTGGGCAAGGGGTCTGGTGGCTTAAAAATTTCCATAGGCTTTAACACTCCTTGTGCCATTAGCCCCTGCAGGATCACAGACTGGGAGGCTTGCAGCTCATCATAATGACGGTTCTGATTTCTGAAATTTCTGCTCGGGCCATTATTTCCTCCGACTGTGTTGACAGACCTGTCCGCTCCATAAGACCATGGAACAGTGCTATAATTTTGTATAGGAAAAGGGGCTGATGCATTTCCTACCACATTGATAGTTGGCGCGGGTGTGGCTGCGGCTGTCTTCCCTTTAGAGTAACGGAAAGAGGTAGGAGGTGTATTGGTTTGTAATTGTCCTATCCGTATATCATCATCAATGCGGGCTCCTATCTCTACTATTTCTTTAAAATTGGTGTAGGGAAGGTACCGCATGTGTTCCAGGTAAATGGGCTGGAGGTTTTTGATAAACATTCGGCATGACTCGGTTGGATCAGGTCTGTCAAAAGTCTGGGCCAACTTTCTTTTCCACCTAACTGCGAACTCAGCACAGGTTTCTTTTTCTCTCTAGGTGCACGATTCAAGGTCCCTTATATTTTCAGGACTAGTGTTGTCTTTGTACCTTTCCAGGATCGCTTCAGCTATCTAGTCCCACGTATTCATGGTGCTGCTATCAGACAACATTAGCTATTGTTTGGCAGCCCCTATTAGGGTGAGGTGAAAATTGGAAGCCATAGCCTCAAAGCTAGCTCCCCTTGACTGCATGCCAGTGGAATAAGATTTCAAGTGGGATATAGGGCATCTAGTCCCATCAAATTTTTCTATGTCGGGCATTTTAAATTTGAAAGGCAATACTGCCGCAGGTTGTAACGTCAGTGCCCGCGTAGAAAATTCCCCTTTGTTAAGAAGCTTGAGTATCATAGTCTTTATATTTTCCACGTCGGCCTCTATTTTGGTGGCTGGGGGAGTTGGATTTTGGTATATACTGGCTGGATTAGGGAAGGCTGGGTTGATTTCTTGTTGCGGCGTCTGGTAAGGATTTTGGGCTGGATATGGATATTGGGCTGGTGGATTTTGGGTAGGATACAGATTTTGGGTAGGTGGATTTTGGGCTGGTGGAGCTTGGGTAGGATAAGGGTTTTGGGTTGGTAGATTTTGGGTAGGTGGATTTTGGGTGGTTTCGGCTGGGTGGCCAGGATCATTATAAGGTAAATAAGTGGTAACTTGGCCTGGCGGGTTGTAATTTTGTGGGTCCATATATGGGCTGTTCTGGAGCGGGTTGGTTATGGGAACAGGGAGGTCATTTCGGCTTTGGGGAATTTTGGTGTTTGGAGCAGGATAGGAAGGATATGACGGGTAAGGGCTGATATTTGGGTAGTAGGGACTTGGTGGAGGATTGGGATTTGGAGGCACGTGGGATGTTGATGTTTCCTGGGGGACTGTAGGGGAAGAATTTACCTCACCACTGGGTTTTTGACCTTGTATACGAATTGCTATTTGGCTTAGCAAGCGTTCATTTCGTGCATCCAAATTCTGGTCTAGCCATTGTTGCATTGCCGGAGTTGGAGCATATCCTGGAGCCCCTGAATCTGTACCCATATCGGACTGCTCATCTGTTGCCATACTGCTCGGATCTGTATTTTCTGTACTGATTCTGCCTTTGTCTGATCTGATACTGATACCCTCTGTTTTGATTTCTGCACAACTTTCCCGTATCAACCGGCCAGTACTATCTTTGCCTTTCCAAATTTGGGCCAGGTTTCTGAGGAAAATGGGTTATGGAGGTATCAGGAGGCTGGCTGAAGGCTTTTTGGGTTTGGAGTACAGCGTGCCTTTATTAGTGTATTTTATTATTGTTTGTTCCCTACAATTGACCGGATAAGCAACTGCTTTATTTTGACAGTCTCAGGACTTTCCTGGAACAGTGGATTATTTCTCCAGAGTATAGGACCAACGTATTCTACCTGCCTTTCGACTCCCCAGGACTGGATTGGTCCCAGGCGAAGGGCCTATACTCTTTCCAGGATCCACCATTCGAAATAGTCTAGGTCGAGCATCAGAGAATAATAAATCAGCCTTTGTTTATTTTTTTTTTTTGTTTTTTTTTTGTTGCGCAGTTATTTTTATCATTCTTTTTTTTTAAACTTGCGCATTTTTTTTTTTTTTGTATATTCTTTTTTTTTGTTTGACAGGGGCTGATTCACGATTAAAAAAATGCAAAAACTGGTCGGTCAATGAAGTGTCCTGAGAATCTATATGCATTCTAACGTTGGCTCATGCAGGGGGTAGGCTGGCCATGGTGTAGGGTAACAGTTCGGAATATAGCTATATGCATGTGCGTGTGTGTAGTATCTAGAAAGCAGTAAAATCTTTATTTATTTACAAATATATAAACAGAAAAATAAAACATATATGGCCTGTCTTGCTGTTTGTGTGGATTTTCTCCGCTTTTTAGTTTGAGCGCAAGCAAGCAAGCACATCACATTAAGAAATAGAAAGAAAAGTGGGGAAACTATCTATCCCTATTAATTACAAATTTTTGGTCCTATGCCCCCAAAGTAAAATGACAGAATGAATGTAAATATGTCCAAATGTACAGAATAATAAAAAAAGAAAAATGAACAGAAAGAAATAATAATATAGAACCAGAAGTAAAATGAAGCCCCGGCTCTTTTGTTGTGCTGTCCGGAATTTTATTGTAATATATAATATATATATATATATTTTTTTTTTTGATTTTCGAATATTTTTTTTGATATATATTTTTTTTGAAATTTTTTTTATTCTTAAACATGCCTGTAACAGTTATCAGAACGAAACTGCTACAAGATGGAGGATCATATCCACAAATATAGCCACGGCCGTATGGGAACACTTTATTCAAATGCGTAAATTAATATAACAAGCATACTGCAGCCAGAAACAAATAAAAACAAAAAAGTTTTATTTTACGAGTCTAGCCCTCCATTTTATTTAAAATAAAACTACTCCCCAGTAGAGTCGCCACTGTGAGGTTCCCGGGGATGTGCTCCCGCGCGCCCTTGGATAAGGGTGCACGTACGTGCGGATGCGAGACACCACTGCTCTCGTTCCACCCTCCCTTGTTTAGGGGAAGACGAAATCAAAAGTGCGAGAGGAGTGCTGTCTATATTAGCACGTTGGAATGTGCCTCGATTGCCTTGAGTGGATTTTGTATCCAAAATGGGAACTGATGGTTTCCCGCATCAAGTTATCCCTTGTTTAGGGGATACCAGGATATGAGAATGCATTACCCTTTCATTCCCATTTTCCCTTTTTTAGGGGAAAACGAAAAAGTGCAAAAAAGGATATTGCGACGCCCCCACTATGGATTTATTGAAAATAGTCTTATGGCCCATTCAGATCACTATGGGAGCTATGGGTTTCCCGCATCAAGTTATCCCTTGTTTAGGGGATACCAGGATATGGGAATGCATCACCCCTCCATTCCCGTATCTCCCTTTTTTAGGGGAGAACAGGAAAGTGCAAAGAGGGAATGTTGCGAGGCCCCACTGGATCTGAAAGTTTTAGAGTCGTCATCTTTATTTTAAGGCAAAAATAAAGAAAAACCAGGAAAAGAAAACCAGAGATAAAAAAAAACGGGTTCGGAGGCTAAGTTACGAGTTGGGAAGGTGCTAGGCACCTAACTCGCCCTTTCGGTCTCAAAAACGTTTTTGGCTGAAGTATGCTTATTGTTATATTTATCTCGCAAATAAATAAGGTATTAAAATGACAGGGAAATTTAAACAAATACATTCGTGGCTACATTATTTACGGACTCGCAGCCGTCTCCTTCCAATAATTACAGACATATTTAAGAATATTTGGCCATTATAACGACTCTTTTACATACTATTTCCTAATTTAATCCAGGTAGCACAACGGCTTATAATGACTACATTGTGCCGGATTTTAAATACAACTTTAAATAATAAATGAACTGAAAAGTAAATAAATAAATAAAAAAAGGCCCTTAAAGGCCATTACCTTTTAGAGCGGCGGTGTGCTCGCTCTGTCCTTCTCGGGAGAGGGAGACTTTATTGTTGTTTGTTGTGTAGTTGTTGTTTTGATTTGGGCAGAGTGACGGCTTATATGTGGTAGTTTTGGCCTTTTTGGTTGGGCGGAATATCGGCTTATAGAGGGTGTTTTTCAGCTCGTTACTCGGGCAGAGTAACGGCTTACTTTGGGATTTTTGGGCCGGGGAAATGAGGTCGATACCTAATAGCTAGGCTAGGGATCACTTATAACCTATGGGTTTTTATTTTGGCAGAGTTTGGACGGGGTTTGGAGATTCTAGGGGCTTCCACTCACCTATCTCGCACCTCTCGTACTAATATTGACGGAAGAACGAAGCAGAGCTTCGCTGCGATTAAAAATCGCGGAGGAAATGAGAGAATGAAAACGGGAGCCGGGGCCATCTATTTATACTGAAGGATCAGGACACGGTCGGCATTTGTGAGTTTCTTCCTCTGCATCAGCCGCTTGTACCGAGTGCATCACAGCTTGTACATTTCACATTTGAGAGAGTGCAATAGTAAAGCGCATGGTGCGGCCAAGGACTCCTTGGTGCGGCACCAAGGGGCCTTGGTGCGGCACCATGCTGCTTTCCAATTCCCATTTTGTGCACTTTTACCCCCTGCAGTTCACTGTTCATGCATCCTACTTTTTCCTTTTGCATTTTCGACCCTGTAACTTGACATTTGTTAATGTTTCAACAGTTCTTGCTATTTTATGTCATTTCACATATCAGGGGTACGAAATTGGGGTGTCTACAGGTTCTAATGTGATTATCAAGTTGGATATGGCTAAAGCCTTTGACAGAGTCTGTAAGATCCCGATTCCCGGTTAGCTTGAATTGCGTGCAATGCTCGCATTTCTTCTTTGGTTGATTGCTCATTTGGTTGTGAGAGAGTCTAAATGTGTATGAGAGACCACATTAAGACTAAAAGACTTTTAAGAGATGTCATATAGTTGTTAACTTGTTGAAGTCAAAAGTCGTAACCCGACGATAGTCGAAATGCGACGCGATTGAGAGTTTACTCGGGTTTTGTGTTCCTGAACTCGATTTGGTCCCAGATCTTTACATGATGATTAAATAACATGTTTAGATGTGTTAGACTTCTAATTGGATGCATTCCATAAGTCTCGTGAAGTTTTGACGCCTCGAGAATAGCAATTCTCTTTATCGCGTAGTTTGAGATTTAGCCGGGCGATCGTCTCGTCTTTCGGGAGCTTATTTTCCCTATCTGTTGTTTATCATCTGAGAGGTATTCAGGCCTATTTTGTAGCCCTTACAGGTGTTTACAATCATGGGTTATTACCCGTCGGTTTGTGGTTTCATTCGACGTTTCGATAGCAAGTTGTTACGTCTTGCGTCGGTTTTGCCCCGGGTTGTTTCGGGTGTTGTTTATGGGAGTCTAGACCTACTTTAAAATTGGTTTGAGACTTGGATGGGTTATTTTATTGTTTGAGGACTTTAAGGATTCAATTGTGAGCCATTTTGAAGCTTTAAGGCTCGAGGATGCATGCGGGAGAGTCCGGGACCGAGCAAGGAATCAACAAAGGAGTGTATGGTGTAAAGAGGAGTGATGCGCTCGCATCACATGAAAGCTAAGCGACCGCATTGGTCCCTGAATTGTTGTTACGGGTTTTTTGTGGAAAAATTGAATTGTTGACCAACTTATACCCACCTAAACCCAACTTAAACGTAATCTAAACCCTCCCACTTAACCTAAGACATGTCCTAATCAATTATTAAAGTTTTGGAGGTTGATTAGTGGGTTAATTAAGGTGAGATAATCCCACCTATATCAACCAAACCCAATCTATTCTCTAACATAACAGCCGCATAGAACGACTTCTCCCTCCCGTCTTCTGCGAACAGACCAAGGGCGTGAGAGAGAGCTGAGAGAGACGACTTCTAGGGCTCGTGAAGGGCTCGTTCTTGGAGGCCAAGGCTAGGGTTCTTCTTCCCCCATTCCACACCGTGAGTTTGAAGAGAGAGTTGAGGAGAACAACCTCAGCTCTTAGATTCGGGAATTGGCAGCTTGTAGAGGCTGAGATAAGGTAAGTTTCTACCCCTATTTCTCCTTCTTTTGGCTCCATTGACCCTAGGTAAACAATCATTCTTGCTATGTGAGGTCAATGGATGCAATTTCTAGGGTTGTTAGAGATGCCATGAACCCTAGGTTTTCAAATGTTGATATAGATGGGATGAACCTATGTGAGACCTTGATTAGTATGAAATTCATATGCTAAGTGGTCTACTAAACCTTGTTATGTGAATTATTGATGTGTGTTGAGCTTGATTGGCCAAGATACTTGGAAGGAGATTTTGCCCAAATCATGAATTGGCTTAATAAACATAGTTGAAAGCTTGATTAAAATGTTATACATGTATAGTGTAGTATATTAATCCGGGTTATGTGATTTAACGATGTTTTGGAGAGTGGAATTGGTAAGGTGACTTAAAGGAAATTATGCACAAATTGGCAAATTTGTTCTATGTTACATTGATAAATGTTTTGTTGGGTTTATGTGAGTTCAATGAACTCGGGATGCTGACTAATGTTGATAGTTATGAATATAAGGGAAATTGAGACCCATGGCTTCTATGCCCTAAATTTTGAAAAGTGTAAATTGGACTCCACGGAGTCATTATAAGTTCGATAAT
The DNA here is from genome assembly GCA_013146195.2 of Codonopsis lanceolata. Taxonomy (NCBI): domain Eukaryota; kingdom Viridiplantae; phylum Streptophyta; class Magnoliopsida; order Asterales; family Campanulaceae; genus Codonopsis; species Codonopsis lanceolata. The sequence goes on from CM028380.1 coordinate 118,155,401, forward strand.
GTGCTAAACGAGCTTGGGTTGAAATCCTACGACGATTGGATTTCGTTTGATTAACATTGTGAAATGCTTAGTCTCCACACTTTAAATGAGATTATAATTACGATAAACTTTATGGATTTTAGTCTTGGGAATTAAGCCCGAATGGCTAATGGGATTTGGTTGTAAACTTTAATGAATTATTACGGTGCGGATTTATAAAACACATAAAGAACTAAATGTGTTAGTAAGACTCAACGGAGTCATTATAAGGCTAATAAAATGATAAAGAGCCTTGGATTGAAACCCTACAATGTTTGGGTTTGTTTTGGTTATGTTTGTGCGCACCGGGTTTTGGTTTGTGTCTAATTGAGACACTCATGTCGTGGAAACTTATTAGAAATGTATCTTGAGCATGCTTGTTAGAGCATGGGATAATAGAGACCCACGTATGGTCACGAGAATAATTAAGAGAAGATTAAGAAAGAATTCTCTCCTTAAGGATTTTGGTTGCGTGCTTATAAAAGCACTTGTGAGAAAGTGACTACGGAGTAGTCATAATGTTTTCAGTATGGAGTTGGTGTTATCGGTCATGTGTGACGATTAGGACTATGATTGAGTCCGGTGTACTTAAAATAAAGACTAAAATAATAAGTCTTGAATTGTGGATATTTTGAGACTAGCGTAGTAGTCTTTGGTTTGATTTGAGTTGAGGATTAGGGAAGACCTCACATTATATTTTATTAAGCTTGTAAGCTATACTTGACTGGGTTGATGACTTGAGGAATAATAAGTACCTCAATATGTAGTTTTTGAACTAAACTTGTAAGTTAGTTAAACACATTGGTTATATGCAAATATATGCATTGTTCTTGATACTTGGTAGAGCATTATGTCCTACTTGATTATATGCAAATATGTGCATGGATTATGGAATTTCATGGAGCATTATGCCCTATTTGTTTATATGCAAACATATGCATGGTTTATGAGATTTCGTAGAACATTATGTCCTACGTGGTTATATGCAATTATGTGCATGGTTTATGACTTGTTGTAGAGCATTATGTCCTACATGATTTAATGAGCCCGATAATAATGAATTTGGTCTCATTGGTTTATGCAAGTAAATATCTACTTGATCGTTTGGTTTAAAGTCCAGCTGGCGGGTTTGGTTGTTGTGTCGGCAATGGGACGATTCATAGTCTTTGGGAACAATCGCTATGAATCGTTGCATTGGGTCCTTTTTCTCCTCACTATTTGGCCAATAGTGGGATGTGGTCTCGAGAGAGAGCCATCTAGCCTACTTTCGAGCTCCCATTTCTCATCCGGAGACTGGATGAATGTAACGAGTACTCATTAAGGGAAACTGATGAGTTATGATTATTTGGGGAGGAAACCCCAGGGTATGATTGATTGGGTATTTAGCCCGGATCTTGGTTTGAGATTTGATCTCATGGTAAGTTGGTTGGGTTTTGAACCCGGATTTGATTGTAACGGTTCGATTTACGTTTACTGTTACACATGTTTATTTATGAGCATTTATATGAAAAATAATATGCTACTTGATTTATGTGAGTTTATGTGCTTTAAAAATTAAGTACATGTTTCTTGTTGGTATACTAGCATGATACCATGATTTTATATGATTGCACATTATGCCATGCCATGTCATAATATGCCATACGTTGCATTTAGAAACTTACTGGGTCATTATGACTCACTCCGTGTGATTGTTTTCCCTAGTGGTGTGCAGTGATCCCGTTTGCTTCGGATAACGACTTCTAGCAGGTGGTCTTCCAAGCCATAAGCTTGGGGTTATTAATTATTAATGTTGTTATTTATTTGTGAGGCTCGAATGTAAAGTTATGTAGACTTTACTTGGGTAGATTGTAGTATTATATTATTGTTGTGTATTTGGGAGCCGGTTGTATTGCCGAGCCGTTGTATTCTTAGAATTTATTCTCGTTGTCATTTTGAGCATGTGTGGCTCGTTTATTCTAGTTTTGGTATTATTGTTGTTCCTACCTCCGACAGTTTTAGTCGTGAGATTTGGTTGGTGGTTTAGCGTTAATTATATTGTTATAGTTAAATTGTTCCTCCGGCATGTTGTAGCCGTTAAGTGGTGTTTAACAGGTTGGGATTTTTTCTGTTGCCGGCCTTGGTTGCCGATGGTTTGTTGTGCGTGTCTAATGTTGCGTCACGCGCGTCGAATTTTGGGGCCGAGAGATTTACTATCTCTTTGGTTGTTTATTTTTAGGAGCTTGTTAGCTCGGGTCCCATTTTAGTTTAGCTTCCGCAGGTTTTAGTTTTCATTATCCTGTATCGCCGTTATGGCTTTATCTTCCTGTATTGAGCTTGTTGGCTCACCTTTTGACTCGCACCATTATGTTTAGCAGGTGCTTGTCTGTCTCTTAGTTGGTCCTGATGGCACGACCTTGGGATCTCGTCTTGAGATCCGGGTCGGGTCGTCACAGTTGGTATCAGAGCTATTGGTTAGCTATTTCGCCAGGATAGGTTCCTTGGCCTAGTTGGGTTGGGTTTATTGTTGAGATTTTTAACGTCGAGTATTCCTTGTAGGTATATTATGTCAGGAGCTTGGCGTGGAGCTAGTTCCAGCAAACCTCGTTCGAGTACCGCTCGTGGTTATGAGAGAGGGGAAAACGTTAGTGATCCTCGTGTGACTCCTCAACAAATGTTTAGAGGGGAGAATGATTCCACTATACTTGGGAGATTCTTGAAGTTGGAACCTGAGGGCTTCGATGGAGGGCCCGATGCTTCTAAAGCCGAACATTGGTTAGAAAGCATGGAAAAGATCTTTGAAGTTATGGGTTGTACGTCGAAAGAGATGGTGACCCTAGCGGTGTTTACATTGAGTGGGGCGGCTGACCATTGGTGGCATGTGTTACGAGATAATTGGAGACACTTTGGAGTGCCCCAAGTGTGGCAAAATTTCATAATGGAGTTTAGGGCACAGTTTATTCCGGCAATAGTTCGGGAAAGGAGAGAAATTGAATTTATTGCGCTAGAACAAGGAGATATGACTGTGGCTCAATATTCAGCGAAGTTCACAGAGTTGGTTCGTTACTGTGGTTACTTAGTACCAGATGAGGCTAAGAAGACCCACCGGTTTGTAAAAGGCCTAAAGATGAAGTATCATAGGCAGCTTATTCCCTTACAGCTCACGGAGTACCGAGATGCTGTGGATCGTGCTTATGCAATGGAGTTAGACTTCGAGGAGTATGCTCAAAAGGGAACCTCGAGGGCTATTAAGAGTGATGATAATATTGGAGGGCAAGTAGCACCTCAGAAAGTTAATCAAGGAATCACACGTACTGGTAGACAGAGTGATGTTCCTATCTCTAGTCGAGGCGGTGAGTTGATATGTAATTTTTGTTTGAGGACAGGACATGCCGAGAACAGATGTTGGGGCAAGGCAGGAAAGTGTTTTGCTTGTGGCGGTGATCATGTTCGTAAAGATTGCCCAAAGATGAGGGTTAATCAGTCTGGGAGTACTAGTCGACAATCTGGTGGCTCCAAGAGAGATGGTGATGGTCGGCCTAGAGTTTGAGGTCGTGTGCGCGTGGCGGTTGGCAATTGCGGAGTTTTGAAACCTATCCGAATAGGAAGGTATGCTCTCGTATATATATATTATACAGTTGCTACTAATATTGTTATTATGAGTACACGACTTATCGGTAGCTCATGTGCATTCATACATACATTACATGGTGTATTACATAATAATGGTTTATTGTTTGATTGGGAATAATGCCGCAATGTGGTGTTGGTATGTGATATTGTTTGATTTGTGAATTACCGGTAGGTGATCACACATGGTTTGTGGATTCTTGTGTAGTCTATGTATTTATAGGACTATACTATATATAAAGAGCGTTGAGGATGAATTTATGTTACGACGATAGTAACCAATGGTTTTATGGGGTTACAGTTTTGTAGGCCTATATTAAGAGTCGGGGTATGAATATTTGTATATATATGTATATATACATGAAGCATGAATTGTATGATGATACTTATTGATTTGATATGATACTGGTATATCCTATGGGGATATATTTAAGGTGATGAATAATATACATCTATAATATTGATTATGATTATTATGCGAGTAGGATACACTCGATAAGTGCGAAAGTTAAGTGTTGCGATCTATGGGATGATTTTAGTGTGTGAACAAGTATGATGTTCCACCACAATTTTGTTGTAGTGTTGATGTTTGGGAGACGCTTAGAAATTACGCTGGTTGTAGCCTTGGTTTAGAGCTTAAGAAGGGTTGGAATTGTGGAGTATAGATATTACGACTACTAGTAGCCGCGTCGGTACGTGGTGACTTCTAGCGAGTTTTCATGGTTGTGTACTAGGTACACGAGTTTTGTGATAAATATGATTGTTGTTTGCCAAGGTAATAGACCTTGTTATTTGACTTGATTTCATTCAGTTATGTGCATTAGTTGTAGGGAACACCTACTTGATGCATCTACATTGTAGTATATTAAATTCTCATTCCATAATTATTATCTCCTGCTCATTCATTTCCTTAGCATAGGAGACTATTAAAGGATGCTTAAAACCTTTTTTATCATGAACCTTCGCATCCTTGCAACGAAAAGCTTTTGAATATCCAATTTAGTCGGTACCCTAAATTGGTGATCAAAAGTGGTTCGTTGTTGGACTAGGATTGGTATGAATTATGGTAGAAATCGACTATACCCATTACCAAATGGAATGGACAAAAATGGAAAGGATTTTCAAAACATTTCATTGTTGTGCTCTTATGTGTTCTTACCCGCGATAGGGAGATCGCGAGTATTACTTGCGTGGCTTGAAATGTCAACTTGATTGCCTCTAATTTGGTTGAGAATTGCTCTATAGGCAATTATTACTTCTTGTGACTTAAGATCTGTTATGCGCGAATTTTATGATGTGCCCCGGGACAAATAGTTTCGGTAGTTGAATGTTTATGATATGCTTGAACTTGTTTCCATGTTAAACTTTGGGGTTTGTGTACGGGATTTGGTTAGTGTTGATCGTATGTGTTTTCGCGACTCGAATATGAGTCATATTATTTCCAATCTAAAGAGTTTAGTGTGGTTGTACCTATTGAGAGATTTTGAAACCTGAGTCCGGATCACGGTAGTTTGATCCTCATATACTTGGTTGGGTTATTGTGATGGTAGACTCGGAGACTGAGTCTAGGTTTATGGTTTTTGAGCATCGAGTGTTCACTCGGGATTGAGAGACACCGTAGTGATGTCTGGGTATTCCATGTTGAAGTGATGACCTGGCATTGGTTTGAGATACAGTTTAGAATTCGGGACGAATTCTTTTTAAGGGGGAGAGGATGTATGATCCCGATTCCCGGTTAGCTTGAATTGCGTGCAATGCTCGCATTTCTTCTTTGGTTGATTGCTCGTTTGGTTGTGAGAGAGTCTAAATGTGTATGAGAGACCACATTAAGACTAAAACACTTTTAAGAGATGTCATATAGTTGTTAACTTGTTGAAGTCAAAAGTCGTAACCCGACGATAGTCGAAATGCGACGCGATTGAGAGTTTACTCGGGTTTTGTGTTCCTGACCTCGATTTGGTCCCAGATCTTTACATGATGATTAAATAACATGTTTAGATGTGTTAGACTTCTAATTGGATGCATTCCATAAGTCTCGTGAAGTTTTGACGCCTCGAGAATAGCAATTCTCTTTATCGCGTAGTTTGAGATTTAGTCGGGCGATTGTCTCGTCTTTCGGGAGCTTATTTTCCCTATCTGTTGTTTATCATCTGAGAGGCATTCAGGCCTATTTTGTAGCCCTGACAGGTGTTTACAATCATGGGTTATAACCCGTCGGTTTGTGGTTTCATTCGACGTTTCGATAGCAAGTTGTTACGTCTTGCATCGGTTTTGCCCCGGGTTGTTTCGGGTGTTGTTTATGGGAGTCTAGACCTACTTTAAAATTGGTTTGAGACTTGGATGGGTTAGTTTATTGTTTGAGGACTTTAAGGATTCAATTGTGAGCCATTTTAAAGCTTTAAGGCTCGAGGATGCATACGGGAGAGTCCGGGACCGAGCAAGGAATCAACAAAGGAGTGTATGGTGTAAAGAGGAGTGATGCGCTCGCATCACATGAAAGCTAAGCGACCGCATTGGTCCCTGAATTGCTGTTACGGGTTTTTTGTGGAAAAATTGAATTGTTGACCAACTTATACCCACTTAAACCCAACTTAAACTTAATCTAAACCCTCCCACTTAACCTAAGACATGTCCTAATCAATTATTAAAGTTTTGGAGGTTGATTAGTGGGTTAATTAAGGTGAGATAATCCCACCTATATAAACCAAACCCAATCTATTCTCTAACATAACAACCGCATAGAACGACTTCTCCCTCCCGTCTTCTGCGAACAGACCAAGGGCGTGAGAGAGAGAGCTGAGAGAGACGATTTCTAGGGCTCGTGAAGGGATCGTTCTTGGAGGCCAAGGCTAGGGTTCTTCTTCCCCTATTCCACACCGTGAGTTTGAAGAGAGAGTTGAGGAGAACAACCTCACCTCTTAGATTCGGGAATTGGCAGCTTGTAGGGGCTGAGATAAGGTAAGTTTCTACCCCTATTTCTCCTTCTTTTGGCTCCATTGACCCTAGGTAAACAATCATTCTTGCTATGTGAGGTCAATGGATGCAATTTCTAGGGTTGTTAGAGATGCCATGAACCCTAGGTTTTCAAATGTTGATATAGATGGGATGAACCTATGCGAGACCTTGATTAGTATGAAATTCATATGCTAAGTGGTCTACTAAACCTTGTTATGTGAATTATTGATGTGTGTTGAGCTTGATTGGCCAAGATACTTGGAAGGAGATTTTGCCCAAATCATGAATTGGCTTAATAAACATAGTTGAAAGCTTGATTAAAATGTTATACATGTATAGTGTAGTATATTAATCCGGGTTATGTGATTTAACAATGTTTTGGAGAGTGGAATTGGTAAGGTGACTTAAAGGAAATTATGCACAAATTGGCAAATTTGTTCTATGTTACATTGATAAATGTTTTGTTGGGTTTATGTGAGTTCAATGAACTCGGGATGATGACTAATGTTGATAGTTATGAATATAAGGGAAATTGAGACCCATGGCTTCTATGCCCTAAATTTTGAAAAGTGTAAATTGGACTCCACGGAGTCATTATAAGTTCGATAATGTGCTAAACGAGCTTGGGTTGAAATCCTACGATGATTGGATTTCGTTTGATTAACATTGTGAAATGCTTAGTCTCCACACTTTAAATGAGATTATAATTACGATAAACTTTATGGATTTTAGTCTTGAGAATTAAGCCCGAATGGCTAATGGGATTTGGTTGTAAACTTTAATGAATTATTACGGTGCGGATTTATAAAACACATAAAGAACTAAATGTGTTAGTAAGACTCAACGGAGTCGTTATAAGGCTAATAAAATGATAAAGAGCCTTGGATTGAAACCCTACAATGTTTGGGTTTGTTTTGGTTATGTTTGTGCGCACCGGGTTTTGGTTTGTGTCTAATTGAGACACTCATGTCGTGGAAACTTATTAGAAATGTATCTTGAGCATGCTTGTTAGAGCATGGGATAATAGAGACCATCGTATGGTCACGAGAATAATTAAGAGAAGATTAAGAAAGAATTCTCTCCTTAAGGATTTTGGTTGCGTGCTTATAAAAGCACTTGTGAGAAAGTGACCACGGAGTAGTCATAATGTTTTCAGTATGGAGTTGGTGTTATCGATCATGTGTGACGATTAGGACTATGATTGAGTCCGGTGTACTTAAAATAAAGACTAAAATAATAAGTCTTGAATTGTGGATATTTTGAGACTAGCGTAGTAGTCTTTGGTTTGATTTGAGTTGAGGATTAGGGAAGACCTCACATTATATTTTATTAAGCTTGTAAGCTATACTTGACTGGGTTGATGACTTGAGGAATAATAAGTACCTCAATATGTAGTTTTTGAACTAAACTTGTAAGTTAGTTAAACACATTGGTTATATGCAAATATATGCATTGTTCTTGATACTTGGTAGAGCATTATGTCCTACTTGATTATATGCAAATATGTGCATGGATTATGGAATTTCATGGAGCATTATGCCCTATTTGTTTATATGCAAATATATGCATGGTTTATGAGATTTCGTAGAACATTATGTCCTACGTGGTTATATGCAATTATGTGCATGGTTTATGACTTGTTGTAGAGCATTATGTCCTACATGATTTAATGAGCCCGATAATAATGAATTTGGTCTCATTGGTTTATGCAAGTAAATATCTACTTGATCGTTTGGTTTAAAGTCCAGCTGGCGGGTTTGGTTGTTGTGTCGGCAATGGGACGATTCATAGTCTTTGGGAACAATCGCTATGAATCGTTGCATTGGGTCCTTTTTCTCCTCACTATTTGGCCAATAGTGGGATGTGGTCTCGAGAGAGAGCCATCTAGCCTACTTTCGAAGCTCCCATTTCTCATCCTGAGACCGGATGAATGTAACGAGTACTCATTAAGGGAAACTGATGAGTTATGATTATTTGGGGAGGAAACCCCAGGGTATGATTGATTGGGTATTTAGCCCGGATCTTGGTTTGAGATTTGATCTCATGGTAAGTTGGTTGGGTTTTGAACCCGGATTTGATTGTAACGGTTCGATTTACGTTTACTGTTACACATGTTTATTTATGAGCATTTATATGAAAAATAATATGCTACTTGATTTATGTGAGTTTATGTGCTTTAAAAATTAAGTACATGTTTCTTGTTGGTATACTAGCATGATACCATGATTTTTATATGACTGCACATTATGCCATGCCATGTCATAATATGCCATGCGTTGCATTTAGAAACTTACTGGGTCATTATGACTCACTCCGTGTGATTGTTTTCCCTAGTGTGTGCAGTGATCCCGTTAGTACGCGCAGCGGCTTCGGATAACGACTTCTAGCAGGTGGTCTTCCAAGCCATAAGCTTGGGGTTATTTATTATTAATGTTGTTATTTATTTGTGAGGCTCGAATGTAAAGTTATGTAGACTTTACTTGGGTAGATTGTAGTATTATATTATGGTTGTGTATTTGGGAGCCGGTTGTATTGCCGAGCCGTTGTATCCTTAGAATTTATTCTCGTTGTCATTTTGAGCATGTGTGGCTCGTTTATTCTAGTTTTGGTATTATTGTTGTTCCTACCTCCGACAGTTTTAGTCGTGAGATTTGGTTGGTGGTTTAGCGTTAATTATATTGTTATAGTTAAATTGTTCCTCCGGCATGTTGTAGCCGTTGAGTGGTGTTTAACAGGTTGGGATTTTGTCTGTTGCCGGCCTTGGTTGCCGATGGTTTGTTGTGCGTGTCTAATGTTGCGTCACGCGTGTCGAATTTTGGGGCCGAGAGATTTACTATCTCTTTGGTTGTTTATTTTTAGGAGCTTGTTAGCTCGGGTCCCATTTTAGTTTAGCTTCCGCAGGTTTTAGTTTTCATTATCCTGTATCGCCGTTATGGCTTTATCTTCCTGTCTTGAGCTTGTTGGCTCACCTTTTGACTCGCACCATTATGTTTAGCAGGTGCTTGTCTGTCTCTTAGTTGGTCCTGATGGCACGACCTTGGGATCTCGTCTTGAGATCCGGGTCGGGTCGTCACAGAGTGTCCTGGCAATTTCTTATTCGGGTGCTGCGGAAATTTGGATTTGGATAAACTTTTATTGATATGGTCTGGCGTGTCATCTCGAACAATTATTTCTCGGTTCTGGTGAGTGGGGTTTCTGTGGGCTTTTTCTCTTCCTCTCGTGGCCTTCGTCAAGGTGATCTGCTCTCCCCAGCCTCTTTATCATCGCTGCCGAAGTCCTTAGCCGAAGCTTAAACAAGCTGCACCAAGATCATCCGAATTTTGCCTTCTTTTCTTTCAGCGGATGCCCCATTATTTCTCATTCGGCTTTTGCTGACGACATTGTTATTTTCTGTAACGGAAATAAGCACTCCTTGACTAGTCATCGATCTCTCCTGGAATCTTATGAGAAGTGTTAGGGCCAATCTATTAATTCAAGAAAAAGCTGTTTCATAGTATCTAATAAAATGGTTGATTCCAGGGTTGCTTCCATTCGTCGCCATGTGGGATTTAACCGTAAATATTTCCCAGTCACTTATTTGGGTTGCCCTCTATTTGAAGGCAGGAAAAAGAAGAGCCTTTTTGATCCACTAATTAGTAAACTCCAATGCAAAATTAATTCTTGGTCGGGGGCCTTTCTTTCTCAGGCTGGCAAAGTTACCCTTATCAATTCGGTTTTGCTCTCGGTTGTGATGTATCAAATCGCGGTGCTGGATCCCCCGGTGGCAGTCATTAAAAACATCCAGAGGCTTCTAGCCAATTTCTTCTGGGGCTCTATTGATAGCAAACAAAAAACTCATTGGGTAGCTTGGGACAAATGCTATAGGCCCACTTTGGAAGGAGGCATTGGTATTCGTTCGGTTCCCGATATTATCCATGCTTTCTCCATGAAAATTTGGTGGAGATTTCGTTCGTCTGATAGCTTGTGGAGTCGGTTTTTAAAGGCTAAGTATTGCTCGGTGTCTCACCCGGTTCTTTCTACTAAAAACGGTTCATACTCTTGGCGGCGTATTTGTTCTGTCCGTGAGGAGGTTGAACAGCGTATCTGTTGGATTATAGGGCGTGGGGACTGTTCAGTGTGGCTTGACAACTGGATGCCCTCTTCTCCTCCCAGACCTGTTCATGGTTCCTTTGATCGAGTTAATGAAGCTTTCAGTGCCCCATCTACTCTTTCTGCAGCTGCCGTTTTGGAATTTGGGCAATCAGTGGCTAATTCGATCATCTCATCTGGTATTACTATTTCCGACCTTCCTGATGTTCCTTGTTGGAGTCTCAAGAGCAGTGGCAGCTTCTCGCTTTCCTCAGCTTGGAATCTGGTTCGGATATGGATTTTGGGTTGGTGTAACTTGGGTAGGATATGGATTTTGGGTTGGATAAGGATTTTGGGTTGGTGTAACTTGGGTAGGATATGGATTTTGAGCTGGTGGAATTTGGGTAGGTGGATTATTGATGGTTTCGGTTGGGCGGCCAGGATAATTGTAAGGTAAGTATGTGGTAACTTGGCCTGGCAGGTTATAATTTGGTGGGTCCATTTGTGAGTTGTTCTAGAGTGGGTTGGTTATGGGAACAGGGAGGTCATTTTGGTTTTGTGGAATATTGGTGCTCAGGAGAGGGTATGGAGGATAGTGCAGGTAAGGACTGATGTTTGGGTAGTAAGGACTTGGTGGAGGATTGGGATTTTGGGTAGTGGCTATATTTGGTGGGTTAGTGTTTGGCTGAGGAGTTGGGTCTGGAGGCACATGAGATGTGGATGCTCCTTGGGGGACTATAGGGGAAGATTTTACCTCACCGCTGGGTTTTTGACCTTGTATAAGACTTGCTATTTGGCTCATCATGCGATCAGTTGCTGCACCCAATTTTTGGTCAAACCATTCCTGCATTGCTAGAGTCGGGGCGTATCCTGGAGCCCCTGAATCTGTACCCATATCGGACTGTTCATCTGTTGCCATACTGCTCGGATCTGTATTTTCTGTACTGATTCTGCCCTTGTCCGATCTGCTACTGATACCCTCTGTTCTGATTTCTACCCTACTTTCTCGTATCAACCGGCCAGTACTATCTCTGCCTTTCCAGATTCGAGCCAGATTTCTGAGGAAAATGGGTTTTGGATGTATCAGAAGGCTGGCTGAAGGCTTTCTGGGCTTGGAGTACAGCGTGTCTTTATTAGTAAATTTATTATTTATTATTTTCCCTACAATTGACCGGATAATCACCTGCTTAATTTTGACGGTCTCAGGACTTTCCTGGAATAGTGGATTCTTTCTCCAGAGTATAGGACCAACGTATTCCACCTGCCTTTCGACTCCCCGAGATCGAACTGATCTCAGGCGAAGGACCAATACTCTTTTCGGGATCAACCATTCGAAATTATCTAGGTCGAGCATTTGAAAATAATAAGTCAGCCCCAGCGTATTTTGTTTTTTGACTTGTGCATTTTTATTTTTATTTTTTTTGACTTGCACATTTTTTTTTGACTTGCGCATTTTTTTTTGACTTGCGCATTTTTTTCTTTTGACTTGCACTTTTTTTTTTGACTAGGGCTAACCCAAAATTTAAAATACAAAAACCGGTCGGTCTTTGAAGCGTCCTGAAAATCTATATGCAGTCTAACGTTGGCTCATGTAGAGGGTAGGCTGGCCATGGTGTAGGGTAGCAGTTCAGAATATATTTATATGCATGTGCGCGTGTGTGCGGTATCTAAAAAGTAAAAAAAGAGTTTTTTTTTTTCAGATATGGAAATAGAAAATGAAACAGATATAGCCTGTCTTGCTGTTATGTATGGATTTTCTCGGCTTTTTAGCTTAAGCGCAAGCAAGCAAGCATACCATCAAGAAATAGAAAGAAAAGCGGGGAATCTATTTATTTATTTAATTTTTTTTTAGAAAAGGGTCCTAATCCCCAAAATAAAATGACAAAATGAATGCATGTATGTACATATTTTGCAGAATGAAAATGAAGCAGAATAAAATAATATAAGGCCGAAAATGAAGAGATTTTAAAAATAAATCCCCGGCCCTTTTGTTGTGCTGCCTGGATAGTATTGCACACAAAATATTACCTAGTTATAAATAATATATCTATATATATATATACATATATATATATATATATATATATATATATATATATATATATATATATATATATATATATATATATACATATGTTTTTTTTTGGAAGATTTTTTTTAAAAAATACGAATATTTTCAAGTATATCCGTAACAGTCTTTGAAATGAAACTGTTGCAAGATGGAGGATCATATCCACAAATATAGACACGGATGTTAAAGGAACGCAATATTAGACTGTTTAAATTAATATAACAAGCATACTTTAGCCAGAAACAAAAGAAAAGAAATGTTTTGGTTAATGAATCTAGCCCTCCATTTTTATTTATTAAAATAAAAACGATCTCCCCAGCAGAGTCGCCACTGTGGGTTCCCGGGAAACGTGCTCCCGCGCCCCGCGCGCCCTTGGATAGGGGTGCGCGTAGGTGCGGATGCGGTGACATCCACTGCTCCCGTTCCACCCTCCCTTGTTTAGGGGAGGACGAAATCAAAAGTGCGGGAGGAGTGCTGTCGGAATAGCACGTTGGAATGCGCCTCGGTTGCCTTTAGTGGATTTTTGATCCAATATGGGAGCTTTGGATTTTCTATGTCAAGTTATCCCTTTTTTAGAGGATACCAGGATATAGGAAAACATCACCTTTCCATTCCCATCCTCCCTTGTTTAGGGGAGAACGTGAAAGTGCAGAAAAAGATGTTGCAGCGCCCCCACTATGGATTTTATGAAAATAGCCTTATGGCTCATTCCGGATTAATATGAGTGCTTTGGGTTTTCTACGTCAAGTTATCCCTTGTTTAGGGGATACTAGAATATAGGAATACATCACCTTTCCATTTCCATTCTCCCTTTTTTAGGGGAGAACGTGAAAGTGCAAAGAAAGATGTTGCGAGGCCCCACTGGATCCAAAATGTTTTTAGAGTTGCTATCTTTATTTTAAGGCAAAAATAAAGCAAAACCAGAAAAAGAAAACCAGAGATGAAGAAAACGGGTTCGGAGGCTAAGTTACGAGTTGAGAAGGTGCTAGGCACCCAACTCGCCCTTTCGGTCTCAAAACGGTTTTTGGCTAAAGTATGTTTTTTGTTATATTTATTTAACAGATAAATAAAGCATTAACTGCCTACAAATACATCCGTTACATCTATATTATTTACAGACTTGCAACAGTCTCTTTTACAAATAATTACAAATATACTTGGAAATTTTTGGCCATAGTAACGGCTACATTTAGTATTATTTCCTAAATAAATCCGGGCAGCACAACTGCTTATATATTTACGTTGGGCCGGATTGGAAATAATACTATTACAAAATGAAAGACTTTAATAAACAAAGCAAATAATTACAAATATTTCTGAAAGTAATTGACCATAATAACGGCTACATTTAGTACTATTTCCTGACTAAATCCGGGCAGCACAACTGCTTATATATCTACATTGGGTCGGATTGGAAATAAAACTATTTTACAGAAATGAAAAACTTTAAAAATAAAAACTTACAGACAGCCTAAAGGTGTGCTCGCCCTGTCCCTCGGGGAGAGAGAGTCTTTTTTGTTGTTGTTGTGTGTTGTGTGTTGTGTAAATTTGGGCAGCGTGACTGCTTCTGAAAGTTACTTTTGGCCTCGGGGTTTGGGCAGAGTAACTGTTTGTGTTTGGTTGTTTGTTGGCTTGAGGTAGGCTAAAATTGGGCAGAGTAACGGCTTATTTTTGGCTGATTCGGCCTTTTAAATCGGGCAGATCAACTGCTCTTTCCACGATTTTTGGACCGGGGAAAAAGGGTGGATACCTAGGTGGGGGGCTAAGGTACACTTCTACCGGTTGGTTTTGTGTTTGGCAGAGGTTTGGCAGGGTTTCGAGGCTTTGGAGGTGATCTCTCACTATCTCACACCGCTCTCTAATTCTCCAGCGTAACAAGAACACGGAGAAGCTTTACGCGAAGAAGGAGTGCTAAATAAAGAGTCGGGCACCTCTATTTATAGGTGAGGACTGGGACATCGGTGGAATTTTGAAATTTTATCAGACGCATCAATCGGGTGTACGCCGCGCAGTGTTTGTTGCATTTTACGACAAATGAATGGATGAACAGTGCACTGGGAAGTGGGTTTGGGCGCCACTTCATAGAGATTTGGGCGCTGTGCCCAAATCTTTAGGTAGCCACGCCTAAATCCTTTTCTGTGCTTCAATTGGTTGTACACTGCGCTGGAAAAATTGCATTTTGCGGCAGATCGTTGCATGAACAGTGGCTGGAATGAAGTTTGGGCTCCAACCTATAGAGGTTTGGGCGCCATGCCTAAACCTATGGGTGGCTGTGCCCAATCTTCAAACTAAGCTCCTTTTTGACACTTTAGTCCCTGCAGTTTGTCCTTTTGTGCATCCTGCTTTGTCCTTTTACATTTTTGACAATGTAACTTGACATTTGTTAATGTTTTAACAGTTCTTGATATTTTATGTCATGTCACATATCAGGGGTACAAAATTGGGGTGTCTACAAGAAGTTTTAGGGAGCCACTGTGTCGTTTTGCTAATGTTAACCCGCTCAGTTGCATTGGTAGCATGATTGGTCTTGTTACCCTCACTGCCAACACTGGGAGTTTTATGACTAGACTCATCAGGAACCTTGTCTTTACCAGCGACTTGCTCAGGGTTAGAGCATTCATTAACACTACCACTTCCATCATTGGAACCTTTATTAATTACCTGATCAGGGCTCTTGACAGCAGCCTCCTCCTTATTAATGTTAGCATTAACATCTGCATTTAATATGTCTCGGGTGGCACCTACCCTAACAGGATCGACAAGTTGTTTCATCCCTTTCCCATTGGAATTCCCTTGCCGATGGCCTTTACAACAGAATTCCTTAACATGTCCTAACAAACCACAACCAACACAATAGTTTATATTCCCCTCAAAATCCAGAGTTTGCCAAAAACCTTTATCTTTCCCCACTCCAATCCAAACTCTCGATGGAAGAGTTTCAGCCACATCCACTTCTACGCAAATCCTGGCAAACATTGGCCGAGTTAACGCGAGGGTTTTTTCATCCGCTCGAAGAAAGTGGCCAAAAGAATTCCCGATGCTTTGTAGAAAAGAAGGATTAAAAAATTTTAAAGGAAGCCTGTACAGTTTGACCCATACTACGACCCTTGTGCAATCTTTTTTGAAGGCAAAATCGGATGTCCACTGAAAAGACCTAAACATAGAAGTTTGAATCATGTGAGACTCCCGAGATAAAGCACAAATCAAATCCTCATTGGACGATAAATGAACCATAACGTGACGCGGATCTAAGAGACCAACAACAAATGGGCCAGACAAATTCCAGTTCTTTGAGATCTCTTCCTGAATCGCAAAAGTCGAAGGTCTGCCTGCCGAGAATTTCAATATGATAGTGTTGGTGAGCAACCGCTCAGACAATTCTACTTCCAGCGGTGTAAAAACACAGGCCGGTTCATTAGCAATGGAGGAAGGTTGACGAGGAGTGAGAGGGATTTCCTGAAGAATGGGAGGAGAGTTAAGGTTAGCACTAGGGTTCGGCCTTGGTTGTCCAGTAACACTCGCATAAGTGCGTACTGGATTAGCAGCGGCCGTAGAAGATGAAGGAGGGTTAGTCGCTGGAGCGGGATCATCTGGAGGGACAGGAGGCTGAGCTGCTTTGGCAGCAGCCACCATGATGAAGAGAAGAGAAGGCAAAACCCTAGAGAGAATTTTTAGAGAGAGAATTTTTATGACTCTTTCGGTTCAAAATCTCTCATAATCTAAGATAGAGCAATTTAAACTTAAAAGAAACATAAATCATCTGTTATTAAACAGGCTGTTTAATTGCAGAAGTTTTTCAAACAACAGAGTTTGAATCAAAAAAAACATATAACAGAATACCAACATGTTCAGAATAGATGTGGTTGGGTGCGTTGACATTCGAAGAAATCACCAACCCAGATTCTGATTCTGTCGTTAAGGCGCTCTCTTAGTCTGTTTTGTTATTCAATAAGAGCTTGATTCAAAAAATGCATAGCTCTCTCCTCCCTGATGGCAGCAACCCGTCGTTGTTCTGCAACAGCAACTCGCTCATTGGCATGTTCGACATGGCGAACAACAGTGACGTCGGCAACCTCACGCCTGTTGATGACAGCTCACGCCAAGTCATTCTTGAGCTCGTCAAAAAGGTCACAAATGCTGATCTTCTGAGAGTGTAGCATGCCGATCAGAGACGCCTGCTGGTCTTGAACGAGAAACCGATGAGTGGTGAAGGCTTGAGCGGTATCATTCACTTGCTGATCAACAATCTTTCCAATATCGAAGATTGTAGCATGAGTGGCATTTAAGCCATATTTGAGTACTTCGATCTGCTGGGCCATGGAGGAGACTATGCTGTTGAGACGTTCTAGGTTGGCATTGTTGGAGCGAAGGAGGTCGAGAAGAGCAGGGTCAGTAGTGTTTGAAGGAAGGTAAGAAGGATTAAGATTGACTGAGATATGGGTTTCAGTAGGGTTAGGAGCAGAGATTGGAGAGGAGGAAGATGAAGCAGGTTGGTTATTAGTAGGGAGTGAAGAAGGAGGAGAAGAGGGTTTAGGATCAATTTCAATATCAGTATCTGAGTCACTATTATCGGAGGAGGAAGAAGTGGAAGAAGAGGTTTCAAGAAGATAGGATGGAAAAGGATAATCAGGTAAAAGAATGAAGTTTGGAGGGGAGACAGAAGGGTAAAGAAGATCAGAAATGGAAGTGAGATTAAAGAGAAAAGAATGGGTAGCAGAAGAGATAGAGGGAAACATAATCTGATATAGATCAGCAGAGATGGAGATGGGGGTAATGTACTGGGATATAGGAGGGAAGATTTCTGGTAGGAAAGTTGTTTGGTAGAGAAGAGTGGATAAGTAAGGATCAAGAGAGGAGAAGTTTTCGGGCACGGAGAAGGAAAGAGAAGAGTTTGTGGGAGCTGGAATGATGGCTAAAGAGGAGTCGGGAAGGACAGCAGAGATAGGTTCAGGAGAAGAGGGTGGAAAAGGAATGCTATCTAGGGTGAGAGGAGGTGAAGAAAGAGTTGGAACCACAGACTTCTTGCGAAGCCTACGTTTCTTCCTTTTTGGAGCAGATGAATTGGGCTCCTCCTCAACAACAGCAGGGGTTGATGAGGAAGTAGGAGAAGAAAGGGTAGCAGCAGGCTCCTCCCCAACAGCAGCCGGGGCTGTTGAAGAAGTAAGAGAGGGAGATGAAAAAGAGATAGGAGAGGAAGGAGGAATAAATGGAATGAAAGGTTCAGAAGGTTCGATGCGTTTGGACTTACATTTTCGAGAGCGAAGTGGAGCAGGGTCTGGTTCAGCAGTCTCAACAGATATAGGGGCAGGAGTCGAAGGAGCAGCAGTCTTCTTTTTCTTCTTTACTTGGGAGTTAGCAGGGTTGGCAGCAGCAGCAGAGCTGGAAGAAGAGATTTTCCTCTTCTAAGCAATAGGCTCCTCCTCAACGGATGAAATCTTCTTCTTTTTGGATGTTGTGGAGGGAGCAGGGTCGACAGTTTTGCTTGAGCAGCCTTCTGCAGTAGCTTCCTTTTGGAGCTTCTTGTCTAGCTGCTTAGCCATGAAGGCATCCACCGTTGTCTCTGGATTGATCTTGAGGATCACAAGAGGAGGTGGGTTCATAGCATGGACTATGAGCAGAGGAGGGAGACCTTGTTGTGCTCGCTTCTCATTCTTCTGCTTATGGTGGTTGATGATGAAGGTGCTGGTGAACTGAATAGATTTGTGAACCTTCTTTTTCTCAAAGTTCACCAGGTGCTTAAGAAAGGACCGGTTCGATCGAAGAAGAGAGTTGATGAGGCGAACGAATGGCCGCTTCTGCTTGATAGAAGCTTTAACAGCATCAACAGCATCACACAGCAGCTCGAAGAGGATCTGTGCCCAGTTAAGACGAATGTTGAGGATGACAGCAAAAGTGTATTCCAGCTGGTCTGTAGTCATCACGTCGTGAGTGCCATTCTTAAAAGTCAAACTTTTGTCTAAGAGATGGCTGATGAAGTAGACGTCATCTTCGAATAGTGATCTCTTCATCTTTGCTTGAGCCTCCCTTGGGGTGTTCTCCCCATGCATGTAAGACCAGGCAGAGGCTTTCTCAGCATCAGTGAGCAAAGTAGGTCCATCGAACTCAATGCCGATAGTCTTGGCGATTCTGGATGCAGAGATGGTGATAGAGATGGTCCTGACAACAGCCGAGATGGAAGTTCTGGATTCATTGATAATGACCTTCTGGAAGAATTCTTCCGCTAGAAGGTTGTTGTAGTCGTCATCTTCTAACATGAATAGAGGCAGAATTCCAGATTGGTTCAGGTCATCAACAAATTTCACCCCAGAGGCATATGCTCGAACAGAAGGTTCGTCAATGCACATTCCCGGATGATACAAAGAGGGGGGCAGCTTCGGAATGTCAAGATCTGAACTTTGAGCCTGTTCAAGAATAGCAGAAGTAGAAGACGATCCAACCTAAAGAATTTCAAGTAAACAATTAAGGCAAAATCTCGAAAACTCGAAGTGTAAGCAAAATATACCATTAAGCCCTAGAAATTTTCAAGATATCACATGAAATGTCTTAGACAAGCGGAACCTCACACAGAAAACTGAAATTGATGTTTAATAAACAATAATATGTAGCTAATGCCAGCAATAAGCGATATATTGGGCAATAAATATTATGAACAGTCAACAATGGCGGATTTACTGGTGAAGAGAGATAAAATCATGCTTACACCTTAATGAGTGAGTTAAGGTTATATTCGTCATACCATTGAAGAAGATTTGCAGAGGAAGAATACGGAAATTAAGAGTTTTTCTGCAGATTTTACTCATGAATAGTGCGAAAGGAAGCAAGAAATGTAGAGAGAAGAAGGAGTTATAGAGAGAAGAGCAAGAGACAGTTTTGTGATTTTAGTTTTTGGCGGTTGAGGGTTTATAAATGAAAAGACGTGAAATCAGTCATAGAGACTTGTGAAAGGACTTTAAGTTAGACGTCGTTTCCTTGAAAAGACTTAATGAGTGACGGCTTTAGGAGAGAGAAAAAGTACCTTTTTGAAGAATATCTCAACCAATTTTGAAATCAGCCCCTTTCAATTTTCATAACTAACCTTCTAAAACTAGGAGTTTAGAAAACTTACCTTTGTCTTCCAGTGACTGTATGACTTCTTGACTTTACTCTTAAAGAAATAAGTCTGCTTAAATATAATATCAAGTCTGCTTAAGAGAAGTTTTCAAGTTTGATAAAAAAATTATGATGAAAATTAAATTTTAATTAAAATTAAGCAGTTGGGTCAAGCATACCAAGTGCTCCCCTTAGATAAGCAAACTTGTCTGCTTCTAATGCTTTTGTGAAGATGTCTGCCAGTTGAAGTTCAGTTGAAATGTACTTCATGCTTATGTTCCTCTTTTCTACATTATCCCTTAGAAAATGATATCGAACATCGATATGCTTTGTCTTGGAATGCATCAGAGGGTTGTAGGTGATCGAGATTGCTGAGGTTTTATCACACATGATTGGGCAGTCAGCTACTTTGATGTCGTAATCCACCAACTGTTGCTTGATCCAAAGCAGCTTGACAAGAATGCCTACCAGCCTATGTATTACGCTGGTGGAGTTGGAAACCGATGCTTGTTTCTTGCTAGCCCAAGAGACAAGCCTATCTCCTAGAAATTGACAAGTTCCACTAGTGCTTTTCCTATATACTTGACAACCAGCAGAGTCAGCATCTGAGTAGCCAACTAAGTTGAAAGACGATTCCATTGGGTACAAAATGCCTAAGTTGGTGGTATCTGATACATACTTAATAATTCTTTTGGCTGCAAGAAGGTGTGACTCACGAGGGTCTGCTTGAAATCTAGCACATACCCCAACAGCATACACTATGTCAGGTCTGCTGGCGGTGAGATAGAGCAGAGATCCGATTATCCCCCTATAGTGGGTGATATCAACTTTTTTTCCTTGTAAGTCTTTTTTAAGTTTGCATTTAGCAGTCATTGGTGTATCAAAGGTGTTTGCCATTTCCAATCCAAACTTTTTGACAAGTTCTTTAACATACTTGGATTGGTTGATGAATATTCCTTTGTTGGATTGTTGAATTTGAAGACCCAAGAAGAATGTGAGTTCTCCCATCATACTCATTTGAAACTTTCCAGTCATGAGTGTCTCGAATCGCTTGCACAGCTTGTCATTCGTAGATTCAAAGATGATATCATCGACATATATTTGCACCGGCAGGGAGTGGCCTTTATGCTTGAGAATAAAGAGAGTGGTGTCGATCTTTCCTCACACAAATCCTTGTTCTATTAAGAATTTGGATAGAGTTTCATACCAGGCACGAGGAGCTTGCTTAAGACCATAGAGAGCCTTCTTAAGCTTGTAGACATGAGTCTCTTTTCCTTTTTCCACAAAACTTGGAGGTTGAGTAACATAAACTGTCTCTTGAAGATCACCTTTGAGAAATGCACTCTTGACGTCCATTTGATATAGCACAAAGTCCTTGTATGTAGCATAGGCTAAGAAGATTCTGATAGCTTCCAACCTTGCTACTGGAGCAAAGGTTTCATCATAGTCGATTCCTTCTTCTTGGCGATATCCTTGTGCAACGAGTCTTGCTTTGTTTCTAATGAAGTTCCCATCTTCGTCCTTCTTGTTTCTGAACACCCATTTTGTGCCAATGATAGTATGATTAGCAGGTTTTGGGACTAGATTCCATACTTGGCATCTTTCAAATTGCTGAAGTTCTTCTTGCATGGCTTCCAGCCAACTTGGATCTTGCAAAGCTTCATCAATCTTCTTTGGCTCATCTTCTGAAACGAATCCAGCACATAACATACATTCATTTCTAGAAGATCTTCTAGTCTGCACTCCAACATGAATGTCACCAATGATTTGAGAGATAGGATGGTCTTTACATGTTCTTGTGACAGCAGGAATATGATAATTTACTGCAATTTCTTCATGACGAGGTTCAGAAGGAGGACTAGAAGGAAGATCAGCTGAGTCTAGATGAGTATTTTGTTCATAATTTGATTCAAAGGTAAGTTGAAGGAAAGGATTTTCAGGTTCAGAAACAAAGGGTTTTGGATTATAGTTTTCTTGAGCAGGTTGAAGTCTTCTGGTGACCCATTTGATAAGAGATGATGGTCAAGGATATTTGATTGAGTTGCTGAGATGGATAAGGTATATGAGAGGATGATGGTTGGGAGGTACCTATCTCAACATTAACAAAATCATCAGCAACATTTGGAACCACGTGAGGCTCTAATAAATCAAATTCATCTAATGAGACATGAAAGGATTCAACTATTTTTACGATCTTTTGTTGAAAACCCTGTAAGCCTTGGAGTCTAAAGCATAGCCCATAAATACACCTTCATCGGCTTTGTTATCAAATTTGCTTATGTAGTCATTACCATTGTAGACTACGAAACACTTGAAGCCAAAGATTTTAAAAAATCCAATGTTTGGGGCTTTACCTCTCCAAAGTTCATAGGGTGTTTTACCGTGAAATTTGTTGATCAAAGATCGGTTCTGAGTGAAGCAAGCTGTGCTGACGGCTTCTGCCCAGAAATATTTGGGTAGCTTTGCTTCAGCAAGCATAGTTTTAGCAACTTCGATAAGTGTTCTGTTTTTCCTTTCTGCTACACCATTCTGCTGTGGTGTCCTTACTGCAGAGAAACTGTGACCAATGCCATGATCATCACAGTACTTTGCTATTCCATTATTTGTGAACTCAGTACCATTGTCTGATCTAACGTCACTGATTTCTTCAAGTTTTTGCTTTTGCAGTCTTCTGAATAAAGTTGTGAGAAGATCGTATGTGTGGTCTTTAGAGGACAACATCTCTGTCCAAGTATATCTTGTATAATCATCCATTACTACTAGCGTGTATCTGAGACCACCATAGATGATAGTAGTGATTGGTCCGAAGAGATCCATGTGGAGAAGTTGTAGAGGTCTTGATGTTGCGAGTCCTGGTTTGCTATTGAAAGACGTTTTTGAAAGCTTTCCCAGTTGACAAGCTTTACAAGCACGATCATGATCAGCAGAGACCTTTGGCAATCCTTTTACTAGACCTTCTTTGGATAGCTTAGATAGATATTTGAAGTTCAAATGGCTGAGTCTTTTGTGCCATAACCAGCTTTTGTCTTGAGCAGAGTTTGCCACAAGACATAGACTAGCAGCCTTGCCGTAAGCATTCAAATCTATCACATAGACACTCCCTTGTCTATGTCCAGTTACCAAGGTTGAGCAGGAGACTGGATCCTTGATATCACATCTGTTTGAGGAGAATTGACAGATAAGTCCTTTATCACAGAATTGGGAAATGCTCAGAAGATTATGTTTCAAGCCTTCTACTAAAGAGACTTTTCCTATGGAGAGATTTCCTCGAATGATGGATTCGTAGCCAATAGTTCTTCCTTTAGCATTGTTTCCAAAGACGACTGGAGGGCCTTCTGCTTCATAGATGTTAGAGAGAAGGCAAGATTCTCCGGTCATATGTCTTGAGCAGCCACTGTCCAGATACCATACATCTTTCTTCTCTGAACTTGAAGCAGCCATGAAGCACACCTGAGATATAGAGGAATGAAATCATGGTCCCCTTTTTATTTTTATTATGGGTCCACATGGTTAGCGTATTTTTGGAACCCATACTTGCCTGACTTTCGAAATAGGGGATCCAGTAGACTTCATGATGGATTTCAGCAGACATTCATGGACCTAGTGGCCTAAACATTTGCAAAAAGTACAGTGATGGAAATTACAAAAGTTTGTTTGATCATGCTGGGTGTTGATAGGTTTTTGAACATTTTTCTTAACAACAGCTTTTGATTTAGAAGTCTTGTTAACAACAAGCTTAGAGATATGTGTGAGGCTTCATGAGTCTGTACTCAGCAGTCTTTGCTTTGGCAGAAGTATACTTGCTGGTAGTAGACTTTGATACCTCATACATTTTACCTTTAAGCTTGGTATCAACGTTCTGTGTAGCAGCAACACCATTGGTAGTACTGTTGATGAATCTAATAGGTTTGGGCAGACTCTTTATGGGCCTTGAAGCAGCAGCCTTTTCTTTCACAGAGGTGCTGGTGGAGGGCCCTAGAGAGTCTACACTACTTTTAGCATATTTATCTCCAGCAGATGATTGCTTTGCTTTTTTTTTTTAAGCGTCACTATTCTTGATAATTTGAACCTTAGGGTACTTATACGGAGTAGCAGTATAACCAATTCCTTGTTTACCCTTGTTAGACTTCTGATATTGTGCAGGAATATTATTTTGCACTACAAAATGTTCATTTTCTTGTTCAGAGGTTACGCCAGAAGTACTTTCAGAGAAACCTAGCCCAGTTTTATCTGTTGAGGGCTTTTGATCTCCTAGAATTTGATCAAAGATAGCCGTTGAGTTATTCCACGAGTTGATGGTCTTTTGTAACTCATCTTTCTCAGCAGATAGCTCTTTGGCATGATCAATAAGGCAGCAACCTTTTCATTGAGAAACTTGTTCTCTTCTTTTAACTTCATACTTTGCTACTGGACTCCATGTAGAGTTTTCAACTCGGCTTCCAGCATAGATTTCTCAGTTCCCAGCTTCTCATGATTTTTAGCTAACTTAACATAGGCCTTTCTAAATTCATTGAATTCCTCTAGCATGTCCTGAGCTTCCTTGAGGATTTCTTCTTTTGAAGGCTCTTTAGAAGGTTGTTCAATGTTAGCTTGAAAAAGGGAGTATTTAACTTCACTAACTGAGTCATAGGTGGGAGGTGACTTTAGAGCAACAAGGCAAATGTGTGCCTGCTCTGTTGAGCCATCACTATCATCCTCATCAGAGTCAGTTTCAAACCAAGTAGATACATGGTTTTCTTCTAAGTCCTCAGCCAGTAGACATCTATGTTTAGAAAATGATTTAGAAGGTCTCCTTTTATAACCTTCATATTTTGGCTTAGGACATTTAGAAGCAAAGTGACCAGGCTTCCTGCAGTTGTAGCAAACTAACTCATTGTTTTGTGAGCTTTCAGCAGACTTTCTGAAAGTCTGCTGGTTTGCTTCCTTCTTTTTGTTAAATTTTGAGAACTTTTGAAACTTCTTAACGAACATGGCAAATTGCTCGTCAGAGAGAATTCCATTCTCATTTGAAGAAGTAGATGGTTTATTTTCTGGGGTAGGAATTTCCTGAGAGATAGCAGGATAGGAAGAATGTTTAAAATGTTTGTCCTGTTCTTGAGCTTGAAGCAATTCTTGCTCATAGACAGTTAAACTCGCATACGAAGTTTTGAGGTGCATGGAGTTCAAGTCTTTGGACTCTTTTTTAGCAGTAGTTTTAACATGCCACAAACTTCCTAGAGAAGCTAAAAACCTCATATTTACTTCCTTAACACCATATTCTTTTCCTAATGAATAACAGCTATTTACTACCTCACAAAATCTGTCGTAGGCTTGTCGTAGAGTCTCCTTAGGGTCCTTTCTGAAGGAATCAAATTTTTGAATATAGTTGTACTTTCTGTTATCTCTGGTGGGAAGATCTCCTTTAAGATATTCCACCAAGGCTTCCCACATTTCCTTGGCGGTTTTGCATCTGGTAATTTGTTGATATGTGCTTGTGTAGACATAGCTGGATATGATGTGTATAGCTTTGCTGTCGAGTTCAACGAGCCTCCTTTCTTCGTCTGTCCATTCATTCATGGATTTAGGTATCTCGGGAGGTCCACTGGCTACTTCGGCAAGTAGGTTGGGCTTCATTGGAACATGAGGACCTCTTAGAACACATTGCCACAAACGGTTGTCAATAGAGTTCATGTATCTCATAACTTTATCTTTCCAGACATTGAAGTGGCCTTTGTCCAATATTGGGACGTGGCTGGTATTCGAGGTAGGCCGCATATAGTGAGCCATAGGATCTATTCGTAAGAGGTTAATCGTGGAAAAATGAATTTTCAAAGAATTAAGCTCTGATACCAATTGTTGGTCCCGGAGTAGGCTCAATCTAGGCTAGAAGGGGGGTTGAATAGCCTAATTGTGTTTTTATAAAAACTTTTTCAAACACTTCTTAATGATTTCTTAAAAGGATTTTAGTAGAAGTGTTAATGCAGCGGAAAACGAAAGAGGCTCTGAACTGATTGGTAGGCTGCTTAAGTAAAGCACAGATTCAGTAGTGGTTTTTGGTAAGTAGAAGCAGTTAATAGAAATATAGAAACAGAACAGATAGAACACAGAGTTTAGAAGTGGTTCGTACTGTGAATAGTACTACGTCCACTACCAAAGTGGTTAGCTTTGGATTTAAAAAGGTGCACTTGTTTATCCACTAGGTTTATAAGAAAGATCTCTAATGGATCGTGTACAAAATGAGTTTTCAACCAAGTGTATAATGGTGAGAGAAACAATCAATGATTAATTGTTCTCTCACGTGCTAAAGTAAAGAACAGTTTTTAAAAGCAAACTAGATGAAGTTGAAACGGAGTAAAGATTAGCAGATCTATGGCTTCAGGAAGTTTGGTGAAGTGTTAGTTCTTGTCCTTTTGATCTCTTGAATGTTTGAGCGTTGAAGATGAAGCTTGAATGTATTAATTCGCAAGAGTTGTTTTCAGATCTTCAAAACTTGAATAAATACCAGAGAGATCTTTTGGACCGTTGGACTGATGCAGAGAGAACTGTGTCCAACGTTCTATTGCATTGAATGCAATTCGGCGCTTTGGGGGATATGTGTGGCACAGTCATCAGAGATGCAGTGTTTGCAGATAAGACATTCCCAAATAGAGTAAGGTTTCAGGTTGCAGGCAACCAGCTGTGAAAGTCTTCTTAGCCAAAAAGGGTAATGTCTTCAGACTTCATGTTTCAGGAGACAGACTGGACAATTGTCAATATGTAGTTGACTTATTTTGAGTGAAATCCGATGAAGATATTTTGACTAGATATTTGAAGAAATATCTAATTTAGACGTTATGTGACATAATCTCATGTTTTGGCTAGACTTAATTTTTGGCTCTTAAGCAGACTTCAAAGTCTGCTATTCTTCCAAGGCTGCTGTTGAAGCCTGCTTATCCGCGCCTAAACTAACACTAAAACAGTTCTAAACAACCTTGATTCTAAGACAGTTGCTATCATAATCGGTACGTAGACCTATTAGCCACTATACAATAGAATCAGAAGATGACTCAACCAAATCTAGAACCTATGAGGATCAACACAGCTCAATTACATAAAACAAACACTTAAAAAAGGACACTAAATCACACGCTAATTTCTACATGTCCTACTGTTCTTAATTGACTTCATCAGAATCATTCTAACTAATTAGTTATAGACTACAAATGTTATTAGAAAAAAAATGTAAATCAGTCCACTCTGGAAAGTTTTCAACCGATTTATATATCCATATTTTTTCTAAACTGAAAAAAGACACTTCATGCATGCATCGTGATACATTATTTTGTGCATTGCATTGCATAATTTTGTTCATCACGATGCATGACATGTTTTTTTTTTTTTCCGGTTTCAAAAAAAATAAAAAATCGGAGTGCAGAATGGTTGGAAATTGGAAAAATTGTTGGCCAATACTTACTGTGAAACTTTTAACTGCTCCTGTGCCATATATTTTTTTTAACCGCTAAAAATAATTTTCATAAAATATTTCAAAAATACCCCATCGACCATGAAATCAGAAATCTCAATTATTGAGGCTATAGCTTTCAAAATTTGGCCCAATCCAATGGGCTGACCCAGCCCACCTGATATTATCCGGGCTAGGCTTTAGGTTCTATAGACTGGCCTGGTGGCCTCTATCGTGGCTAGAAAAATATATGAAAATAAGCAAAATTGGCACACCCAAATGGGTAGGCCCATGGGCTACTCCAGCTGACCGAAGAAATTTCAAACCGACCGGATTTTGATGTTGAACCGATGGACTTGGTGCAGACCCGACCAGGCCCGACCCATTGACATCCTTGTTGGGGGCAACAAAACAGAGATGCATATAATGAAACCAATTTGAATCGCGATGCATTGATTTAGATTAGCGATGCCTGCATTTGGAATCATGATGCATCGCTGTGAAATTAAAATAAACCAATTTGAATCACGATGCATCGATTTGGGATCGCGATGCACATTATAAAATGGAAATGGTAGTTACACAATTTGAAATCATGAATCGCGATCTGAAATCATATATCGCGATGCCCAAATCATAATTAAATACATAATAATAAAGATCTAAAAATTTAAAAAAATAGGTACATATATCTAATGTTTAGTTATGTATTTATCATGTCAATGACCTCATTGACATTGTTTATCCTTTTTAAATAGAATGAAAAAAATTATAGGTCTAAATATATGACCACCGTCTCACCATAGCTCGCAGGTAAATTTCTCTTTCCATTAGTATTCGTATCGAAATTTATATAGATCGAACATGCATCAGTCACAAAAAATATTATTATCATCTCAAACATCTACTTTTTTGTTTCGAAAAATTCTTCTTGTGCATCATTGTGAGAACCCAAACCCCATTTCATTTTTGTCATCATTATAACATGTTTACAATAGATTTTGACATGTTAAAAACTTCATTTCATTCATATCATGTTGGCATTGAGTTGATTGAGATCATAATAGAGTAATGGTCTTCCATGCATTGCATGCCTTGTGTTGATGTTTCGAGTGTTCGTTTTAACGTGTTAGCACCTTAATAAGTCTCATGAGAGTCTTAATACCTTGCATATAAGATTGACAATGTTCATCTTAGTTGTTGTATGCTTGGTTGAGAGTTTAGAAGCATTGTTGCTTCGTTTGAGCCTTAGGGTTTCTCGGGATTGCCTTCGTTGCTTGTATTGTTTGTGTTTTCAACTTGCGAGAAGTTCATTTGAGTTCTAAACCAAGTGTGCTAGTATTTCCCATGCTTGCATAATCATTTTTCATAGACTTGTTGCATTTGGAAATAAGATGACCAACATATTACTTCGCAGATTCAGTCCGGTTTTGGGAAAACTTCGGGAAAATTCTGGTACCAATCTACTAAAGGGAATTTTCTAAAAAATTGTATGTTTTACCTGATTATGTTAGAATACTCCCTGTAAAATATGGTATTTTTCCAAGGTGTATAAGTACCTCATTTACGTCTTGACTTACGGCTGTGCCAGAATTCTGTTTTCAGGAAATCAGCTTCTGTACTTGAACTTGTAGTAGACATATTTTGATGCATATAAGTCCAAATTGAGTAATTTAAAAGGCTAAACTATAGTTTAAAGAGTTTAGTTTCATAATAATCAATAATCATCTCATTTGGAGGTGTGCGCTATTTATGGTCGATTTTACAAGATCGACTGTCCAGTAACAACAATCTTGAAATTGGTCTATTTTCTGCATTTGTGAGTTTTGAGTGGGTTTTGGCTATTGACTCTTGCACCCTTGCCCTTGGACGTCCTTGGTCACTCAAAGCCCTCTTTGTTGACTTGTTTACAACCCTTTTGAGCCTTTGATCATTTGCTTATCAATGGCTCACATGCCTTGGCCAATGAGAGGCCATTTAACATCTATCACATGGATTGGGGTCTTCTAGGGAGGTATATAAGTCATTTATTCAGCCTTCAGCCATTTTTATTCATCCATAACCAGAGATTCAGAGACTAAGCTCCAAATTTCGTCCATGGAGGTCACACAAACTTGAGAGACCATTTCCCGGAGATCCGGTGGTCCGATCGTCGAACCGAGACCGCCAAATCGAAGCTCTCGATCTCCTCTACAACAATCCTCTCTTTAATCAACCTTTCATCCATTAATCATAGGACTAAGGTGAGTGACAATTCCCAGAATTTTCATGTTCAATAAAATAGCATGACCCCTTCATTATAGTTGTTCTAGTGATGATTATGAACACCTTTTGTGAAGACAAAACTTCCAATTCAACATATAAAATATGTGTATGATTTTATGAAATCTCTATGAAGTTATGATTTTGACATTTATTAAAGCATGAATGTTATTTGTATTAAGCTTGGGAATAACTCTTGTGAAAGAATTCAGTTCAATTCAAGGTTTAGCAAAATTACTGAAACTAGGGTTTGAAACTCGAGGTTGTGTTTAAGGCTAGTTTAAGAACATAAACGGCTTAGTTATCGAGTTCTAAATGAACGGAGAACTTAGAAAAGGGCAATGTGATACATATAGTATCAATACTCTTCTTGGTTGAAATGTAGTAAAACTCACATGAGTTGAAATTAGGGAGTTGTGAACAATAACGACTCCACAATCAATCCCTATGACGAATGTAGTTCGTTAGACTAATGAATTAGCTTACGATACTTTGAGATGGATTGATGCTTATGCCTTGATGTTTGTGTGCTTTTAAGACTCGATTGAGTTCTTATGCGGTTTATGTGATCGTGTGAAGTAAATGCATGATTGAGAGCATGTTGTAGAATAATGTATCTATTTGACATGTTGAATTCGCTCTTGTCGAATTCTTGTGTGATTCCTTAAATGAGTAAACAACTACTTGTTGAATAAGTTCGCTCTTGTCGAACTTATTCCTTATTTGAGATTACATGACGAGTAAACATCTACTTGGCATTGCATGAGTCCAGCTGGCATATTTGGTTGAGTCATTGGTATGACAATGCATCGCCGTCACGAGTTATGGGACTCGTGATAGTGATGGGTTGTTATACCGGGTTTTTATCACACACGCCTCCACTGTTGGCCACAGTGGGGAAGTAGCCTCTTTGCTGTAACCAAGAGAGCACATTGGCATGTCTAAGTACCATGGAGAGAGCTTGGTACCCGAGTAGAGAGCTTGGACGACTTGACTTGTGATTCCATCTCGGGGTCCGGGTCGGGTCGTCACAGTTGGTATCAGAGCTTTATAGGTTAGCTATCGGCCAGAATAGGTTCCATGGCCTAGGTGGGTTGGTTCTTTGTGTGAATCTTGACGTTGAGTGTTCTGTTTCGTGCCTTATTGGTAGATTCTTCGTGAATGAATACGACTTGGAGTACTAAGTTCGTTTGGTCTAGATTGCCGTAAGTGAAGGTTTGTGTCGAGGAGTATTATATTTCTCCTATATTTCTTATGAGTTGCAGTTATACCAAGAGTGGGTGATGCGTTTCAGTAGAGCTGTTGTTCCTTGTTCCATTTTTAGGAATCAAAGAAGCTAGATTGTCGGTCCCAAGGGTGATCGTCGTGTTAATTATTATGGCGAAAGTTCGTTGTAATACGTTTCGAGAGCGGAGTGGTTAAACCTCCCGTGGTACCTATTAGTATTTCATAGATTACTATACGAGTGTAGATAGTTAGGGTAGTAATTAACCACCAGTTCTTGTATTACTTGTGTTGGGAATTTGAGAACTCTTTCCCGGTGGTTGTGTTTGGGTATTTGGGGGACTACCTTGATCAAGGTGAAATTTCCTCATGATATGTTGGAACTTGGAGATTGGCCAGTAGGTGATCACGTGATGATTGGTTTGATTGGTTGTCGACCCGTATACGGTTTGACTTATAAGGATTGGCTGTATACTAGTTAGTAAGAATATACTACCTAGTGATTCGTGAAATGTTGTATTGTCTCTTTATTAGTCTAATACATTGATAGTGTACTAGCCTTGTATAATGTGTTTTATCTACCATTGATAGGTAGTTAATAGTATGAATATTCCATAATTTGGTTTACATACATAGTAAATTAATATACTATGTTGCATGATGTTGATGCCATGCCTATATGTGCTTATGATTTCTATTCTTGAGACCGATATAAAGGATGCTTTTATGTGATTCACGAACACTCCACATCCTTTACGACGAAAGCTTTTGAAGTCACTTCAGAGAGCCCCTGACTTGATTATCAAGAGGTCTTCGTCGGAGAACTAGAATGGTATAAATTAGATTTCAAATTGACTGAACCAATTACCAAAAAGGTATGGAACAACAAATGGTGTATTGCTATACAAGTACAAATATGATGCACCGCATTTTATTGAGAATTTATGTGTATTGCCTGCTCAGTTGCCTTATGTACTTGAGGTGTCTACACCGTTGGGTGATTGTATGCTTGCATCTGAGGTTTATAGAGGTTGTGATGTACTTGTTTGTGATCGGGTTTCGCATGCGGATTTGGTGGTATTGCCTATCCGGAATTTTGATGTGATATTGGGTATGGATTGGCTATGTGTTTACCATGCTTTAGTAGATTGCCGTCGCAAGAGGGTTACTTTTGTCATGCCCGGAATTCCGGAGTTTGTGTTTATTGGTGATCATGCTATGAGAGGTATACATGTTATTTATGCTTTGTGGGCTAGAAAACTGCTATCTCAGGGGTGTACTGGGTATATTGCTTGTGTGCTTGATACTAGCATGTCTACTGTTAGTATAGAGGATGTGCCGGTAGTTAATGAATTTCTGGATGTCTTTTCGACTGATTATGCATTACCTCCTGACCGAGAGTTAGAGTTTTGCATTGAGTTATTGCCCGGTACTTCACCTATCTCTAGAGCACTTTATAGGATGGCTCCAGCTGAGTTGAGAGAGTTGAAGGAGCAGTTGCAGGAACCGCTGCATAGAGAGTTTATTAAGCCGAGTGTGTCTCCGTGGGGTGCACCGGTTTTGTTTGTGAAGAAGAAGGATGGTAGTTTGCGGTTGTGCATTGACTATCGTCAGTTGAACCGGGTTACTATAAAGAATAAGTATCCATTACCTCACATTGATGATCTCTTTGATCAACTTCAGGGGTCTGTTGTGTATTCCAAGTTAGACTTGAGGAGTGGTTACCACCAGTTGAGGGTTCGGGCGGAGGATGTCCCGAAGACAGCCTTTCGTACGCGTTATGGCCATTATGAGTTTGTTGTGATACCGTTTGGGTTGACAAACGCGTCTGCTGTTTTTATGGACTTGATGAATAGGGTGTTTCATGAGTACCTTGATTGTTTCGTAGTGGTGTTCATTGATGATATCCTTGTGTACTCGAAGTCACGAGAGGAGCATGAGCATCATTTGAGAGAGGTTCTTACTGTATTGCGTAAGAAACATCTTTTTGCTAAATTTAGCAAGTGTGCTTTCTGGCTAGAACAAGTTGCTTTTCTTGGGCATGTTGTGTCTAGTGATGGTATCGCAGTGGATCCATCAAAGGTTGAGGCTGTTACCAAGTGGAAGACTCCTAGTACGGTGACCGAAGTCCGTAGTTTCTTGGGCTTGGCGGGTTATTACCGTAGGTTCATTGAGGGATTTTCTAAGATTGCCACTCCTATGACCAATCTTACACAGAAGAAGTCTACTTTTGTTTGGAGTGACAAGTGTGAGGCTAGTTTTCAGGAGTTGAAGAGGAGGTTGACTACAGCTCCGGTTTTAGCTTTGCCTAGTGGTTGTGAGAATTTCGTGGTTTATTGTGACGCTTCTTTGGAAGGCTTGGGTTTTGTGCTTATGCAGAACGGGAAGGTTATTGCCTATGCTTCTAGGAAGTTGTCACCGTATGAGCATAATTATCCGACTCATGATCTTGAGTTGGTAGCTATTATCTTTGCGCTTCATAAGTGGAAACACTATCTATATGGAGCTAAGTTTGAGGTGTATACAGATCATAAGAGTCTGAAATACCTTTTCTCGCAAAAGGAGTTAAATATGAGACAGAGGCGATGGATGGAGAAGCTTAAGGATCATGATTGTACTATCTTGTACCATCCGGGGAAAGCGAATGTGGTTGCGGATGCGTTGAGTAGGAGATCCTACATGTCTTGTTTGATGATGAGGGAATGGAAGATGCTCGAGGATGTCCGTGAGTGGAGTCCTGTTGTGAGTGAGCATAGTGTTCTCTTTGCTAGTGTTCGTGCTACACCAGTGTTATTTGGGTTGATCAAGGAAGCTCAAGCTACTGATCCAGAGTTGATGAAGATTATCGATGGATTGGGTGAGAATAATACACCCGAGTTCGCGATAAACAGTGATGGGATCTTGATGTTTCAGGGTAGGGTTTGCGTTCCTTCTTCTGAGGAAGTGAAACGTATGGTTCTTGATGAGGCTCACAAGGCCAAGTATACGATACATCCGGGTAGTACTAAGATGTACCGTGACTTGAAGAGGCAGTTTTGGTGGAATGATATGAAGAGGGAGATAGCTGAGTATGTTTCGAGATGTTTGACGTGCCAGCAGGTTAAGGCTGAGCACCAGAGACCTGCCGGTTTGCTTCAGCCACTTGAGATTCCGGAGTGGAAGTGGGAGCATATCACCATGGACTTTGTTACAGGGTTGCCACGTACTCGTAGATGCTTTGATGCAGTTTGGGTTATCGTTGATAGGTTGACTAAGTCTTCTCATTTTATTCCTATTGCGATTTCCTACAGTTTGAGTCAGTTGGCGGCGTTGTACATTCAGGAGATTGTGAGATTACATGGTGTACCGGTTAGCATTGTGTCAGATAGAGACCCCAGATTTACTTCTAGGTTCTGGCATTCTTTGAAAGAGGATTTGGGTACGAAGCTGAATTTCAGTACTGCGTTTCATCCACAGTCTGATGGTCAGTCGGAGCGATTGATACATATTTTGGAAGATATGTTACATACGTGTGCTTTGTATTTCAATGGTAGTTGGGATTCACATCTACCGTTGACTGAGTTCGCGTATAATAACAGCTATCAGTCTAGCATTGAGATGGCGCCATACGAGGCATTGTATGAGCGTAAGTGTCGATCACCAATTTGCTGGGATGAGGTTGGTGAGGCTAGATTAATGGGTTCGGAAATGGCGCAACAGTCAGCTGAGAGTGTGAAGCTGATTAGAGACAGATTGCTTACAGCTCAGAGTAGACAGAAAAGCTACGCAGACAACCGGAGACGTGATCTTGAGTTTCAGGTTGGTGACTTTGTGTTCTTGAAGGTATCGCCCCGGCGCGGTACTAAGCGGTTTGGGAAGAAAGGGAAGCTTTCTCCCAGGTTTATTGGTCCGTTTGAGATCTTAGAGCGGATTGGTTCTTTGGCTTATAGACTTGCGTTACCACCGTCTATATCGGGTGTCCATGATGTGCTTCATGTTTCCATGCTTCGTAAGTACTTGAAGGACGAGTCATATGTCCTTACTTATGAGGAGATTACCTTTGAGCCCGATCTTTCTTACGTTGAGAAACCGGTGAGGATTCTTGATACCAAGGAGCAAGTCTTGAGGACCAAGCGGATTCCTTTAGTGAAGGTCTTGTGGAAGAATCATGATATTGAGGAAGCTACATGGGAGACCGAGCTTGAGATGAGGGAGAAATAACCTTACTTGTTCGAGATTTCTGGTATGAATTTAGGGACTAAATTCCTTTAAGTGGGGGAGGATGTGAGAACCCAAACCCCATTTCTTGTTTGTCATCATTATAACATGTTTACAATAGATCTTGACATGTTAAAGACTTCATTTCATTCATATCATGTTGGCATTGAGTTGGTTGAGATCATAATAGAGTAATGGTCTTCCATGCGTTGCATGCCTTGTGTTGATGTTTCGAGTGTTCGTTTTAACGTGTTAGCACCTTAATAAGTCTCATGAGAGTCTTAATACCTTGCATATAAGATTGACAATGTTCATCTTAGTTATTGTATGCTTGGTTGAGAGTTTAGAAGCATTGTTGCTTCGTTTGAGCCTTAGGGTTTCTCGGGATTGCCTTCGTTGCTTGTATTGTTTGTGTTTTCAACTTGTGAGAAGTTCATTTGTGTTCTAAACCAAGTGTACTAGTATTTCCCATGCTTGCATAATCATTGTTCATAGACTTGTTGCATTTGGAAATAAGATGACCAACATATTACTTCGCAGATTCAGTCCGGTTTTGGGCAAACTTCGGGAAAATTCTGGTACCAATCTACTAAAGCGAATTTTCTAAAAATTTAGTATGTTTTACCTGATTATGTTAGAATACTCCCTGTAAATTATGGTATTTTTCCAAGGTGTATAAGTACCTCATTTACGTCTTGACTTACGGCTGTGCCAGAATTCTGTTTTCAGGAAATCAGCTTCTGTACTTGAACTTGTAGTAGCCATATTTTGATGAATATAAGTCCAAATTGAGTAATTTAAAAGGCTAAACTATATTTTAAAGAGTCTAGTTTCATAAGAATCAATAATCATCTCATTTGGATGTGTGAGATATTTATGGTCGATTTTACAAGATCGATTGTCCAGTAACAACAATCTGGATATTGGTCTATTTTCTGCATTTGTGAGTTTTGAGTGGGTTTTGGCTATTGACTCTTGCACCCTTGCCCTTGGACGTCCTTGGTCACTCAAAGCCCACTTTGTTGACTTGTTTACAACCCTTTTGAGCCTTTGATCATTTGCTTATCAATGGCTCACATGCCTTGGCCAATGAGAGGCCATTTAACATCCATCACATGGATTGGGGTCTTCTAGGGAGGTATATAAGTCATTTATTCAGCCTTCAGCCATTTTTGTTCATCCATAACCAGAGATTCAGAGACTAAGCTCCAAATTTCGTCCATGGAGGTCACACAAACTTGAGAGACCATTTCCCGGAGATCCGGTGGTCCGATCGTCGAACCGAGACCGCCAAATCGAAGCTCTCGATCTCCTCTACAACAATCCTCTCTTTAATCAACCTTTCATCCATTAATCATAGGACTAAGGTGAGTGACAATTCCCAGAATTTTCATGTTCAATAAAATAGCATGACCCCTTCATTATAGTTGTTCTAGTGATGATTATGAACACCTTTTGTGAAGACAAAACTTCCAATTCAACATATAAAATATGTGTATGATTTTATGAAATCTCTATGAAGTTATGATTTTGACATTTATTAAAGCATGAATGTTGTTTGTATGAAGCTTAGGAATAACTCTTGTGAAAGAATTCGGTTCAATTTCAAGGTTTAGCAAAATTACTGAAACTAGGGTTTGAAACTCGAGGTTGTGTTTAAGGCTAGTTTAAGAACATAAACGGCTTAGTTATCGAGTTCTAAATGAACGGAGAACTTAGAAAAGGGCAATGTGATACATATAGTATCAATACTCTTCTTGGTTGAAATGTAGTAAAACTCACCGAAGTTGAAATTAGGGAGTTGTGAACAATAACGACTCCACAATCAATCCCTATGACGAATGTAGTTCGTTAGACTAATGAATTAGCTTACGATACTTTGAGATGGATTGATGCTTATGCCTTGATGTTTGTGTGCTTTTAAGACTCGATTGAGTTCTTATGCGGTTTATGTGATCGTGTGAAGTAAATGCATGATTGAGAGCATGTTGTAGAATAATGTATCTATTTGACATGTTGAATTCGCTCTTGTCGAATTCTTGTGTGATTCCTTAAATGAGTAAACAACTACTTGTTGAATAAGTTCGCTCTTGTCGAACTTATTCCTTATTTGAGATTACATGACGAGTAAACATCTACTTGGCATTGCATGAGTCCAGCTGGCATATTTGGTTGAGTCGTTGGTGTGACAATGCATCGCCGTCACGAGTTATGGGACTCGTGATAGTGATGGGTTGTTATACCGGGTTTTTATCACACACGCCTCCACTGTTGGCCACAGTGGGGAAGTAGCCCCTTTGCTGTAACCAAGATAGCACATTGGCATGTCTAAGTACCATGGAGAGAGCTTGGTACCCGAGTAGGGAGCTCGACACTTTGATACACTCATCACGGGTATCATTGGCACGAAATATTAACGCTGTGTATTGCAGGAGCTACGTAGCGGCACCGGTTCCATAACATATCCTCCTTATATGTGATTTACTTTATAGCACTTATGTGAAACAATGTGCTACCATGGATATGTGATTTAAGTGTTTATTAAATGAATGCTTTGAGTGACTTGATATTAAAGATGATATCTTGCTATGTATGTTGCATAATGCCATGACATGCATAATTGTTAACTCACAAAGTCTTTATGACTTACCCCCTCCCTTTTACTGCTTTAGATCCGAGCCGTTCAGGTACCGCTCGTTGAGGTGTAGAAGGATTCTCGCTTGTCCGTGATCGCACGCGAGGAGGTTGTGGTATATAGATGTCCTTATTTTGTTCTCTTTTGTAAGGACGTTGGGTTTAGCAAGTCATTTAGACTTTGCTTGGGAACTTTGCTTATTTGGATTTATGTCTATACTTGTAGTTCATGTATCCTATTTTTGAGTGCCGGCGCATGTACGCCGTGCCTTGTATAGCTGTAGTATGGTTCATCTGTTTTTTTTTAAACTTCTGCTGGGCATTACTTTAACTCTTATTTAATTATGTTGTTTCTCCGGCATGTTGTAGCCATCGAGGTATACTTGCATGAACTGTGTAGTGTTGGGTTCCGGTAGTAAAGTCGCCGATGAATTGATATACTTGTCTTTAATTGTTATATCAGGTTTAAAAAGTTTTAAAAATTCCGGCCTTTTGGTGCCGAGTCGCGCTTCATCTGAAATGTTGCGTCACGTCGTTTTCTATAATTGAGTCTTTGCATGTATTGTTGTCCTATTTGGACGACTTGACTTGTGATTCCATCTCGGGGTCCGGGTCGGGTCGTCACAATCATGATCAAATTTTTTAACATATAATTTCACAGATATGTCACTCCAGGCCTTTTAACATGTATATATTATATTGAATAATCTTTTTTTGTTAAATTTTACTTAAATCGTAATTTGGTCAGCCTACTTTAACATTTTTTACAATAAGACAACTCTACAATTATTTTTTCAATTTATTCATTGTATTTGGCTACATCACACTTTGGTCACCAAGAGTCATTTTCGTCAGTTAGGTTGGATAAAAATCATCGGAAAGACATAAATGTCCTTTTGTGTTCAGAACATGACGTGCACGTGAACAGATTGAAGTCGCAAAATCTTATCTCATTCAACTCCTTGCCTAAAGACATGTGTCTTAAGTTTAAATTGAAAGTGATTGTGAGACAATAACAAGAGTAATATGTGATGTAGGTAACGATATTTTTGGGTTTCTATAAAACTT
The DNA here is from genome assembly GCA_013146195.2 of Codonopsis lanceolata. Taxonomy (NCBI): domain Eukaryota; kingdom Viridiplantae; phylum Streptophyta; class Magnoliopsida; order Asterales; family Campanulaceae; genus Codonopsis; species Codonopsis lanceolata. The sequence goes on from CM028380.1 coordinate 118,194,016, forward strand.
TAATGCTTTCCATCCAAAAAATTGGATGGACTGATAAACGTGTGATATAAAGCCAAGTACAATAATAAAATTGAAATAATAATAATAGTATAATTAGCATATTGAATGAAGAGTGAAAGTGTGGTGACCAAATTGTGATTTAAGCCGTCAAATTTCATCATTATACATGTAGATTTGACAATTTTTTACTATGCATTAATGAGTTTTGGATTTCTATGATACACGAACCATTTAAGCCCTTAGGATATAAATCATATTACTCTAGACATTTATTTATATTTCAAAAACGGATAAATTTACCAAGTCTATTCAAATTCTATTATTTCAATTTTATTAAAGGATGCAAATATTATTTTATATACAGTTAACTGTTCAAAATAATGCACCCATTGTGTTTTAATTGTCAAATTATAAAATATATGCATTATCACGAAATATACTAAGTGTGTTTTCATATTCGATGGACTCATTTTAAAGTCTATTTTAATAACTATTCATATTATAAGAAAAGAAATATGTTCAATGCATTTGTTCAATATTAGTTTTCAATAAAACATGTTTCAATTCCCAAAGCAAAAAAATGCAACTAAACAAAATAAAGTGTTGCCATTTTTGAAAAGTGAATTTTGGTGGGAACTTTCCAAAAATCGCACCTCTCTTTTTATATATATATAGATGAGTATATTATTTACATAAATCACTGAATACGATTCCTACCAATCTTGATTTTCGGCACTATTCATATTTAGAAATGAAATAAAAATGTTCTTAATTTAATTGAAATGTTGTGATGTTGCAAAAATAAAAAAATTATTATTGAATTATTATGCATAGATTAAATGAATGGGAAATGAATACTAAGAAATAAATACATGCATTATCAAAAATGAATTCTATCAATTGAATATGGACAACTTGGGCAGATGGACCATTCCTTGATTATTCAATACAAAACTTCAATATAAATAAGTGGCCCTTTATTGGAACAAGACTTCTTCTAACATATATTGTAAAAACAAAATATAAATCAACATGACTTCCCTTTTTTGCATGATTACTGTTATAAGTCCGAACAAGACTAAATAGACAACGAAACTATGACTATGTAGATTGTTCAAACGTCAATGTTTTAGAGACAACTCAAGCTCTTATTGTATTGAATGTGTATTCCGTGATGAAAATGTATGTTTACATTAATCTATCTTAAATTATTCTTATATTCAAAAATTCCATTAATATCATTTTATTTTACGCAGGGATCCCGGATTGTGGCTGTGGTGACCCGACCCGGATCCCAAGACGAGACCCCGAGGTCGTGCCGCCTAAAAAAGGCACATAACAAAAACAAGTAGCAAATAGTGGGTAAAGCCATAACGGCGATACGCCAAAAACTTTAACACATGCGGAAGCGTATTATAATTAAACAGTGGCGCCCGAGCTAACAAGCTCAAACTAACACAACCTTAGAGATAATGAATCTCTTGGTCCAAAAATAAAATCATGTGATGCAACAATAGGCACATTTAACAATTTATAGCAATTATATACCAAGTCATCGGCGACGTTACGGCCGGAACCTAACATTAAACTAAGTCTACAACTCTAGTCTAACATGCTTAACGGCTAAAAACATGCCGGATAACAAACATAATAAACAAACCAATACATGGTTAAAACAATTAAAGCATGATTATCATAAATACACAAGGCACGACTAGCACATGTCGGCTTTCAAAACATTAAGTACTAATTAACATAAGTACTAATAATTAAACTGTAACGCCCCATATTCTTGCATGTGCATTGTATGCTTGTTTTCTTACTTTCTTGGTTGATTGTGAGCATGTTTACTTGTTATATAAATGTCTTAGAATCATTCATGGATCATTTTAGAAGTCCATAACATGTTTAGAATTATATAAACTTGTTTGTTGAATCGCCGGTTTAATCGCGTTGAAATTGGTCTTAGCGATTCCTCTCGTTGCTCGTATTTGCTTCTATTTCGACGTGCGAAGTGTTCGTTGAGTTCTTAGATTTATATTCAAGTCTTATTCATGTTGAAACAAACCTATTTCATGCCCAAGACATCCTAGTTTGATTGAGGTTTGATTGTAGTTTGATCCGTTGTTCATTCGCGCGTGGTTCGCGCCTTGTTCTAGCTTGTTCCGGGTTGTTCGGTGCTTCCGACTTGTTTTGAGTAGGGTTAGACCTTAGAATGGTTGCCCAAAAGTTTGGGACCATTTAGACAAGTTTAGAACTAGTTTTGAGGTTCAGAGGCCCAGCGGCGCATGGGAGAGGAGTCGAGGCGCCCGCCTCAACTTCTCGGGAGGAATTTCAATGTGCGTAAATCAAGAGAAGCCTCAAGGCGCCGCATGAGGCGGGAAGGCCGAGGCGCCCGCCTCGCCTCACTCTCAATTTCGATTTTTTCCCTGTTTTGGAATTGGACGATTTTTATACCCAAACCCCTATCTAAACCTATCTTAAACCTTCCTAACCCTCCTCACTTAAGTCCTAATAACCCTAACTTGTTTTAATGATGGATTAAGAGTGTTTTGGGTGACCAATTAAGCCACAAATATCTAGTTCAAGGGACCACAACATGTTGACACATGTCCCACTCAAATTTTAGACCTATAAGAGCCACATTTCGATTTTTGACTCTCATATCTCACCCTCACTCTCCAAAAACGGGATTTCATCTTCTCCAAGACTCTCCCATGGCTTCTTGAAGCTTTCATCTCCATCCTCCCTCATCCATTCTTCATTTGCCCAAGGTTCCTTCATTAAAGTTGAAGAGCTCATCAAGGGAGCATTTCCATCCGAATAGTTTCCTTCTAGTTCTTTCTTTGGTGTATTAACTTGTAAGTTACCTACTTAATCTTCTTCTTCTTCTAGTTCTCATTGACCCTAAGGAAGCAAAGTCTATGTTGGTTGAGGTCAATGAGGGCACTTGTATGCTTTACATGCTATATTGTTGTATGTTGAAGTTGTGAGCTTGCTAGGAGCATGCCTAGGATGATTTCCTACCTATGAATGTTTATAATACTCTTCCATCTTGTCTATTTAAGGTTTTGAGCATGTTAAAACCATGTATGATATTTATGTTGGAAGTGTTGATTTATGAGAATGCCCTAGTTATGCCTTCTTGAAATGTTGTGAAAGTGTTATGTGTTCTATCCTAAATTTTGGACTCTATGATGAACTTGAATCACTTTGCATTGCCTTGGTGAGTTTATAATCTTGTTGAACCTAGAAATGACCTAGGTTGGGGTTATGAAGCATATAGCTTCAATTTCTCCAAATTTGGGAATTTAGAGCAAAGACTCAACGGAGTCGACTTTAGGGAATATTTGAACGTGTTGAACCCTAGTTTCAATCCCTACGAAGTTTGGACACCGTTTGATTGGTTTACTCAAGTATGAGATTGGCTTGATTGTTTATAACAAGTTTCTATGAAAGGTTGGTTTTGTGCAATTTAATTGCCTTGATATGATTTTATAGTAGAGATTGATACCCTACTTGGTTGGTCGAAGTTCGCTCTTGTCGCTCTTCGTCGATTCCTTTGATTGGTTTAGTCAATCTACTACTTGTGCACACATTGAGTCCCGGCATTATTTATCGTCGTGGTGGGACGATACACGCCTTCACGAATTATGGGATTCGTGTCGCTATGGATCGCCGCACTGACTCACACACACCTCCCGTGGCCGCAGGGGAAGTAGCCCCCGTATAGTTAAGTGCCGCATTGGCTTGCTATCTAGATCGAGAGGATTCTCGGTATAAGTCGATGAATTCACATAACATCGATGGCACGAACCAGTAACAGAATGTTTTGCAGGAGCTACGAAGCGGCCGTGACTATCATATCCTACTTGTATGATTTACTTTCCGCACTTACGTGAAATATGTGCTAAGTGCTATATGAGGATCATGTATGATAATCGAGATAAATGTCATGCTATAACATGTACATGCATTATAGTAACTTACTAAGTCTTTCGACTTACCCTATTTGTTTGCTTTGTCTTTCCTTAGATCCGAGCCGAGGAGACGGTCCGATAGACTCGCTTGTACTGCGTTGGTTGTTTGTTTTAGCAGGTTGCTATTTTGGACTTTGGTTATTTAGATTCTTATTTTGGTAAGGACGATGGGAAGCAAGTCATGTAGACTTAGCTTGGGTTTATGTTGTTTTGATGTTATTGTAACTTAACTACTTAAACTTGTAATCTTTTTGTGTAAGCCGACTTATATGTCGATTTATATGTCGAGCCTTTATATGTGTATGGTTCACTACTATTTTCTTCCGCTAAAGCTCGTTATTTATTGTTGTTGTTGTTGTCTCCGCATGTTGTGGCCGCTGAGGTTTATTATAAGCATGTGTTAATAATTGTAGGAGTAGTTGTTGTTCCTACCGTAACGCCGCCGATGACTTGTTTAAATTAGGTTGCTTTTCCCGCCAAGTGTAGCCGAAGTTGTTGTATGTATGCGATGTTGCGCCACATGATTTTTGTGATCCTACTATGCATGCTTGTGTTATTATCTATTTGGACGGCGCGACTCGGGATCTCGCATTGGGGTCCGGGTCGGGTCGTCACAGTTGGTATCAGAGCTATAGGTTAGCTGTCGGCCAGGATAGGTTCCATGGCCTAGTTGGGTTGGTTAATTGTGTGTGGATTCTAACGTCGAGTGAATTCTTGTAGGAGTCCGATGGTTAATCCAGGAGAGGTAGACCTGTGAGAGTTCCTGCTTGAACCCGAGGTAGAGGTACCGCCGCAGGATCCTGTAGTTCCGGATATGGCCGAGTTACATCGCATCGTTAGCTTTTCTCGGCCGGGCGGCCGGGAGGTGCAGAGGAGCAAGCACCACCACCACCTCCACCACCGAGACCAAGGACCGACACTACCCTCAGAGAGGTTTCTTAAGCTAAAGCCTAGCTCATTTCTTGGGGAACCAAAGCCGAGAGAGGCCGAATTGTGGATGGAGGAAATGATTAAGATATTATCCATGATGGGGTGTACTGACGAAGAGAGGGTTACGTTAGCAACCTTTATGTTTAAGGGAGCCGAGCATTGGTGGGACTGCTTTGAAAGGAGAGTTGGGAGATGCAACAAGTTCCCATTACATGGGCCAATTTCCAAAGAGAGTTTAAGAATGAGTATGTGCCTGATGTGGTTCGCAATCGAGAGAGAAGGAGTTTTATGATCTTGAACAAGGTAGTGATGATCAGGCGCAGTATTCTCGCAAAGTTCACGCATGCACTGAGCCGTATTGTACGTATCCGATTCCCACCTGAGGCAAGGAGAACACACAAGTTTGTGAAGGGTTAAGAACCGAAGTTTAGAAGCGTATTTTAGCGCTTAAGCTCACCGATTATCTGACCGCAGCTTGATAGAGCATATGAGGTGGAGCAAGACATTGATGAACACAGGTTAAGAATAATGCTAGTAGTGCACTCACTCGCACTAATAATCGTGGAAACAATTCGGTAATAGAAGGGGTTATCAAGGGAACCGTGATCGGAGGAGTGGAGGCCAAGGTAGGCCACAATGGGAAACAAGGTAATAATACTTCTTCTTCTAAGGGTCGCAGTAGTGAAGCTATGGTTTGTTCATTTTGCCGTAAGTCCCGGGCACACCGAGAGGTGCCGGGGAAAAATGGGAAGTGTTATTATTGCGGTGATGGAACTCACATGAAGAAAGATTGTCCAAAGCTTAAGGCCAATCGCCGTAGCGCGCAACAATGGGCTAAGAGAGATGGGGACGGAAAACCTAAAGTCCAAGGTCGTGTTTGCGCTTGATCGCGAGGTTCCTGGGTCTACGGCCGTGATTGGAGGTACTCTTTCTATATTCGATCATAAGGCTCGAAGTTCTCATAGATCCGTGGTCTTTCATTCATATGTTGCTTCACACTTTATTGAGAACCTGCTTTTGCCTCAACCTTTGCCATATTTGCTTGAAGTGTCTACCCCGCCGGGGAATATATGCTCGCCTCAAGTGTTTAAGTCTTGTGATGTTTTGGTGGGTGACCACACTTTGCATGCGGATTTGGTAGTTCTTCCTATACGTGACTTTGATGTTATTCTTGGCATGGACTGGTTATGTGCTTATCATGCTATAGTTGACTGCCATAGAAAGAGAGTTACCTTTTATATGCCGGGTGTGCCAAAGTTTACTTTTGTGGGTGATCATGCTTCGAGCGACGTGCACTTTATTTCTCGCATTGAGGGCTAGAAAATTATTATCTCAAGGGTGTACGGGTTATCTTGCATGCGTAGTTGATAAGAGGAAGTCTTCGCCTAACTTAGAAGAGGTCCCGGTAGTGTGTGAATTTCCCGATGTGTTTTCTACCGATCATGCTATGCCACCCGATAGAGAACTAGAGTTTTGCATTGAACTTATTCCTGGACTTCACCGATTTCTAAGGCACCATATAGAATGGCACCCATGAGCTTGTGGAGTTGAAAACCCGCTTGCAAGAACTTCTAGAGATTGGTTTTGTTAAACCAAGTGTGTCGCCTGGGGCGCACCTGCCTTGTTTGTGAGAAAGAAAGATGGGAGTTTGCGGTTGTGTATAGACTACCGAGAATTGAATAAGGTTACTATTAAGAATAAGTATCCTCTACCCCACATCGATGACCTTTTGACCGCTTGCAAGGGTCCATTGTCTACTCTAAGCTTGATTTGAGATGGGGTTACTACCAATTGAAGGTTAGAGAGGAAGACATTCGAAAACGGCTTTTCGCACTAGGTATGGGCATTTTGAGTTTGTGGTGATGCCGCTTGTTGACGAATGCGCCAATGTGTTTATGGATTTGATGAACCGAAGTTTTTCACGCTTATCTCGATTGCTTTGTTGTAGTCTTCATTGATGATATTTTAGTATATTCAAATCTCTGAGGAGCATGAGAAACATTTGAGGATTGTGTTGTCTATTCTTCGAGAGAAGCAACTTTACGCCAAGTTTAGCAAATGTGCCTTTTGGCTTGAGGAAGTATCTTTCTTAGGGCCACATAGTTTCGAGCGCCGGATAGCCGTTGATCCGTCTAAGATTGAAGCGGTGACGAATTGGAAGAGGCCTAGTTCGCTACCGAGGTTCGGAGTTTCTTGGGGTTAGCGGGTTATTACCGAAGGTTTATTGAGGGTTTCTCTAGGATTGTGACGCCTATGACGGTTGACACGTAAGAACGTGCCGCTTGTGTGGAATGAGAAATGTGAGTCTAGCTTTCAAGAGCTTAAGAATCGGTTGACATCGGCACCTATTTTGGCTTTGCCTAGTGGAGGAGAAAATTTTGTGATCTATAGTGATGCTTCTAAGGAAGGTTTGGGTTGTGTTTTGATGCAGAATGGGAGGGTGATCGCCTATGCATCTAGGAAATTGTCTATTCATGAGCGTAATTACCCGACACACGATATGGAGTTGGTGCGATTATTTTCGCATTGCATAAGTGGAAACACTACTTGTATGGGTCTAAGTTTGAGATCTTCACCGACCATAAGAGTTTGAAATACTTGTTTTCTCAAAAGGAGTTGAATATGAGGCAAGAGATGGATGGAAAAGTTAAAGGACCATGATTGTACTATCTTGTATCATCCGGGGAAGGCAAATGTGGTAGCGGATGCCTTGAGTAGGAAAGTTTATATGTCTTGCATGATGGTTAAAGAATGGAAGATGTTGTTGAGGATTTCATGAGATTGGAGTCCTAGTGTTGTTGATAGAGGTGTGATTTTTGCTAATATTCGTGCTACACCTGTTTTATTTGGGAAAATTAGAGAAGCTCAAGGGAATGATCCGGAGTTGAGGAAAATTATTGATGGGTTGGCTGAGAATGTATCGCCTGACTTTGTGGTTAATACCGAGGGTACCTTGACTTTTCGAGGTAGAGTTTGTGTTCCTTGTAATGCGGAATTGAAGAGGTTGGTTCTAGATGAGGCTCATAAGACTAAGTATACCATTCACCCTGGGAGCACGAAGATGTATTTGGATTTGAAAAGACAGCTTCGTGGAAAGGTACGAAGAGGGAAATCGCGAGCACGTGTCTAAGTGTTTGACTTGTCGTACAGGTTAAGGCCGAGCATCGAGACCAAGGATTTCTACAACCATTGAGATTCCTCGAGTGGAAATGGGAGTTCATTACCATGGACTTTGTGACAGGTTACCAAGCAAGACGCGAGAGGTTTAATGCAGCTTGGGTTATAGTCGACAGATTGACTAAGTCCGCACACTTCATTCCGATAGCTATCACGCATTCGCTGACTCGCTAGCGCCTTTGTATATCCGTGAGATCGTGAGACTTCATGGCGCACCTGTTAGTATTGTGTCCGATAGAGACCCGAGGTTCACATCTAGGTTTTGGAAGTCATTGCAGAAGCTTGGGGACTAGATTGACTTCAAGATGTTTTTCATCCGCAAACGGATGGTCATCCGAGCGACTAATTCGATTTTGGAGGATATGTCATGCGAAGCTTGTGCCGTGGATTTCAAGGGAAGCCGATTCTCATTTGCCTTTGGCCGAAGTTTGCGATAATAACAGCTTATCGCCGAGTATCAAGATGGCGCCGTATGAAGCTTTGTATGGGCGTAAGTGTAGATCGCCAATTTGTTGGGACGAAGTTGGAGAGGCGAAACTTTGGGGTTCCGAAGTTAGTGCAATGGCTGAGAGCGTGAAGTTGATTAGAGATCGCTTGCGCACCGCCAAAGTCGACAAAAGAGTTATGCGACAATCGAAGACGAGATCTTGAGTTTCAAGTGGGTGATTACGTGTTCTCAAGGTAACACCGAGGAGAGGTACTAAGAGGTTTGGCAAGAAAGGGAAGCTTACACCGAGATACATTGGTCCATTTGAGGTTCTTGAGAGTTGGGACCTTAGCAGATCGTATTGCATTGCCACCTTCACTTTCTGAGACTCATAACGTATTCCATGTTTCCATGTTACGAAAGTATTTGAAGGACGAGTCCCATGTACTCGAGTATGAGGAGATCACGCTTGAGCCGGATATGTCATACGTCGAAAAGCCCGTGAAGATATTGGATACCAAGGAGCAAGTTCTACGAACCAAAGAGAATTCCTTAGTCAAAGTTCTTTGGAGGAATCACAACATCGAAGAAGCAACTTGGGAGACGGAAGCGGAGATGCGCGAGAAGCATCCACACTTATTCGACGAACTTGGTAAGAATTTAGGGACTAAATTCCTAAAGGTGGGGAGAGTGTAACGCCCCATATTCTTGCATGTGCATTGTATGCTTGTTTTCTTACTTTCTTGGTTGATTGTGAGCATGTTTACTTGTTATATAAATGTCTTAGAATCATTCATAGATCATTTTAGAAGTTCATAACATGTTTAGAATCATATAAACTTGTTTGTTGAATCGCCGGTTTAATCGCTGAAATTGGTCTTAGCGATTCCTCTCGTTGCTCGTATTTGCTTCTATTTCGACGCATTTAAGTGTTCGTTTGAGTTCTTAGCTTTATATTCAAGTCTTATTCATGTTGAAACAAACCTATTTCATGCCCAAGACATCCTAGATTGATTGAGTGTTTGATTTGTAGTTCAACTGATCCGTTGTTCATTCGTCGCGTGGTTCGCGCCTTGTCCTAGCTTGTTCCGGGTTGTTCGGTGCTGCTCCGACTTGTTTTGAGTAGGGTTAGACCTTAGAATGGTTGCCCAAAAGTTTGGGACCATTTAGGACAAGTTTAGAACTAGTTTTGGAGGTTCAGAGGCCCAGGCGGCCGCATGGGAGGAGTCGAGGCGCCCGCCTCAACTTCTGGGAGGAATTTCAATGTGCAGAAATCAGAAGAGAAGCCTCAAAGCATACGAGGCGGTCAGATAAAGGCCGAGGCGCCCGCCTCAGCCACTCTCAATTTCGGATTTTTCCCCTGCTTTTGGAATTGGACGATTTTTATACCCAAACCCCTATCTAAACCTATCTTAAACCTTCCTAACCCTCCTCACTTAAGTCCTAATAACCCTAACTTGTTTTAATGATGGATTAAGAGTGTTTTGGGTGACCAATTAAGCCACAAATATCTAGTTCAAGGGACCACAACATGTTGACACATGTCCCACTCAAATTTTAGACCTATAAGAGCCACATTTCGATTTTTGACTCTCATATCTCACCCTCACTCTCCAAAAACGGGATTTCATCTTCTCCAAGACTCTCCCATGGCTTCTTGAAGCTTTCATCTCCATCCTCCCTCATCCATTCTTCATTTGCCCAAGGTTCCTTCATTAAAGTTGAAGAGCCTCATCAAGGGAGCATTTCCATCCGAATAGTTTCTTCTAGTTCTTTCTTTCGTGTACCAACTGTAAGTTACCTACTTAATCTTCTTTCTAGTTCTCATTGACCCTAAGGAAGCAAAGTCTATGTTGGTTGAGGTCAATGAGGGCACTTGTATGCTTTACATGCTATATTGTTGTATGTTGAAGTCATGAGTTTGCTAGAGCATGCCTAGATGATTTCCTACCTATGAATGGGTGTTATAATACTCTTCCATCTTGTCTATTTAAGGTTTTGAGCATGTTAAAACCATGTATGATATTTATGTTGGAAGTGTTGATTTATGAGAATGCCCTAGTTATGCCTTCTTGAAATGTTGTGAAAGTGTTATGTGTTCTATCCTAAATTTTGGACTCTATGATGAACTTGAATCACTTTGCATTGCCTTGGTGAGTTTATAATCTTGTTGAACCTAAATGACCTAGGTTGGGTTATGAAGCATATAGCTTCAATTTCTCCAAATTTGGGAATTTAGAGCAAAGACTCAACCGAGTCGACTTTGGGAATATTTGAACGTGTTGAACCCTAGTTTCAATCCCTACGAAGTTTGGACAATTGATTGGTTTACTCAAGTATGAGATTGGCTTGATTGTTTATAACAAGTTTCTATGAAAGGTTGGCTTTTGTGCAATTTA
>CM028380.1:118205028-118273644 GCA_013146195.2 Codonopsis lanceolata
TACTATGTCAGCCGTTAAAAAAATATCAAAAATCAAAATATAGTTGTAAAAAAAAATAGCCAGCACGCCGTAAAATATATATATTGAAAGACGTGTCCAATAGAGCTGCCGCCCAGGGAACAGTTTATTTTGCATTTTAGAAATGCTTTGTTTGAACAGCTGAGTGAGGACCCTCGAGAGAGTCTGGCAGCCAGCTTCAAAGCCTTGGCTTAAAATGGGAACAGATGTATGGAAAGTCATGGTTTCTCTGGTCTACCAGCCTAGAGCTTTAGATTATTAAATTATTATTTGCATTTCCCTCAATTGACCTGATAAGCACTGCTTATTTTGATGCCTCGTGACTTTCCCGAACAAGGGATTCTTTCTCCGCAGTATAGGACCAACGATTCCACTCGCCGACTTAGACCGGATCGTCCCCAAAGCGGGGCCTATACTCTTTTCCAGATCCACCATCCGAAATGGTCTAGGTCGAAAGCATTTGAGAATTATAAGTCCCCTCGTTTATTGTTTATTGTCTATTATTTTTTTGTGCAATTACTATGTATATATATTTTTTCCGAACGCGCATTTTTTTTTTTTTACATATATGTATTTTTGATTTTTTTTTTTGATGATTTTTTTTTTTTGATGTAAGACCCACAATTCAAAAATGCAAAACCGGTCGGTTCATGGTGTCCCGAAAACTAATGCATTCTAACGTTGGCTTCATGCAAGTAGGCTGGGTCATGGTAGGTAACAGTCGAATATATTTACATGCGTGCGTGTGTGCTATCTAGAAAGCAAGAAAAGTCTTTATTTATTTTACGTGATATGTAACGTAAAAATAAAACAATTATGGCCTGCCTTGCCGCTTGTGTGGATTTTCGCTTTGTTTAGTTTGAGCGCAAGCAACAAGCACATCACATTAAGAAATAGAAAGAAAAGTGGGGAAACTATCTATCCCTATTAATTACAAATTTTGGTCCTATGCCCCCAAAATAAAATGACATAATGAATGCTGAGATGTACAAATATACAAATTTACAGAATAAAGTGAAAAAGATAAAATGAATCGAAAGAAATAAATGAAAGAAAATAGAGCTTAAGTAAAGCCCTGTACTTTTGTTGTGTCGCCTTGATTTATTTGTAAAATATATAATATATATATATTTTCTTTTTTTTTTTGATTTTTCGAATTTTTTTTATGTATATATATAATAGTGTTTGAAGGCTTTTGATTGGCCAAGTACGCTGGCTGTGTATCTGCCATACCACACCCTATTCATGTTTTAAGGTATCAATGGAGTTTCCAAATTAATATATTTAGACCGCCTCTTTATATATATGCATATATATATATTTTTTTTGAATTTTTTGTTTTGATTTGATTTTTTTTCAATACTCTTTAACATGCCTCAGAACAGTATCGAACCAGATCCGCTGCAAGTGGAGGATCATATCCACAAATATAGCCACCTACCGTAATGGGAACACTTTATTGAAATGCGTGAATTAATATAACGAGCATATTGCAAAAAAACAAAGAAAAGCAAAAAAGGTTTTATTTTATGAGTCTAGCCTCCATTTTATTTAAAAATAAAACAACCCCAGCCAGAGTCGCCACCGTGAGGTTCCCCTGCACCCGCCCGCGCCTGTTTAGGGTGCCAGACGCAAGTGATGCGGGACACCACCGCCTCCTGCTCCACCCTCCCTGTTTGTGGGAAGACGAAATCCAAAGTGCGAGAGGAGTGCTGTCGTATATTAGCACGTTGGAATGTGCCTCTGTTGCTGCCTTGAGTGGATTTTGTATCCAAAATGGGAACTAAGGTTTCTCATGTCGTTATCCCTTATTTCGTGGATAACGTGATATGGGAATGCATTACCTTTCCATTCTCATTCTCCCTTTTTTTCTCGCTGTGGGATAATAGAGAAGTGCAAGAAAAGATATTGCGACGCCCCCCACTTATGGATTTATTAAAATGGCCTTATGGCCCAATCGTATCGCTATGGAGCTATGGGTTTCCCCGCATCAAGTTATCCCTTGTTTGGGATACCAGATATGGGAATACATCACCCCTCCATTCCCGTATTTCCCTTTTTAGGGGAGAACAGAAAGTGCAAAGAGGGAATGTTGCGTGCGGGCCCCACCGGATCTGAAAGTTTTAGAGTCGCCACCTTTATTTTAAGGCAAAAATAAAGGAAAACCGTAAGAGAAACCGTAGATTTTAGAAAACGGGTTCGGGGCTAAGTTACGAGTTGGGAAGGTGCTAGGCACCCAACTCGCTCTTTCGGTCTCAAAGTTTTTATCAAATATGCTCATTGTTATATTAATCTAGCAAATAAATAAGGTCTTATTTTGACAAGGGAAAATTAAACGTAGATACATTCGTGGCTACATTATTTACTTGACTCACAGCCGCCTCCTTCCAATAATTACAAACACATTTAAGAATATTTGGCCATTATAACGGCTCTTTACATAATTTTTCCTAATCTAATCCGGCAAAGACAACGGCTTATATTGGCTACATTGTGCCGATTTAAAATACAACTTTTGAAAATAAATAAAAGAAAAAATACAAATGAAATAAAAATACGCCCTTAAAGGTATTACCTTTAGAGCGGTGGTGTGCTCGCCTCCTCTGCCCTCTCGGGAGAGGGAGTCTTTTTTTGTTTTGAATTGAACTGACCGAATTGAACCGATTTGAACCGATTTGAGACTTGGGCTAGTCAACTCTGCAGTAGCAGTGACAAATTTTATTTGGGTAGGTTTTGGCCTTTTCGCTTGGGCGGAACCTAGACTTAAGTTTTGACTTTTTAGCTCGTTACCCGGCAGTAGTAACGGCTTATTTTGGGATTTTTGGACTGGGTTTTAAGGTGGATACCTAACAACTAGGCTAGGGATCACTTATAACCTATGGGTTTTTGGTTTGGCGTAGTTTGATGGGGTTTGAGATTTTAGGGCTTCCACTCACCTATCTCGCACCTCTCGCATTTAAGTTATCGAGAAAACGGCAGTAGCTTCACGCGATCTAAAAATCAAGTGAAATTGTGTCTAAAATGAGAGGCCGAGACCTCTATTTATACTTGAGGAGTAGGACATCGCCTGAATTCTTGATTTTTTCTCCCCGCATCAACAAATTTGTACCGCTTTGTACTGCGGCGCATAAGGAGTTGTACCCATTTGATTTCAGAGAACGCATGAGTGAAAGCTTGGTGCCACCAAGCTTATGCTTGGTGCGGCACCAAGCTGCCTTTGGGGTGGCACCAACCTTTTTTGAAGTTTCAAATTTTGACACTTTCCTCCCTCGTAGCTTCAATCGCTTTGCGATCCCGCTTCCTTTCGCATTTTTGACTTCTCGCAACTTGACATTTGTTAAGTTTTAACAGCTTTTGATATTTTATGTCGCTTACATACTGTGGGTACGAATTAAGTGTCTACACTAGGATTCTCTAATGAAATCTCTAGCAACCTCTCGAACAAGAAAATGAACCATTTGCTGAATAATAATATTCCTCGCACAATATCGAAACCTAACAAGGGTAAAGAAGGAATTGGTTATACCGCTACTCCTTATAAATACCCTAAGGTTCAAATTAATGTAAACAAGAAGCTTTGAAAGCAAAGCAATCATCTGCTGGAGATAAATCATAAAGGAGGTGCAGATTTTTGCCTCCACCAAAGACTTCTCAGTAAAGCAAAGGGTCAAGCTTCGTGGCCTATGAAAAGTCCGCTCAAACCTATCGATTCATCAACAAGATTACAGATGGTGCCATCGCTACGCTGCATGTTGACACCAAGCTTAAAGGAAAAATGCATGAGGCATCAAAGTCTACTACAAAGAAACAGCTTTTGCTAAAGCAAAGATCGCCAGATACGCACTCAAGAAGCCTCATACGATGCCTCTAAGCCTCGCCGCTAACAAGACTACCGACCCAAAAGTCGCTGTTAAGAAAAGTGTTCAAAAACTTTCAAATATCCAAAGATTTTAATCATGTAGACTTGTAATTTTCATCATCTGACATTTTGTAAATGTTTCGCCACTTGGTCCATGAATGTCTGGCCGAATCCATCATGAAGCCTCGGCTGATCCCCTATTCCAAAAATCGTGCAAGTATGGGTTCCAAAAATACGCTAACCTCTGGACCCATAAAGGAAAATAAAAGGGGACCATGATTCTCTTACCTCTACATCTCGTGTGCTTCATGGCTATCTCAAATTTAGAAAAGAAAGATGTGTGGTATCTAGATAGCGCCAAGACACATGACCGAGAATCCCGCCTTCTCCGATATTTCAAGCGTAAGGCCCTCCACCTATCTTCTGAGACAATGCTAAAGGAAGAACAATTGGCTATGGATCCATCATTCGAGGAAATCTCTCCATTGAAAAGTCTCTCTTGTAGAAGGCTTGAAACACAATCTCCCGAGTATTTCACCGTGACAAAGGGCTTATATGTCAATTCTCCTCAAACATGTGATATCAAGGATCCATCTCTTGCTCAACCGTGGTTTCGGTCATAGACAAGGGAATGTCTATGTAATAGATTTGAATGCCTACGGTAAGGCTACTAATCTATGTCTTGTGGCAAACTCGCTCAAGACAAAAGTCGGCCGTGGCATAAAAGACTCACTATTTGAACTTCAAATATCTAGCCAAGCTATCCAAAGAAGGTCTAGTCAAAGGATTGCCTAAGGTCTCTGCTGATCATGATCGTTCGTGCAAAGCATGCCAACTGGGAAAGCTCTCAAAAACATCATTCAAAAGCAAACCAAGACTCTCAACGACAAGACCTCTACAATCGCCGCATATGGATCTCTTCGACCACTACTATCGCTATGGTGGTTTCGTATACACGCTAGTAGTAGTGGATGATTATACAAGATATACTTGGACGAGATGATGTCTTCTAAAGATCACACATACGATCTTCTTACAAAGATTATTCTAAGATTGCAACGCAAAAACTTCGATGAAATCGCTGATGTTCGATCGACAATGGCACCGAAGTTCACCAACAATGGAATAGCAAAGTATTGTGATGATCACGGTATTGGGCACAACTTCTCTCAGTAAGAACACAACAAAGAAACGGCGTTGCCGAAAGGAAGAACGTAACACTTATCAAGTCGCTAAAACTATGCTTGTCAAGCAAAGTTGCCCAAACACTTCAAGCGTAGCCGTCAATACAACCGCTTCACTCAAAACAGATCTTTGATCAACAAATTTCACTTAAAACACCCTATGAACTTTGGAGAGGTAAAACCCCAAACATTGATTTTTAAAATCTTCTGTCAGAATGCTTTGTAGTCTACAATGGTAATGATTATAGAGGCAAATTTGATCATAAAGCCGATGAAGGTGTATTTTTGGGTTATGCCTTACACTCCAAAGCTTACTGTGGTTTTCAACAAACGCTCATTAAAAATAGTTGAATCTGTTCATGTTTCATTTGATGAATTTGATTTATTAGAGCCACATGTGGCTCCAAATGTTGCTGATGACTTTGTTAATGATGAGACAGGTACATCCCAACCATCAACCTCTAGTATACCTAATCCTTCACCAGCAACTCAATCAAACATTCCTGACCATCACTTCTTGACAAACGGGTCACCAGAAGACTTCAACCCTGCTCAAGAAAACCCGTATCAAGAACCTTTTGTTTCTCAACCTGAAAACTCTATTCCTCAACTCACCTATGAGCCAAATTCTGAACACAACTCTCATCAAGACTCAGCTGATCTTCCCTCTAGCCCTCCTTCTGAACCTTGTCATGTAGAAACAAAGAAGAACTCATCATATTCCTGCTGTCGCAAGAACATGCAAAGACCATCCGATCTCTCAAATCATTGGTGACATTCATGTTGGAGTACGGACCAGAAGATCTTCCAAAAATGAATGTATGTTCTGTGCTGCATTTGTCTCAGAAGAAGAGCCAAAGAAGGTCGAAGAAGCTCTTCAAGATCCAAGTTGGCTGGAAGCCATGCAAGAAGAACTTCAACAATTTGAACGATGTCAAGTATGGAAGCTAGTTCCAAAGCCTGCTGATCATACTGTCATTGGCACAAAATGGGTATTCAGAAACAAAAAGGATGAGGATGGGAACATAGTAAGGAACAAAGCAAGACTTGTTGCACAAGGATATCGCCAAGAAGAAGGAATCGACTATGATGAAACATTCGCTCCTGTAGCAAGATTGGAAGCTATCAGAATTTTCTTAGCCTATGCTACATACAAAGACTTTGTGCTGTACCAAATGGATGTCAAGAGCGCGTTTCTTAATGGTGATCTTCAAGAAACAGTCTACGTTGCTCAACCTCCAGGCTTTGTAGAAAAAGGAAAAGAAACTCATGTTTACAAGCTTAAGAAGGCTCTCTATGGTCTAAAGCAAGCTCCTCGAGCCTGGTATGAAACCCTCTCTAAATTCCTGGTTGAACAAGGATTCGTGCGAGGAAAGATCGACACCACTCTCTTTATTCTCAAGCACAAAGGACATTCTCTGCTGGTACAGATTTACGTTGATGATATCATTTTCGGATCCACAAATGAGAAGCTGTGTAAGCGATTTGAAACGCTTATGACTGGCAAGTTTCAAATGAGTATGATGGGAGAACTCACATTCTTCTTGGGTCTTCAAATTCAACAGTCCAACAAAGGGATATTCATTAGTCAATCCAAGTATGCTAAAGATCTTGTCAAGAAATTTGGATTGGAAACAG
Source organism: Codonopsis lanceolata (assembly GCA_013146195.2). NCBI lineage: Eukaryota > Viridiplantae > Streptophyta > Magnoliopsida > Asterales > Campanulaceae > Codonopsis > Codonopsis lanceolata. The sequence goes on from CM028380.1 coordinate 118,211,728, forward strand.
CAAACACATTTGATACTCCAATGGCTGCTAGATGCAAACTTACAAAAGACTTACAAGGAAAGAAAGTTGATATCACCCACTATAGGGGGATAATTGGTTCTCTACTCTACCTCACCGCCAGCAGACCCGACATAGTGTATGCTGTTGGGGTGTGTGCTAGATTTCAAGCAGACCCTCGTGAGTCACATCTTCTTGCAGCCAAAAGAATCATCAAATACGTATCAGATACCACCAACTTAGGTATTTGGTATCCTAGAGAATCATCTTTCAACTTGGTTGGATACTCAGACGCAGACTATGCTGGCTGCCAAATTGACAGAAAAAGCACTAGTGGAACTTGTCAATTTCTAGGAGACGACTCTGCCTCTTGGGCTAGCAAGAAACAAGCATCCGTCTCAAATTCCACCACGAAGCAGTACATAGGCCGGTAGCCGCCTGTCAACTACTATGGATCAAACAACAGTTAGTAGACTACGACATCAAAGTAGCAGACTGCCCAATCATGTGTGATAACACCTCAGCAATCTCTATCACATACAATCCCGTGATGCATTCCAAGACAAAGCATATCGATGTTCGATATCACTTTCTAAGGGACAATGTAGAAAAGAGAAACATTAGTATGAAGTATATTTCAACTGACCATCAACTAGCAGACATCTTCACCAAAGCTCTGGAAGCAGACAAGTTTGCTTATCTAAGGGGAGAGCTTGGTATGCTTGACCCGACTGCTTAAATTTTATCTAAAATCTAATTTTAAAATAATGTTTCTTAAATTTATTTTAAGCAAACTTGAAAATTTATTTTAAGCAGACTTGAAAATTTATTTTGAGCAGACTTATTACTCTCAAATATTTTAAATCAAGATTTTCTAAAGTCACTAAAAGAAAAATGAGTTTTCTAAACTATAATTTTGAGAGGGAGGCTTATGCAAATTATGAGGGACCAGTTTTGAAATTGGTTGAGTGAATATTTGAAAAGGCCCTTTTCTCTTTCCTAAAAGCCGTCATTCATTAAGTCTTGTCATCAAAAAGGCGTCTGACTTAATGAGGTTTCACAAGTCTCTATGACTGATGGCACGCCCCTTTATAAACCCTCAACCGCCAAAAAGTTCTTTTTACCAAAACTGTCTCTTTCTATTCTCTCTCTCTCTAAGATTTCTTCTCTCAAAATATTTTCTGCTTCCTTCGCCCTGTTCGATAGTTGATTCTGCAGATTCGCGTCATTTACTTCTTCTTCTTCTGCAAATCTTCGAAAATGGTAAGAAATTTCGAACCCTAACTTCATAATCTCAATACGAGTTAAGTATGCTATCTCATCTATAGTTACGCCATTATTGACTGTTCATGTAACTGTTAGCTTCATAACTGTTAGATCTTCAAATTCCTGCTACTCATTTCTGATAATACCTTCTTAAATGCTCTGGAATTGTCGATTTCAGCATTTTGAGTTATATTTTGACCATATATAGCATTCCGTGAGTTGTCCAGATTTTTTAGGGCTTAATGCTTCGATTTTTTTTAAAAAATCTTAAGTTCTTGCCCTAATTTCTTTCTGTAATTTCTTAGGCCGGTACTTCTTCAGCTTCTGCAGTTCCTACACAAACCTCGAACATCGACTCTGACATTCCAAAATTGCCCCCAACTATGTATCATCCGGGGATGTGTATTGACGAACCTTCTGTTCGTGCTTATGCTGCTGGGGTCAAGATAGTAGACGACTGAACCCCCCAAGATTCTCGCCACTGTTCATGTTGGAGGACGGAGACTTCAGCTATATGCTGGCTGAAGAATTCTATCAGAAGGCTACAGTCAATGATTCAAGGTTATCCATCACAGCTGTGGTTAGAACTGTTACCATCACTATCACTGCCTCCAGAATCGCCAAGATTATTGGCGTGGAGTTCGATGGTCCAACTTCACTCTCAGATGCTGAAAAGACCACTGCCTGGTCATATATGCGTGGTGAGAACACACCAAGAGAGGCTGCTGCGAAGATGAAGCGGACTTTGTTTGAGGATGATGTCTACTTCATCAGCCACTTGTTTGACAAGAGTCTAATCTTCAAAAACGGCACCCACGATATAATGACCTCCGACCAGCTAGAGTACACCTCTGCTGTCATTCTCAACATCAGACTCAACTGGGCTCAGATCCTCTTTGAGCTGCTGTGTGATGCCGTGGAAGCGGTAAAGGCTTCGCTGAAGCAGAAGCGGCCTTTCGTCAGACTTATCAACGCTCTTCTTCGGTCAAACACAAAACTTCACACTCATATGTTCAATTTTGAGATGAAGAAGGTTCAGAAATCGATCCAGTTTACCAGCACCTTCATCATCAATTATCAAAAGCTGAAGAATGAGAAGAGAATCCAGCAGGGTCTTCACCCTTTAGTCATTATCCATGCTCTGAATCCCCCACCTCTTAAAATCATCAGGATCAATCCTGAGACAACAGTGGATTCATTCATGGCCAAGCAGCTGAGCAAGAAGCTCTCTAAAGAAGCCGCCAAGGCTCGCTCTTCAAGACTACCGCTCCTCGCTCCCCTTCAAAGAAAAGAACCTCATCTCGCCGGAGGAGCCGGTCCCCAAAAAGAAGAAAGTTGCTTCTTCCTCAAGCACTGCTACTGCTCATCCTGCTGGTCCTCCATCTAGAAAGAAAAAGAAGACTGCTGCTCCATCCGCTCCTACTTCAATACCCGTCGAAGCTGCTGAACCAGACGAAGAGGCTGCTCCCCTTCGTCCCCGCAAACGAAAAACCAAACGCACCGAGCCTTCTGAACCATTCATTCCCTTCATCCCACCTTCCTCTCCAATCTCTTCTTCCTCCCCTCCACTCATTTCTTCAACAGCCCCTGCTGCTGTTGGGGAGGAGCCTGCTGCCACCCCTGCTGTTGTTGAGGAGGAGCATTCTTCTCCTGCTCCCAAGCCAAAGAAACGCAGACTTCGTAAGAAGTCTGTGGCTTTATCACCCTCTCCACCTCAAGACTCTATCTCTTCTCCACCCCATTCACCTGAACCCATCTCCACCATTCTTCCAGACACCACTTTAGCCATTATACCTGTTCCTTCAAACTCTGCTCCATCTACCTCTTCTCCTTCCTTTTCTATGCCAGAACATTTCTCTCCTCTTGCCCCTCACATATCTACTCTTCTGTATCAAACCGCCTTCCTGCCAGAAATCTTTCCCCCTATTTCTCAATACCTTACTCCTATCTCTATCTCTTCTGATCTCTACCAAATTCTTTTTCCCTCCATCTCCTCTGCCACTCACTCTTTTCTCTTTGACTTCTCCTCCATATCAGACCTTCTCTATCCTTCTCCTTCCTCTCCTAACTTCATTCTTCTACCCGACTATCCCTTCCCTTCTTCCCTCTTAGAAGTATCTTCTTCTTCCTCTTCTTCTCACTTCTCTGTCAGCAGCTTAGCTACTGACATTGAGGTTGATTCCAAACCCTCTTCTCCTCCAAACCCTGCTTCATCTTCCTCTTCTCCAAACCCTGCTCCACAACCTTCAACCAGCCATATTTCCGTCAACCTTAACCCTTCTCTACCTATCGCCGCCGATCACGCCATTCGAGCTTCTTCGAGCAAACAACGACCAACTAGCTCACCAACAGATGCTTTCTTCTATGGCCCAACAGATTGATGTGCTCAACTACGGCCTCAATGCTACTCATGCCACCATCTTTGACATAGGCAAGATTGTTGATCAACTAGTGAACGACATCGCCAGCCTTCACAACTCACGTTCCTAGTTCAAGATCAACAAGTCGCCTCGATCGGATGTCGCACTCTCAACAAATCAAGATTCGTGGCTGCTCAATGAGCTCAAAACAGGGATGGCTAGGCGATTCTTAGCCGAAGAGAGGTTGCTGACTTCACCAATCTTCGCCTCGTCGAAGAAGCTGATGCTCGCGCCGCCGAACGTAGGGTTGGTGCCATCGGAGGAGAGAGCTACTCACTTCTTGAATCAAGCCCCGATTGAGGAACGTAACCGACTCGAGAACGCCTCGAATGACGTAATCCGAACGGGTTGGAGACTACTTAGAACGAAGACGCACTCACCCAACCTATTTTGATTCTCGTTGGTATTTTGTCTCAGATTTCGTTGTTAAACCATGTCGTTTTGTCAAAACCTGCTTAAACTTGTTTAATCACGATGTCTCAAGTTTCTTTCAAAGTTTAAATTGCTTCCTTCTGATATATCTGCTCAATTTAAACTTCGCGTTTAAATCTTTATATCTCGCATGCATACTTATAGATTTAAACCTTGCTCTTCTTAAGTACTTTGTCTTAATGTTTTTATCCTGTAAGTACTTAGTCTAGCTATCTCTCTACTAAGACTTCTGCTCTGAGAGGTATGTCTGCTCTTAATAAAAATTTCCTTAAGACATACTATTATCTCAGTGCATGATTCAAAGTCTCCGCCAGAGCGAGATGATGACATCAACCAAATAGGAGGAGATTGTTGATTCCTATGATTAGATTTGGTTGAGTCATCTTCTGATTCTATTTTACAGTAGGCTAAAAGGTCTGCGTACCGATTAGTGTGGCAACTGTCTTAGAGTCATTTTGTTTAGAATAGTTTCTAAGTGTTAGTTCTTAGGCGCCCTTCTGCAAGCTTCTACAGCAGCCCTTGAAGGACCAGCAGACTTTGAAGTCTGCTCAAATAGCGGAAAATCAAAATTGGCCAAAATCAAGGAACAATGACACGTGTACACCTGTTTAGATATTTTCGAAAATATCTAGTCATTATGTCTTCACCAGATTATTTTTTTTCAAGAAGTCAACTCTGCATGATGACAACCGTCTGCATCAGATCCCGAAATCAAGATCAAGACATTACCCGTTTTGGCTAAGAAGACTTTCCAAGCTGCAAAGCCTGCATTCTGAAACATTACTCTGTTTAGTAATGTCTTCTCTGCACACTGCATCTCTGATGACTGTGGCTGTTTCTTCCCCTATAGCGCCGAATTGCATTTATTGCAAAGGAACGTTGGACTGAATTATCTCTGATTTTAATCCAACGGTCAAAAGATCTCTTCCTGGTATATATTCAAGTGTTGAAGATCTGAAGATATAACTCTTGCGCATTAAACTCTCAAGCTTCATCTTCATCACTCAAGCATTCAAGAGATCAAAGGACAAGGGCTAACACTTCACCAAACTTTCTGAAGCTGCAGATCTGCCATCTTAAATTCTTTCTCAGCTTCATTCTGTTTGTCTTTAAACTGTTCTTAAATTATGCACGTGTGGAGAACAATTATTCATTGATTGTCTCTCTCACTTTTATACACTTGGTTAAAAACTAATTTTGTACACGATCCATTAGAGATCTAAATCATAAACCTAGTGGATAAACAAGTGCACTTTTAAAATCCAAAGCTAACCACTTTGGTAGTGGATGTAGTACTATTCACAGTACGAACCACTTCAAATCCCTGTGTGCAGATTCAAACTCTTCTTATCTCTCACTTTAATTGATTGTGTTTAAGCGTTTCCAGATTCTCGCCGCCTTAACAAAGACTCTTGATAATCCCAGAATCTGATTTGTTTCCGCTGCCTAAGCACTTCTATTCAAACCTTTCATAAATCCTTAAGAAGTGTTCTTAAAAGAAAAGTTTTACAAAAACATAACTAGGCTATTCAACCCCCCCCCCTTCTAGCCTAGATTGAGCCTATTTTGGGACCAACAAAAACAATCTTGCTATTTGAGGTCAATGAGAGCACTTAGGACTTTGTAGAGTTGTCATGTTCTAGTATATGCTATATGATGAATTTCCGGTTGTATTAACAGATTATATACAGATTATAAACCATTATTTTGATGTTATTTAGGTGTGATAATGTATGATAAATCATTCCATCTTGTTGTTTAAGCATTGGGAGCATGTTTGATGAAATAGTTAGGCTTGTAGAGATGCCATGTTCTTGTATATGCTAAATTATGCATTTTAGGTTGTATAAACAGATTATGATCAGATTGTAAATCATGATTTTGATGTTATTTAGGTGTGATAATGTATGATAAATTATTCTACCTTGTTGTTTAAGCATTGTGAGCATGTTTGATGAAATAGTTAGGCTTGTAGAGATGCTATGTTCACGTATATGCTAAATGTTACATTTTTGGTTGTATGATCAGATTATAAACAGATTATAAACCATGTTTATGATGTTATTTATGTGTGATAATGTATGATAAATCACCCTACCTTGTTGTTTAAGTGTTGGGAGCATGTTTGATGAAATGGTTAGGCTTGTAGAGATGCCATGTTTCACTATATGCTAGATGATGAAATTTTGGTTAGATGAACATGTTGTAAAGTATGATTATGATGATATTCATGTGTAGAGATATATGATGAAATATGCTATCTTGTTTGTTTAAGTGTTGGGAGCATATTTGATAAAATGATTAGACTCATATTTGATGAAATGGCAAGAATGAATGTATATGCCTAGTTTGTGACTTTGATTCTATGTTTCATACTTAATTGTTTGATTGGGGTTTTATGAGTTTAATGACCTTAGTAACCTATTTAATTACGTTAGTATGGACATAGGAGAGTATTGAGGCCAATGGCTTCTATACCCTAATTTTGAAAGATTGATTATGACTCAACGGAGTTGACCATTGGGTTAGTATGACATTAAAGAGTAATATGCCTAAGTCCTACGAATTTTGGGGTAGTATTAATGGAGGTTAAGCCTCCAAGCATTTTAAAGTGTATGAAGAACACTTGATGATTAGAGTTTTGATTTTATCTCTAATGTGATTATGTGCAAGTTGTGAATTAAAAGCATGACTAGATGATTGTAGAGTACATGCCTACTTATCTAAGCATATGAATATGAATTACGTGTTCTTGAAGTTTGAGTCCAGATGGAGACGGTTTGTTGAGTCTTTGGGGCGGGACGATGTATCATCTTCACGAATTGTGAGATTCGTGATTTTGATGGATCGCCGCGCCGGATTGCACACACCCTCTATCGATGGCCACGGTAAGGAAGTAGTTGATCTTAGTTGTAGTATGGAAACATGACTTTGATAACTGTCGAAATACGAGCGGGGAAATGTCTCGGGGACGTCGATATCCACGAAAGGGATATCGAGGACACATAAAGGTTTTGCACGTGTTTTTGCAGGAGCGACACGGCGGAAAAAGGGTAACGGTATCATATCCCTTTTTATATGAATTGACTCACGAGTGCTTATATGTGAATAATGTGCTACGTGAATATGATATGATATGGAATGATGGTTGAACGAATTAATGAAATATTATACTTGTTGATAACATGATACTCGAAATTGTTAAGTATGGATATCTTGACATGATTATTTATGAAATGTATATTATGCCAATAACATGAATTATTATTGTTGAGCATGATGCCATGACAGGAAGTTATGTTAGTAACTTGCTAAGTCTTTATGACTTACTCCTATTTGTTTTGATTGTTTTCCCTAAATCCGAGCCGAGCGAGCGGTTCGAACTGAGTATCGATTTGCGTTGGAGAAGCTTTTGACGAGGTTGCTACCTTGTAATTTTAGAATCCTTTCTTTTGGCAAGGATGATGGGAACATAAAGTTATATAAACTTCATGAGGGGTAGCAAGACTTTATGTGTTTGATTATTAGTACTTATGTTAATTAGCACTTAATCTTTCGAGAGCCGACATGTGTTAGTCGTGCCTTATGTAATTATGATGCTCATGCTTTAGTTGGTTTAACCATGTATTGGTTAGTTTATTATGTTTGTTATCCGGCATGTTTTTAGCCATTAAGCATGTTAGACTAGAGTTGTAGACTTAGTTTAATGTTGGGTTCCGGCCGTAACGTCGCCGATGACTTGGTATATAACTGCTATAAATTGTTATCACTTTATTTTATTTTTGGACCAAGAGATTCATTATCTCTAAGGTTGTCATAGTTTGAGCTTGTTAGCTCGGGCGCCACCGTTTAATTATATTACGCTTCCGCATGTGTTAAAGTTTTTGGCGTACCGCCGTTATGGCCTTACCCGTTATTTGTTATCTTGTGTGTTTTTTAGCGGCACGACCTCGGGGTCTCGTCTTGGGATCCGGGTCGGGTCGCCACAGTTGGTATCAGAGCTATTGGTTAGCTATCTGTCAGGATAGGTTCCTTGGCCTAGTTTGGGGGTTGGTTTTGTATGAATCGTTGAATATTAACGTCGAGAGTTATTGTAAGATTAAGATGTTTGAATCAAGAATGTGTGTTAGCACTAGTAGAGGTGCCAGTATTGATGAGTATAAGGTAGTATTAGTAGTATCCATGTTTGAGAATCCACCAGAGAATTGGTGGCAAATATTATGAGATTATGGTTTAATATTTAAGTGATGATCACGGAGTTAGCTCATTGGAGTAGAGTACTTAGTACCGAATGAGACTAGGAAGAATTCATGAATTGTGAAAGAGTTAATGATTAAGGATGGAATATTATAGGCAATTTATTTTATTATAGCTTGCGGATTATCGAGGGATACGCTCGAGAGAGGGCCTCGAGAACCGTTAAGGATGATGATGAGTTAGAAGGCAGTTTGAAAGGATTACCTTAAGTTGAGGATTAACAATTCTAGTAATGCTAGTAAGCTGTCTAGTGACTCTTACTGAGATGGTGATAGACGACCTAGAGTTTGAGGTTGTGTATGCGCGTGGCGGTTGGCCATTGCGGAGTTTTGAGTCCTACCGAGATAGGAGGTAACTTCTTATTTATATATTATGGTTATTATTATCGCTACTATGAGTATGCGTGGTATCGTTAGCTCACATGCATTCATACATACATTGCATTGAGTATTGAAATCTATTGATTGTTGGTTTCTCGGGTTTATTGATATGATAAAGGATGATGTCCCGGTATGGGATTTGTTTATGGTTTTGATTGAATTTTGATTTTTCGGCAAGCAATTAATTGCGGTATAAAAATGTGATAATGTTTACTAGATGAATTTGCTAGTGGTGCGTTGAGTTTATACCCTCTATGGATATAAGTGTAATGTTATGAGTTGCATGAATTAAATGGATTATATGGATTATATGAGTAGAAGTATGATGGTACTTGGTGATTATATATCACATTTGCATGATATACGTGTATCCATATGGTATTGTTAATAATAGGAATTTTGTCATTTGTTTAAAGATTAAATTATGAGTAAGGATATGGTTACAAAAAATAAAAAAAAATAAAATGTATTTAACAGATATAGTTGTATTTGAGTATAAACATGCTTATGTGCATTAGTAGTAAAGGTAACTTGCTTAGTCTGTTGCATGATTATGTGAGACAATAGGAAAGGATGCTTAGAAATTTTCTCATGGACCTTGGCATCCTTGCAACGGAAGCTTTTGAAATCCAATTTAGCCGGCACCCTAAATTGGTGATCAAAAGAGGTTCATTGGTGGACTAGGATTGGTAGCAAATAGGTTAGAAATTGACTAAACCTCTTACCAAAAGGAAAGGAAAATAAATGGAATGAATTTTTATTCGATGCTATTATTTGCTCTTGTGAGCTTTGTCCATGATTTGGAAATTTGAGTGTGGCTTGCATGATCATGAATGTTGACTTATTGTTTTAGGAGCGTGTTGTGGAACACTCTTCTTTAGTTTGTGGATTGCCCTATCGGCAATTTTTATGTCTTATGATTTGGAATTTGTTGTACTGAAGCCTCATGTTGTAGCACCGAGGCATATAGTTTCAGAATATTGATTTTTATAAAGTCTTGTTTTTGTTTTTGTGATATGTTAAGGATTCACGTGGTTAATTAATCAGTAATGGAATTTGTGTGTACTTTTGTGACTCGAGTATGAGTCAAGTTATTTTCAATCTTAAGTATTTTGAATTGCTATGATTATTGGAAATTTTTGAGCAAGTAAATGTGGATTTTGTAGTTTTATTCTTGATTGCTTAGTTCGGTTATTGTGATAGTAGACTCGGAGATTGAGTCTAGGTTTATGGTTTTGAGCATCGAATGTTCACTCAAGATTGAGAGACATCGTAGTTGTGTTTGGGTATTTGTTGTTGGGTGATGACCTAACGTTGGTTTGTTATACTGTTTAGAATTCGAGACGAATTCTTTTTAAGGGGGAGAGGATGTAAGACCCCGATTCCCGGTTAGCTTGAATTGCGTGCAATGCTCGCACTTCTTCCCTTGTTGATCGCTTATTTGATTTCTAAGAGAGTCTATATGTGTATGAGATATCACATTAAGACCAAAATACTTTTAAGAGATGTCATTTAGTTGTTAACTTGCTAAAGTCACAAGTCGTAACTCGACGATAATCGAAATGCGACGCGATTAAGAGTTTACTCGGGTTTTTGTGTTCCTGACCTCAATTTGGTCCTAGATCTTTACATGATGATTAAATAACATATTTAGATGTGTTAGACTTCTAGATGGATTCATATATGTAAGTATTAGAGTTCATTCATAACATCCTTAACATGATTTAAATGTTGTTTGAATGCTTGTCGAATCGACGGTTTGATTGCTACTTTACTTCTTGTCGTTCTTCTTCTTTGTACGACTTTTTCGGTTGGTATTATTTTCACCCTAGATGACTAGGGGACCTTGGGGAATTAACTTAGAATTATTTTTGAGTGGTCGTGTAAACGTTTACACACGCTCGAGTTTGATTTTCGGAAATTCGCGTATTTCCGAAGGCCACGATAGGTCTGTAGTATTTTGGCCATAACTTTGTGTACGAAACTCGGAATTCGGATCCGTTTGATGTGTTAGAAACTAGAATCATAGAGATTTCTAAAGATACCTTTTTTGTAATTTTAGGACGTGTATTGCGGTACAGGAACATTTTGTAAAATGACCCAAATTCTGGTCTACTATAGTTGACCACTCAATGTGTGTTAGACTTTCTATTTGGCCAACCTAACCCTACCCAAACCCAACCTAACCCACCCTAAACTACCCCTAGTTCATCCTACTTATCCTCTCTTGCATGCTTGACAAGTTTTGGGAGATTTGAGTGCATGTACAACACTTGGCAAAGAAAGATATCCAACATGCACAAACATGCATTGGACACCTTCTCCCACCCCACTTCAGCCATAGAGTGGCTAATACCTCCACTAAACCCATCCTAATCAGTCATCCTCTTCCAAATTCGTGGCTGAACATTTCATACAAGTTATAGAGAGTTTCTTGAAGGTTCTTGGGTGAGCAACAATGGTGGCCAAGTCTTGAGGAAGCCATTTCCAAAACCCAACCATAGAAGAGAAGAGGAGGGCAAGGAGATCACATACCCACCTTTGCATGGATGTTTTGTACATCTTGTAGGACTGATTTAAGGTGAGTTACAATATCCCTTTCTATTTATTTTAGCCTCATTGACCCTATGGAAAACAATCTTGCTATTTGAGGTCAATGAGAGCACTTAGGACTTTGTAGAGATGTCATGTTCTAGTATATGCTATATGATGAATTTTCGGTTTTATGAACAGATTATATACAGATTATAAACCATTATTTTGATGTTATTTAGGTGTGATAATGTATGATAAATCATTCCATCTTGTTGTTTAAACATTGGGAGCATGTTTGATGAAATAGTTAGGCTTGTAGAGATGCCATGTTCTTGTATATGCAAAATTATGCATTTTAGGTTGTATAAACAGATTATGATCAGATTGTAAATCATCATTTTGATGTTATTTAGGTGTGATAATGTATGATAAATCATTCTACCTTGTTGTTTAAGCGTTGGGAGCATGTTTGATGAAATAGTTAGGCTTGCAGAGATGCTATGTTCACGTATATGCTAAATGTTACATTTTTAGTTGTATGACCAGATTATAAACAGATTATAAACCATGTTTATGATGTTATTTATGTGTGATAATGTATGATAAATCACCCTACCTTGTTTTTTAAGTGTTGGGAGCATGTTTGATGAAATGGTTAGGCTTGTAGAGATGTCATGTTTCACTATATGCTAGATGATGAAATTTTGGTTAGATGAACATGTTGTAAAGTATGATTATGATGATATTCATGTGTAGAGATATATGATGAAATATGCTATCTTGTTTGTTTAAGTGTTGGGAGTATATTTGATAAAATGATTAGACTTATATTTGATGAAATGGCAAGAATGAATGTATATGCCTAGTTTGTGACTTTGATTCTATGTTTCATACTTAATTGTTTGATTGGGGTTTTATGAGTTTAATGACCTTAGTAACCTATTTAATTACGTTAGTATGGACATAGGAGAGTATTGAGGCCAATGACTTCTATACCCTAATTTTGAAAGATGGATTATGACTCAACGGAGTTGACCATTGGGTTCGTATGACATTAAGGAGTAATATGCCTAAGTCCTACGAATTTTGGGGTAGTATTAATGGAGGTTAAGCCTTCAAGCATTTTAAAGTGTATGAAGAACACTTGATGATTAGAGTCTTGATTTTATCTATAATGTGATTATGTGCTAGTTGTGAATTAAAAGCATGACTAGATGATTGAAGAGTACATGCCTATTTATTTGAGCATATGAATATGAATTACGTGTTCTTGAAGTTTGAGTCCAGCTGCAGTCGGTTTGTTGAGTCTTTGGGGCGGGACGATGTATCATCTTCACGAATTGTGAGATTCGTGATTTTGATGGATCGCCGCGCCGGATTGCACACACCCTCTATCGATGGCCACGGTAGGGAAGTAGTTGACCTTAGTTGTAGTATGGAAACATGACTTTGATAACTTTCGGAACTCGAGCGGGGAAATGTCTCGGGGACGTCGATATCCACGAAAGGGATATCGAGGACACATAAAGGTTTTGCACGTGTTTTTGCAGGAGCGACACGGCGGAAAAAGGGTAACGGTATCATATCCCTTTTTATATGAATTGACTCACGAGTGCTTATATGTGAATAATGTGCTACGTGAATATGATATGATATGGAATGATGGTTGAACGAATTAATGAAATGTTATACTTGTTGATAACATGATACTCGAAATTGTTAAGTATGGATATCTTGACATGATTATTTATGAAATGTATATTATGCCAATAGCATGAATTATTATTGTTGAGCATGATGCCATGCCAGGAAGTTATGTTAGTAACTTGCTAAGTCTTTATGACTTACTCCTATTTGTTTTGATTGTTTTCCCTAGATCCGAGCAGAGCGAGCGGTTCGAAGTGAGTATCGATTTGCGTTGGAGAAGCTTTTGACGAGGTTGCTACCTTGTAATTTTAGAATCCTTTCTTTTGGCAAGGACGATGGGAACATAAAGTTATATAAACTTTATGAGGGGTAGCAAGACTTTATGTGTTTGATTATTAGTACTTATGTTAATTAGCACTTAATCTTTCGAGAGCCGACATGTGTTAGTCGTGCCTTATGTAATTATGATGCTCATGCTTTAGTTGGTTTAACCATGTATTGGTTAGTTTATTATGTTTGTTATCCGGCATGTTTTTAGCCATTAAGCATGTTAGACTAGAGTTGTAGACTTAGTTTAATGTTGGGTTCCGGCCGTAACGTCGCCGATGACATGGTATATAACTGCTATAAATTGTTATCACATGATTTTATTTTTGGACCAAGAGATTCATTATCTCTAAGGTTGTCATAGTTTGAGCTTGTTAGCTCGGGCGCCACCGTTTAATTATATTACGCTTCCGCATGTGTTAAAGTTTTTGGCGTACCGCCGTTATGGCCTTACCTGTTATTTGTTATCTTGTGTGTTTTTTACGGCACGACCTCGGGGTCTCGTATTGGGATCCGGGTCGGGTCGTCACACTAGCGGAGGTGATAACTTTGTGGTTTATAGTGACGCATCGAAGGAAGGATTGGGTTGTGTTCTTATGCAGAATGGGAAGGTGATTGCTTATGCTTCAAGGAAGTTTTCTCCGTATAAGATGAATTATCCCACGCATGATCTCGAGCTAGCGGCGATCATATTTGCTTTGCACAAATGGAAACATTATTTGTATGGGTCGAAGTTTGAGATTTTCATGGATCACAAGAGTTTGAAATATCTCTTCTCACGAAAAGAATTGAACATGAGACAGCGGAGATGGATGGAGAAGTTGAAGGATCATGATTGCACGATACTTTATCATCCAGGGAAGGCGAACGTGGTTGCCGATGCCTTGAGTAGAAAAGTTCACTTATTGTTTGATGATGCGGGAATGGAAAATGTTGGAGGATGTTCGTGATTGGAATCCTTGTGATTGCTAGTGTGCGGGCTATTCCAGTTTTATTGGAGAGGATTAAGGAGAATTGTTCATCTGAAAGAAAATCATTTTCACTGGAGGAAGTAGAGGGTTTGTCTTCAACTGGAGTTACTTCTTGTACCATGGTTGGCAAGGACAAAGTTTTGAACTGTTTGTCCTGCTCTAGAGCTTGACTAACTTAGAGCTCGTAAACCTTCAAACTTGCATAAAGACTATGAAGAGTCATTTCATTTAAGATTTTGGATTCTTTCATGCCGGTAGTCTTAACATGCCACAGACTACCTAGAGAGCCTAGAATTCTCATGTTCATTTCTTTCTTGTCATAAGTTTTACGAAGGGAAAAGCAGCTATTTATTACCTCGCTGAATCGATCGTATGCTTGTCTCAAGGTCTCCTTGGGATCCTTTTTGAAAGAGTCAAATTGTTTGATGAAAGTGCATTTTGTGTTGTGTCTTGTGTCTTGGTCTCCTTCCAAGTATTCGACAAGAGCTTCCCACTTTTCTTTGGAAGACGTACACCGGATCACTTGTTGGTAAGTACTGGTGTCTAGTGAGGTTGTAATGATGTTAATGGATTTACTGTCTAGCTCTACTAGTTTTCTTTGGTCCTCAGTCCATTCTTTTTCTTCCTTTGAAATCTCAGGAGGATTTCCACCAACGGTTGTCAGAAGGTTTGGCTTCATTGGTACATGACGTCCTTCTAGCACGCACTTCCATAACCTGTTGTCAATAGAGTTCATAAAATTCATTATCTTATCCTTCCGAGCATCGAAATGGCTTTCGTCCAATATTGGGACGTGGTTCGCATTTGACATAGGTAGCATGTAATGTGTCTGTGCCATTGGATCGTGTCTCTCAAAAGGTTAATCTTGGAAAAACTAGTTTTCGAAGAGTATGGCTCTGATACCAATTATCAGTCCCAATGGGCACAATAATAAGCTAGAAGGGGGGGTTGAATAGCTTATTAACACTTAAAACTTTTCGTAATAATTCCTAGAACAAACACTTGCAATCTATTAAGAAGATTGAAGTAGCGGAAGACTTGTAAGGAGGACAAACTAAGTCTGCTGGTGAAGCACTACCCATAGACTTAGCTGATTACTTAAGTTTGCTGCTAAGTGAAGTAAGTAAATATAATGAAGATAAGATAAAACAATAAGAAAGGAACACAGGTATTTTGAAATGGTTCGCACTATAAAGAGTGCTACGTCCACCACCAAAGCAGTCAACCTTGGATTTAAATGTGCACTATATTTTCCACTAATTCTATTACAGAAATATCCAATGGATCATGTACAAAATATTTGACTTGTGTTTGGGGGTTGGGAAATTGAATATCTTGAAAACAGAATATTCAACTTGCAGAAGAATAGTAAAGATTACAACAATAAGAAGTAAATGATTAAGAGTTGATGCAGATCTTGTTGTTGTTGTTGAGGACTTCGTTGACCATTTAAAGATCTCTTGACTGCACTGAGTATAAAGCTTGATGTTGTTGGATAGATTCAGAGCATTGTTTTCTTTAGTCTTTAATGACATTATTTATAGTTATGCATCCTTGAGACCGTTGGGGAAGACGAAGTGAGTAACATCTCTATTAGGTTAATTGCATTAAATACGTGGAGCTGCTTTGTTGACTTCATCTTCAACTGCGGCTGATCAGGGAATGGAGAGGAGTAGGTGCAACAACTGGCAAGAGGGAGACAAACAGAGTTGCAGACCTGCATTAGTTGGTATAGTCTGGTTGTGTCAGACTTTGCACCTTCTGATCTGCCACATTTAGGAGGCGAAAGTCTTCAAGCTTTTTCGGAAAAAGCTGGATAGGCGTGTCTAAGAAGTCAAGCGCTGATTCAAAGATGGATTCAATTCAAATTCAAACTATTTAAAAGATGAATTGAATAATCCACTTAAGCTTGGTATCTGGAAGAGCTGGACATGTCATGCTTTTCTGGTGCAGACCTTGTCTGCCGCTGGAGGTTGCTTGAAGTCTGCTGGTGAAGCCTTCATCTGAAGTCTTCCGCTGAAACCTGTGAAGTCTAGAAAACTATTCTAAGGCAAAGTTCTATGCACAGTTGCCACGCTAACTGGTACGCATCCCATTTAGCCACTAAGTATAGCACCTAAAGTATTGAATGAACAAATGCAAATCAAGATACAATGAGAAACAACAAATACGAAGTTTCTATACTCTAGAAAAAGAATCCATTTTTCCAGGAAAAATTCCAAGACTGTCAAAACAAATCAGATGCTTGTTCGATCAATTTTAGGGATAAACAAACAAAGTTAATTATAGAAGCACACTGTACTTAACCAAAAGTTTCTGGAACCTTGCCTTCTGATACCTTCAGCCTGTTTCTTAGAAATCTGTCCCAAATTTGGAAGGGAAGAGATAGCACTGGACGGTTGATGCGGGATACAAGAACAGAGGTCAGGTCAGAGAGTATGAAGATCAGTTCAGAGAGTACGGATTTGGGTAGAATGGCGGCCAAAAATGAACAGACTTCTATGGGTACAGAAATAGGGGCTCCATGATACGCTCCTACTCCGGCTATGAAACAGTGGTTAGATCAAAATCTGGGTGCACAGGACGATCGCCTAAAGGGCTAGATAACAAATCTCATGCATAGCCTGAGACCCAATGTGGAAAGCACCGCTTCCCCTGCAACAACTCATGAAACATCAACCTCGAATGCTCCACCAAACACTAACCCTCAGCCAAATATCAATTCTCCACCAAATACCAGTGTCCCAATCACCAATCTCCCACCAAATACCTATTACCAAAATCCTAACCCTTTCTTTCCAAATCATGGTTACCCCTTCTGAAACACCGGTATGCCTCAAAATCTAGGGGGTCTTCCGTTCCCCATCACCAATCCACTTCAAAATAGCGCCGATATGGACCCCAGAAACTATATCCAGCAGGGACAAGTGATGACTTGTCTACCATTTAATGATTTCGGTCATCAAACATAAGCTACACCTCCTCAAAATACTTACCAAATGCCTAAACTAGTTCAGGGGATAAACCCAGCTTCAGCAAATCCCATAAACATATACAATGATTCAGCTCCACCCCTCTGAAAGGTGGAAACAGATGTTGAAAACCTCAAAGAGCTAATGCTCAAGGTTCTGAACAAAGGAGAATTCTCTACATGGTCATTAACATTACAACCTTCAGCTATGTTGCCATTGAAATTCAAGATGCCTGACATACATAAATTCTATGGGACTAGTTGCCCTATCTCCCACCTAAAGTCTTACTCCACAGCAATGCAGTCAAGGGGAGATAGCTTCGAAGCTATGGCTTCCGATTTTCATCTGACTTTAGTAGGAGCAGCAAAATAATGATTAATGCTAGCAAACAGTAGTACTATGTGTACTTGGGATTAGATTACCGAAGAGTTCCAAAAGAGGTACAAAGACAACAGTAGGTCTGAAAACGAAAGGGAACTAGAGGCATACACCCAAAGGGAAAAAGAAACATGTGCAGACTTTGCACCCAAGTAGAAGAAAAAAATTGCCTAAACATTAGATAGACCCGGTCCAGCTGAATCAACCAGGATGTTTATAAAGAATCTCTAACCAATCTATTTGTAACACGTGAGGTATCTCCCTTATGGAAACTTCAATGCCATAGTGGAAGTAGGAATTCGTATCGACGAAGACATACGTATTGGGCATTTAATTTTTTTATTATTTTTTTTTTGGGGAAGCAGGGACGGCACCCTGCAGAGTTTTATTAATATAGGAAAAAAGCAATACAAACTAGAGGGGGACAACCAGCCTTGCCCTTATAAGAGGGAGGACGGAGGACCTGACCTCGAAAAGAAAATACAAACAATTAATCTTTCCTACGAAAATTAAAAAGACCTAGAGCATCATGCTGGAGAGCACGTCGAACCTCCCCTGGAAGCTGATTAACCATAGAAAAATTCTTATCACTCCTTGTCCCATGGGCAAAAGCAGCTAGACGATCAGCAATAGAATTCCCTTCACGAAACACATGATGAAGCGCATTAGTCACCAGAAGCTTCAAACAACGCCGCAATTCATATGTAAAGATCCATGGGCAATTACTTTGACCTTTAATGGCTGATGCTACGACCATAGAGTCCACTTCTACCACAACTCTATCAAAATGCAAGTCAGAACACATTACCAAGCCATCACGAAGCGCTTGAAATTCTGCACTAGTATTAGTTCGATTACCATAGTACCTAGAAAAACCAAAGAGGAAAAAGCCATTAGAGTCCCGAATGACACCACCACCAGTAGCAATACCCGCTATGGAAGAACCATCAGTGTTCAATTTAACGTAATTAGGAGCAGGAGGTTGCCAACGAATCCAAGACCCTCTGAACAGATTAACCTTTTTAATCGGCAGAGCCAAACATTGTAAGCTTGGAAGACCAACAGCATTACTAACAGATTTCGGGCTAAACATCCATAAAATGTCTTTAAGACCATTCAAAACCTGACTGTAAAGATTATCAAATGAAATTTGCACATCTTCAAAAATCGCGAGACATCTAGCTTTCCAAATAGTCCTGCACCCATAGAGAAGAATTCTGACTTGAACCGCGCCAAATTGGGTATGAACCGAGACCCCCTCAAGCCATATACGAAATAAATGAGTGATCGAAGCATAGCAATTTATCTTGTTGAAGGGATGAGCCAACTTACACCATAACTCACGAGCAACTTCAGATTGCAAAAACAAATGTTCAACAGATTCTTGGGCTGGATTTGTACAGCAGGAAATGCATCTAGAAACAACAGGAACATGTTTAGAATGGAGCCTTAGATCAACCGGAATAGCAACATAGAAAAGTTTCCAAGCAAAAGCACTTATTTTCTTAGGAATCCAAGGTTGCCAAATTCTTCTAGCCCAATATAAAGTAGGCTCATGTCTTCGATGCAGATTCCAGTAAGTTTTAGTGTCAAAATCTCCATTGGCTGTTTCACAAAACATTAGACTATCAAGCTCATTATCAACCAGCTGTATAGTCGAGATGGATGCATGAGACGAGGCTGGAATGAGAGACAGCAGTTGATCAATGATAGGCATAGCGTGCTTAACTGTGAGAGTAATATCCACTGGCCGAGGACCCTCCAACCTATCACCAGTCCAATTATCATTCCAAAATGATACATTACCTTGACCAAGTAACCACCTACTATGCTGTAAAAGAAAGTCCATATGAGCATGGGCTGCCCGCCACACATGGGAAGCAGTAGCTGGAGCCACAAATCCGTCTACCCGCTTGTATTTGATAGCCACGAAACGAGCCCACAAGATGTTACCCTTCAGCACGTTCCATGCTAATTTAACATGCATCGAATCCCGGACTTGAACCAAAGATCGAATCCCCAAACCACCTTCAGTCACCGGTCTACAAATCTTAGACCATGAAACCCAATGAATTCTATGACCATCCTTGCTGCCCCATAAAAAAATTGCCATAGCCCGTTCAATACGCCGAAGAACACCCATGGGAACCTTGATGACGGCTAAAGCATAAATAGGAATACTACTAAGCACCGATTTGATCAAAGTTATTTTACCACCAAAAGAGAGGAGATGCGATTTCCAACCTTCAATTTTTTTTCGAATACGAGCTTCCATATTTTCAAAATACTGCCGTTTGACTCTACCATAGAATAAAGGGAGACCCAGATAAGTCATCGAAAAGGTACGGCGAGCACAACCTGACCAAGAAGAAATGCGTTGAGCCTTATGTCTAGAGCAATGACTTGAAGTATAAAAACCACTTTTTTGTAAATTAATAAGCTGACCTGAAGATTGCTCATACTGCTGTAAAATAGCCCGAAGAGATAAAATCGTTTTCTTGCCCGCATTACTGAATATGATCATATCGTCTGCATACAGAAGATGAGAAATAACCATGTTCCCCCAACCTTGTCTATAAGGCACCATGAGACCAGTATCAAAGCCTTTTTTAATAGCAATCGAAATAATTTCTTGGGCAATGATAAACAACAGAGGAGATAGCGGATCCCCTTGCCTCACACCCCTCGAAGATTTAAAGAAGCCATAATTATCACCATTAATCCGAACAGAATACCAGATATTGTTTATGAGATTTCCAATTAAACTGCAAACCTGAGAATTAAAACCAAAACTCTCTAAAGCCTTTAAACGAAAAGGCCATTCCAGACGATCATATGTCTTCGACATGTCCAGCTTAAAAGCAACGTTCCCCCCATAAACCTTACTATTAATTTTACTGATAAGCTCATGAGCCAATGCGATGTTATCCTGAATAGCTCGTCCCTTGACGAAACCTGATTGTTCCATCGAAATGATCTTAGGTAAAATATCAGCCAATCTGTTAGCCATTATTTTGGAAATAATCTTACAAGTAAAGGTACATAGGCTAATGGGGCGCAGATCACCAAAGTTACTAGGATTAACAATTTTAGAAATGAGAACCATCATCGTAGACAAGATACCTCTATGAAGGATAGCACCATTAAAGAAGTCCTGAACTGCTGCAATAACATCTCCTTTAAAAATATCCCATCATGCATAAAAGAAATGCCCTGTAAAACCATCAGGACCAGGAGCGCTATCAGCCTTTAACCCCTTTACTGCTTCCCAAATTTCCGAAACCGAGGGACTCGCGCTCATAGCAAAATTATCTTCCGCTTCAATCCTATTGTGAACTGAAGAAAACAAATCATCAGTAATTATCGGATTAGAAGTAAAGAACAATTCAGTATAAAATGACACTACCATATCCCCCAGAGTAGGCCCATCTGAACACCAAGAACCATCCGACAATTTAATTTTTATGACATTCCTCGCAGCTCGATCACGGAGAGAGGCATGAAAAAAGCTAGTATTACGATCTCCATCCTGAAGCCAGTTGATGCGAGCCTTCTGTTGTAACATTTCATCATCCCATTTAAGAAGTTGGTCCAGCTCTTCTTGTGTTTGAGTTAGCAAATCTACCGTAGAAGTGTCCCAGCCTTGTTGAAGCTGATGTTCGTACCTCAAAATCTCATCCTGACAAGCTGCAATTTTTTCCTGAACATGCCCAAAAACCGACCAATTCCAATCCTTTAAAGCCTTGCGAAGATGCATGAGTTTCCTATGAAGAATATCCATTGGCGTCCCATAGCAATCTCTACACTATATAGACTGAACAAACTTCAAAAAATCTGGATGATCAATCCAAATCGGTTGGAATCTGAAGCAACCTTTAGCCTTGGGGAGCAGCTGAAAGTCTAATAACAAAGGCACATGATCAGACTGAACTCTACAAAGGTGAGATACTCGAAGAGAAGGATATATTTCCTTATACATGCCATTCACAAGAACTCTATCAATGCGCTCCCATATGCGACTGTTTCCTTTCTGATTATTACACCAGGTGTAAATGGAGCCTTTATATCCAGCATCAATAACACCTGCCTGTGCCATAAAAACATTAAAGTCATCCATACTACCATAATCAAAACCATTACCTCCAAGTTTTTCGCCTGACAACGAAACAGTATTGAAGTCACCTCCTATAATCCATGGCTCACTAATACTGCTAGCAATATCCAGTAACTCTTGCCATAAAACTTGGCGATCCCCCCTATTACATTTCGCATAAACAATTGTAACCAAACTACAAAGATTATTAGGGCCAGTAACTTTCACCGTAACATGTTGGGCAGAAACTCTATAAACATCAACGTTAACAGTTTTATCCCAAAGCAGCCATATATGTGTATTGGTAGGACCATAATGCATACAGTTAGCCATCTGAAGCTTACGAGCAGTTATGAAAATGCGACCACTATAAAGTTTGGGCTCTAAAAGAGCTAGCAAAAAAGGCTTATGCTGCGAAGATATCTTTTTTAAATACAAAATTGTATCCTTGTTACCCACACCACGAGCGTTCCATATTATGATCGTCGTAAAAAATCAAGAAGATGATGTTACCTGAGCCTTAGTTCTGGCCCTAGTTTGACGTTTGGTCTGAGCTGCCTTACTCTTTTTCTTCTTCTTACCTTTAACTTGCTCTCTACAATGTTGTTGAAAGGCTTTAATGGATGAAGACGAGTGTGGAAAGTCTCGTAAGTCGTCCAACGAAGCAGATCGAGTAAGTTTGATAGACTTTTTATGCCCAACGTGATCCAGAGATGTTGGAGAATCCAGCCCCCCTAACTCCATTTATTCCATCTAGATCAGAGAAGGAAGGAAATTTATTAAGATGACAAGCAGCCTGTTTGCTATTATTGTCATTCTCCTTATCGGCTCCCCTATCATTTGAAACTGTATTTGCCTTTCCCGCCGATTCAGCACCATTATCCTGCGTCCCTCGATCATTAGCCTCTTCCTTAGTTAAATCAACCAAAGCTGCAAAGGGGTTATTGTGTTCCACACATTCCTCCACATAAACATTCTCAACAGATTTTCCCTGAGTAGTAGTTTCCACAGAAACATTCTCAGTAGATGTATCCTGAATATTATCTTCAACTTGATTTGTCCCTTTCACCCCAATATCCTTCAAACACTCCTCCCCAACCTTTAATTGTGAAGCCGAAGCAGGTTTAGGGTTTTTAAGAATTTTAACTGGAGTCCATCTTTTCTGACTTGGGAGATTATCTGTAGTGGGAAGCACCTTTTCCTTACCCTTTCCATTCAAAGTATCCTTCGAAATATTCTGCTCAGCCTATGCACTACTATTCCCCATGTTACCAGCTTGTAAATCTTGCATAGGAATTTTGGATGTACAAGCTTCATCATCCTTTGCAATGTGCACCTGTGTACGTTTCTGCCCCTTGCGACATCGATCTTTGGTATGTCCCATTAAACCGCATCCAACACAAACACAATACAAAATATTTCCCTCAAATTCCAATGGTTGCCAAAAACCATAATCTTTGCTAGTTCCAATCCAGCAGCGTGATGGTAACGATTCTGAAACATCAATTTCTATGCAAATTCGAGCAAAAGTCGGACGCGATAATGCAAGAGTCTTCTCATCAGCCCTTAAAAATCGTCCTAATGAATTACCAATACATTGCAAAAAAGATGGATTATAGTAGGTCAATGGTAACTGATGGAGACGAACCCATACGGCCACCTTCGTGCTATCCTTCTTGAAGGCAAAATTTGGAGACCACCTAAAAGATCGATACATTCTACATTGAATCATATGAGATTCCTTAGACAAAGCAAGAATCATGTCTTCTGCCAACGATAATCTGACCATAACATGTCTAGGATCCAATAGACCTACCACAAAAGTCTCCGTAAGCTTCCACGATCGTGCTATCTCTTCCTGAATAGTATAAACTGAAGGCCGACCAGCCGAAAATTTAAGCACTATAGTGTTAACAAACTGTTTGTCAGCAGTTTCAAGCTCGATAGGGGTGAATAGGCATCCTGGCTCGCCATTAATAGTCGTAGGTTGTCTTGGTGCAAGAGGGATCGCGCTCAAAACTGGAGCGCTGTTACAAACAAAAGATTTTGGCTGCGCAGTTATTGACGCATAAGTCTTAGGCATCGATACACTTGTGGGATCCAACGTAGGCTGAGCCGCAGGCATGGTAGAGACACCTACGGGTATGGAAAGGGTAGCCGGAGGTTGAGCCTCCAGGCCATCCGAGGCGACCAAGTTCATTTTGTTATTCCAAGGGAAAAGCAGCTGCATCTGAGGCAGCTCTTAACATGGTTGAAAACATGCCAACAACAATGTAACCAACCAATTTCTCTACTCAAACCTATGGTAACGTACCATGGTCCTATGAAGAAGGTAGATCCATCAATATAGTTGGTGGAAATAATGGTCCCAACAGAAATTTAAGAGGCCCTTATAAAGGAGACATCAGACACTAAGATGAACTGCAGGCTACCATGTCCCTAAGACTGCAAGGATTGTTGTCACAAGGAGTTTTGAAGCCATTAGAAAACTACAGATTTCCAAATCATCAACCTAACACATGGGATCACTCCTAGTTCTGTGAATATCGTCGCTCAAGTGGTCATCCTACTAACAAATGCTACAAGCTCAAGAGTGCCATCCAAAATCTTATTTATGATAAAGTCAGGGAGAAACCTCACCCCAGGTCCAATGTTGTAAATAATCTATTGCCACAAATCAACATGATCGAGGTTGATGTAGAAGGCTGTGTACTTACTGAATTTGAAAGAAATGAACAAGCTTTGCCTTACATCATTGTTCCCCTCCTGCTACAAGAAAAATAGCTCAATTGCAATATGCTCTCTTGTAACACCATCCTAGGCAACAGTCAAGCTACGCTTCAAGGAAAAAGTAGCACTGAGAAAGCCAATAGGATCAACCGGGATGTCAGCTACCTCACCAGGTCTGGTTGTGCTTATCAGCCAAACCAAGAAAATGGTGATCAACTTGGAAAAGATAAAGAAGTTAATATTGGGGCTAGAAATATGGAAGATACTCTGCCAGCTCAAATGAAGAAACCCCAAGCCAACGTATCCATCTGGGGCTTGTTATGTGCTTCTAAAAATCATCGTGACACACTCGCTAAATATTTAAGCCAGGCGGTCATCCCCATTGAAACATCTCCTAGCGACCAGACCCAAATGATTGGAAATATACATTTTGGGAATGTGATGATGTTCAATGATCTGGACCTACCAAAGGAAGGTACCAACCACATTGACGCTATTCACATCACTGTAGGGGTCATGGAAAAAAGGGTTCCTCAAGTCCTTATAGACAACGACTCATATCTAAATGTTTTCCCTACAAGCACGTTAGCAAAACTAGGAACAAAGATCCTAGAGTTAACCCCATCATCATAGACAATAAGGACTAACGACAACACAAGTCGGTGTGTCCTAGGAGTGGTAACTTTCATGATGACAATTGGCCCACTCACCATGCCAGTTGATTCTAGGTCCTAGATATTCCTACCACTTTCAGCATATTGTTGGGACGTCCATGGATCCATGGGGTGAAAGGAGTAGCTTCTTCATTGCACCAACATGTCAAATTCATCCACGATGATCACATAGTGATCATACTTGCTGATAAGATTATTGAAAACAAGGAAAGCGAAGACATCACAATCCTCAAGATAGAGCATGATGACACTGGTATCTTTCTAAGTGGTTTTAAAGTCATTCCCCAGGCCAGAGTCAACGCAATTGAATACACGTGAGAGACTGATATCATTGGAAAGAAAACCACAGTCTTCGGAGAAATGACTCCATTAAACATGCTCTGAAAAATGAACTCCATGCCTGGTTTGGGTCTGCAAAGAAATCAATAGGGGCTGATCAATCTAGTCCAAGATGAAATTAAGGAATGTATTCCCCCATTTTGTTTAGGATACAATCTGACATCAGATTTGTTGGCCACTGTCATGAAATAAAAACGTGAAAGGAGTAAGGTAGAGCATGAAAGGCGACCTTATAAAGATCCTTCTTTGCAACCATATAGAAAGACACTGAACGAGTATTTTATGAAGAAGAGCGAAACATGTGCCTATCTCATGTTCCCAGAACCGTGGATAGACCGAAATGGTAAAACAAACCCTGGTTGGGAGATATTTGAAGATATCAGTCTGGCTACCACCAAAATGGAAAAGCTAATCCTAGAACATCGCAGCACCGCATACAAAACTGTGACAATTGAAAACACCTGGGCTATAGACCAAGATGATTATGCCTTGGCCTTGTTCGAAAGTAACTTCATGCGAGATAGTTTTTTGGGTATGATCGATGGTGGCACCAACTATGAAAAGCTTCTGACATAAGTTGTGGCTATTACAGATAGTCCACTGCAAAAATTTGTTACACTACTATTGCACCGCTCCTAACAGCAGCAGAATTGGTGGACGCTTCAGATACACCCTACCCCCTCTTTCCCAGTTTTCCCCAGACTAGTCACATACCAGCCTTCCCCCTAACCATAAAATTGAGGATCCCAATCCCCAGGACCTCAATAAAATAGCCAACTCTGTAACCCTAGATGTTAATAATGAAAATCTCGATGTCTTCGTAAATGCCTTAGTTGCACATGCGTTAAAAAATGAATTAACTGAATTAATTGTTCCAGTCAATAATGAATTATTTAACAAAGTAGAACAAAAAGAAATAAAATACTTAATAGAGCACACAAAGTTGGTCAAGCAGTGAGAGGAGCAAAGATCAGCGACATCAGAAGAAGACTTTTCCACTATCAATCTGGGCCGAACAATGAGATCAAAGAGGTCAAAATTGGCAGTTATCTTCAAAGGGAAGAAAAAGCATCATTGATTAGTCTACTCAAAGTGTTTTCATGCGTCTTCGCAAAGTGTAGACACACCAATTTCGTACCCCTAATATGTGACATGGTATAAAATATCAAGAACTGTTGAAACATTAACAAATGTCAAGTTACAGGGTTGAAAATGCAAAAGGAAAAAGTAGTATGCATGAAGAGTGAACTGCAGAGGAGGAAAGTGTCCAAAATTAAACTAAATAGTGGGCTTGGTGCCGTACCAAGGGCTGTTGGTACCGCACCAAGGAGCATGGGTGCCGCACCCTGACATTCACTGTAGCTCTCTTCTGTTAACGCAAAGCACAACCATTGAAGCTCAGTGTACCACTGATCGATGCCGCCGAAGAAATGAAATAATACCCGATGACTCCCTCTCTCCCACTATAAATAAGAGGCCCCGGCTCCTCATTTGTTCGTTCAGAAATATCGCAACGAAGCGCTGAGAAATTCTCTATGCGTTCCTTCGAAGCGAATAGTTACGAGAGGTGTGAGATAGGAGAGTGGAACCCCCTAAAGTCTCCAAACCCCGTCAAAACTCCGCCAAAATAAATATCTATAGATTATAAGTGATCCCTAGCCTAGTTGTTAGGTATCCACCTCACTTCCCCGGCCCAAAAATCCCAAAGTAAGCCGTTACTCTGCCCGAGTAATGAGCTGAAAAACCAAAAAAACTAAGCCATTATTCCACCCAACCAAAAAGGCCAAAACCCCAAAAACTAAGCCGTCATTCCGCCCGATCAAATAAGCCAAAACAACCATATATAAGTCATCACTCTGCCCAAACCACTTCAGCAACAAACAATAAAAGTCTCCCTCTCCCGAGAAGGATAGAGCGAGCACACCCCGCTCTAAAAGGTAACAGCCTTTAAGGGCGTTTTTATTTGTTTATCTATTTATTTTTCTACTTATTATTTATTAAAGTTGTATTTAAAATCCAGCACAATGTAGTCCTTGTAAGCTGTTGTGCTGCCCGGATTAGATTAGGAAATATTATGTAAAAGAGCCGTTATAAAGGCCAAATATTTTTAAATGCATTTGTAATTATTGTAAGGAAATAGCTGCAAGTCCGTAAATAATGTAGCCACGGATGTATTTTTTTTAATTTTCTGTCTTTTAATGCTTTATTTATTTGCTAAATAAATATAACAATAAGCATACTTTAGCCAAAAACTATTTTGAGACCGAAAGGGCGAGTTGGGTGCCTAGCACCTTCCCAACTCGTAACTTAGCCTCCGAACCCGCTTTTTATCTATGGTTTTCTTTTTCTGGTTTTTCTTTATTGTAGCCTTAAAATAAAGATGGCGACTCTAAAACTTTTTGGATCCAGTGGGGCCTCGCAACACTCCTTCTTTGCACTTTTCCGTTCTCCCCTAAAAAAGGGAGAATGGGAATGGAAGGGTGATGTATTCTCATATCCTGGTATGCCCTAAACAAGGGATAACTTGATACGGGAAACCCAAAGCTCCCATAGTGATCTAAAACGGGCCATAAGGCTATTTTTACAATAAATCCACTCAAGACAACCGAGGCGCATTCCAACGCGCTAACATAGACAACACTTCTCTCGCACTTTTGATTTTGTCTTCCCCTAAACAAGGGAGGGTGGAACGAGAGTAGTGGTGTCCCGCATCCGCACGTACGCGCACCCCTATCCAAGGGCGCGCGGGGCGCGGGAGCACATCCCGGGAACCTCACAGTGGCGACACTACTGGGGAGTTGTTTTATTTTAAATAAAATGGAGGGCTAGACTCATAAAATAAAACTTTTTTTTGTTTTTATTTGTTTCTGGCTAAAGTATGCTTGTTATATTAATTTATGCATTTGAATATTGCGTTCCGATACATCCGTGTTTATATTTGTGGATATGATCCTCCATCTTGCAGCAATTTCGTTCCGATAACTGTTACCGGTGTATTTAAAAATATTATATAAAAAAAATCAAAAAAAAAAAAGAAATTCGAAAATCAAAAAATAAAAAAATAAAAAAAGAAGAAGATATATTATGTATGTTACCATTAAAATTCCGGGCAGCACAATAAAAGGGTCGGGGCTTTATTTTAAATATTGTTTTATTCTCGGCTCTGTACTATTATTTCTTTCTGTCAGTTTTCCTTTTTTTTTTTACTATTCTGTACATTTGTACATATTTGCATTCATTAAGTCATTTTATTTCAGGGACATATGACCAAAATTTGTAATTAATAGGGATAGATAGTTTCCCCGCTTTTCTTTCTATTTCTTAAAATGTGGTGTGCTTGCTTGCTTGCGTTCAAACTAAAAAGCCGAGAAAATCCACACAAACAGCAAGATAGGCCATATATGTTTTATTTTTCTGTTTATATATCTGTAAATAAATAATGTGACGACCCGACCCGGACCCCGAGATGGAATCACAAGTCAAGTCATCCAAATAGGACAACAATACATGCAAAGACTCAGTTTTGGAAAACGATGTGACGCAACATTTCAGATGAAGCGCGACTCGGCACCAAAAGGCCGGAATAATTTAAAACTTTTATTTACACCTGATATAACAATTAAGACAATTATACCAAATCATCGGCGACTTTACTACCGGAACCCAACTACACAGTTCATGCAGATATACCTCGACGGCTACAACATGCCGGAGAACAACATAAATAAATAAGAGCTAAAGTAATGCCCAATGAAGATAAATCACGTGAACCATACTACATCTATACAAGGCTCGGCGTACATGCGCAAGACTCAAAATAGAATACAAGTATAGACATAAATACAACAAAACCAAATTCCCAAAGCAAAGTCTAAATGACTTGCTAATCCCAACGTCCTTACAAAAGAGTTCAACAGAAGGACATCTAAAAACACAACCTCGTCGCGTGCGATCACGGACAAGCGCAAATCCTGCAACACCTCAACGAGCGGTACCTGAACGGCTCGGATCTAAAGCAGTAAAAAGGAGGGGGTAAGTCATAAAGACTTTGTGAGTTAACAATTATGCATGTCATGGCATCATGCAACATACATATCAAGATATTATTTTTAATATCAAGTCAATCAAAGCGTTCATTTAATAAACACTTAAAACACATATCCATGGTAGCACATTGTTTCACATAAGTGCTATAAAGGTAAACCACATATAAGGAGGATAGGGTATGAAACCGATGCCGCTACGTAGCTCCTGCAATACACAGCGTTAACATTCGTGCCAATGATACCCGTGATGAGTGTATCAAAGTATCGAGTTCTCTACTCGAGTACCGAGTTCTCTACTCGGTACCAAGCTCTCTCCTTGGTACTTAGACCTTCCAATGTGCTCTCTTGGTTACAGCAAAGGTGCTACTTCCCCACTGTGGCCAACAGTGGAGGCGTGTGTGATAAAAACCCGGTATAACAATCCATCACTATCACGAGTCTCATAACTCGTGACGGCGATGCATTGTCACACCAACGACTCAATCAAATATGCCAGCTGGACTAATGCAATGCCAAGTAGATGTTTACTCGTCATGAGATCTCAAATAAGGAACAAGTAGTTGTTTACTCACTTAAGGAATCACACAAGAATTCGACAAGAGCGAATTCAACATGTCAAATAGATTCATTATTCTACAACATGCTCTCAATCATGCATTCACTTCACACGATCACATAAATCACATAAGAACTCGATTGAGTCTTATAAGCACACATATCAAATATGCCCTTCAATCCATCCCAAAGTCACGTAAGCTAATTCATTAGTCTAACGCACTAAATTCATCATGTCAAATAGATATATCATTCTATAACATGCTCTCGATCATGCATTTACTTAACATAATCACACAAACCACATAAGAACTCGATTGAGTCTTACAAGCACACATACATCAAGGCATACTCATCAATCCATCTCAAAGTATCGTAAGCTAATTCATTAGTCTAACGAACTACATTCGTCGTAGGGATTGATTGTGGAGTCGTTATTGTTCATAACTCCCTAAATTCAACTCCGGTGAGTTTTACTACAATTAAACCAAGAAGAGTATTGATACTATATGTATCACATTGCCTTCTCCTAAGTTCTCCGTTCATTTAGAACTTGATAACTAAGCCGTTCATGTTCTCGAACTAGCCTAAAACACAATCTCGAGTTTCAAACCCTAGTTTCGGTGATTTTGTTAAACCTTGAATTGAACCGAATTCTTTCACAAGAGTTATTCCCAAGCTTAATACAAACAACATTCATGCTTTAATAAATGTCAAAATCATAACTTCATAGAGATTTCATAAAATCATACTCACATTTTATATGTTGAATTGAAGGTTGTGTCTTCACAAAAGATGTTCACAATCAACATTAAAACAACTATAATGAAGGGGTCATGCTATTTTGTTTAACATGAAAATCTCAGGGAATTGTCACTCACCTTAGTCCTATGATTAATGGAGGAAAGGTTGATTAAAGAGAGGATTCTTGTAGAGATGATCAAGAGCTTCGATTTGGCGGTCTCGGTTCGACAATCGGACCACCGGATCTCCGGAAATGGTCCTTCAACCTAGGGTCTCCTCCATGGACGAATTTGGAGCTCAAGCTTCTGGTTCTCTGGTTTTGTTAGACAAAAATGGCTGGAAGGCTGAATATTTGTGTTTATATACTTCCCACTATGTCCCTAATCCAAGTGAAAGGCTTTAAGAGACTTCTAATTGGCCAAGGCATGCTAGCCTTTGATAAGCCATGATCTAAGGGTCTAAAAGGGTGTTAGACAAGTCAACAAAGGTGGCCTCAAGTCATCAAGGTCGGCCAAGGGGCAAGGGTTCAAGAGTCATTAGCCAAATCCACTCAAAACTCACAAATGCAGAAAACTGGACAACAGACAGTCAATCTTGTAAAATCGACCATAAATAGCTCACACCTCCAAATGAGGTGATTATTGATTTTTATGAAACTAGACTCTTTAAAATATAGTTTAGCCTTTTAAATTACTCAATTTGGACTTATATTCATCAAAATATGGCTACTACAGGTTCAAGTACAGAAGCTGATTTCCTGAAAACAGAATTCTGGCACAGCCGTAAGTCAAGACCTAAATGAGGTACTTATACACCTTGGAAAAATACCATATTTTACAGGGAGTATACTAACATATGTAGGTAGAACATAATAAATTTTTAGAAAATTCTATTTAGTAGATTGGTACCATAATTTTCCCGAAGTTCGCCCAAAAACCGGACTGAATCTGTGAAGTAATAAGTTGATCATCTTATTTCCAAATGCAACCAATCTATGAACATGTATAAGGCTTGTTTAAACATGGTTATGGCTTGTATTCAAGGCCTAGAACTCAACCGAACTTCTCTCGGGACGAAATGAAGGCAATACAAGCAATGATGTTAAACCACAAAACACAACCGAAGCAACGAAGCTTCTAAACTCCCAACCAAGCATGAAACAACTAAGATGAACATTGTAAATCTTGTATGCAAGGTATTAAGACTCTCATGAGACTTATTAAGGTGCTAACATGTTAATACGAACACCCGAAACAACAACAACAAGACATGCAACGCATGGAAGACCATTACTCTATTATGATCTTAACCAATTCAATGCCTACACGATATGAATGAAATGAAGTCTCAAATATGTAAAGACATATTATAAACATGTTATAATGATGACAAACATGAAATGGGGTTTGGGTTCTCACAAATAAAGATTTTACTGCTTTTTAGATATCACACACACGCACATGCATATAGCTATATTCCGAACTGTTACCCTACACCATGGCCAGCCTACCCCCTACATGAGCCAACGTTAGAATGCATATATATTCTCAGGACACTTCATTGACCGACCGGTTTTTGCATCTCTGGATTGTGAGCCAACCCCTGTCAAAAAAAAAAAAGGTATAAATGATGAAAAAAAAAGCTAAAAAAATATATGTATAAAAAAAATGCGCAAGTTTAGAAAAAAAATAATAAAGTGCGCAACAAAAAAAAAAACAAATAAATAATAAACAGGGGCTGGTTTACTATTCTCTGATGCGCGACCTAGACCATTTCGAATGGTGGATCCTGGAAAGAGTATAGACCCTTCGCCTGGGACCAATCCAGTCCTTGGGAGTTGAAAGGCAGGTGGAATACATTGGTCCTATACTCTGGAGAAAGAATCCACTGTTCCAGGAAAAGTCCTAAGACTGTCAAAATAAAGCAAGTGCTTATCTGGTCAACTGTAGGGAACAAAAATAAAAAAATAATAAAAAATGCTAATAAAAGGCACGCTGTACTCCAAACCCAAAAAGCCTTCAGCCAACCTTTTGATACCTCCTCCATAACCCATTTTCCTCAGAAACCTGGCCCAAATTTGGAAAGGCAGAGATAGTACTGGCCGGTTGATACGGGAAAGTAGTGCAGAAATCAGAACAGAAGGTATCAGTATCAGATCAGATAAGGGCAGAATCAGTTCAGAAAGAACAGATCCAAGCAGTATGGCAACAGATGAGTAGTCCGATATGGGTACAGATTCAGGGGCTCCAGGATACACTCCGACTTCGGCAATGCAACAGTGGCTAGACCAGAATCTGGATGCACGACATGAACGCTTGCTAAGCCAAATAGCAAGTCTAATACAAGGTCAAAAACCCAGTGGTGAGGTAAATTCTTCCCCTACAGCCCCCCAGGAACATCCACGTCCCACGTGCCTCCAAACCCAACTCCTTAGTCAAACACTAACCCACCAAATACTGCCACTAC
Organism: Codonopsis lanceolata; assembly: GCA_013146195.2. Lineage (NCBI taxonomy): Eukaryota > Viridiplantae > Streptophyta > Magnoliopsida > Asterales > Campanulaceae > Codonopsis > Codonopsis lanceolata. The sequence continues at coordinate 118,244,957 of CM028380.1, forward strand.
CCCAAATCCCAATCCACCACCAAGTCCCTACTACCCAAACATCAGCCCTTACCCGTCCCATCCTTCATATCCTTCCCCAAGCACCAAAATTCCCCAAAGCCCAAATAACCTCCCTGTTCCCATAACCAACCCACTCCTGAACAGCCCATATACAGACCCATAAAATTATAACCCGCCAGGCCAAGTTACCACTTATTTACCTTATAATGATCCTGGCCGCCCAACCGAAACCACCCAAAACCCACCTACCCAAAATCCACCAACCCAAAATACTTATCCTACCCAATCTCCACCAGCCCAGAATCCTTATCCAGCCCAAAATCCGTATCCAACCCAGAATCCACCAGCCCAATATCCATATCCAGCCCAAAACCCTTACCAGACACCACAGCCAGAAATCAACCCAACCTTCCCTAATCCAGCCAGTATATACCAAAAGCCAACTCCCCCATCCACCAAAATAGAGGCCGACGTGGAAAATATAAAGACCATGGTACTCAAGCTTCTCAATAAGGTGGAATTTTCTACGCGGGCACTGACATTACAACCTGCGGCAATATTGCCTTTCAAATTCAAAATGCCCGACATAGAAAAATTTGATGGGACTGGATGCCCTATATCCCACTTAAAATCTTATTCCACTGGCATGCAGTCAAGGGGAGCTAGCTTTGAGGCTATGGCTTCCAATTTTCACCTCACCCTAATAGGGGCTGCCAAACAATGGCTAATGTTGTCTGATAGCAGCACCATGAATACGTGGGACCAGATAGCTGAAGCATTCCTGGAAAGGTACAAAGACAACACCAGTCCTAAAAATAGAAGAGACCTTGAGTCGTGCACCCAGAAGGAAAAAGAAACCTATGCTGAGTTCGTAGTCAGGTGGAAAAGAAAGTTGGCCCAGACTTTTGACAGACCCGATCCAGTCGAGTCATGCCGAATGTTCATCAAAAACCTCCATCCCATATACCTGGAACACATGCGGTACCTTCCCTACACCAATTTTAAAGAAATAGTAGAGATAGGCGCTCGTATTGATGATGATATACGGATTGGCCAATTACAAGTCAATAGGCCTCCTAGCTCTTTCTGTTACTCTAAAGGAAAGATAGACGCAGCCACACCCGCACCATCCGCCAATGTGGTAGGAAATGCGTCAACTACTTTTCCTACCCAAAATTATGGCACCGTTCCATGGTCTTATGGAGCGGACAGGTCTATCAACATAGTCGGAGGGAATAATGGCCCGAACATAAATTTCAGAAATCAGAACCGTCATTATGATGAGTTGCAAGCCTCCCAATCTGTGAACCTGCAGGGGCTAATGGCACAAGGAGTGTTAAAGCCTATGGAAAATTATAAGCCACCAGACCCCCTTCCCAGGACCTGGAATCATGCCCAGTACTGTGAATATCATCGCTGTAGTGGTCACCTCACCGATAAATGTTATCTGCTAAAAAATGTTATTCAGGATCTTATAGATGATAAGGTTATTGAAAATCCCACTCCCAGACCAAATATAATCAATAACCCTCTACCTCAAATCAACATGATTGAGGTTGATGACAGCTTCCTGGGCATGATAGGCAGAGGTACTGATTACGAGAAGCTCCCTGCTGAGTTTGAGTCTATTTCTACTAAGCCTCTGCAGAACTAGTATACTGCGACCGGCCCGCTTTTGACACTCGCAGATCTGGTGGACTACTTTGGATATATTACCCCTATTCCTTTCCCTAGCCTTACGGATTGGTCATCTACCGATCCGCTACCTAAAATTGAGGATCTCAAACCCTAGGTCCTCAATAATGTAATAAGCCATGTACGCTGTGCTTTTAATAATAATCTAAATGTCTTTTCTTATTTCTTAGTTGCACCTACATTAAAAGACGCATTAAAAAAATTATAATAATGAGTCATTTAATAGGACCCAAAAGATAAAAAAAATTATTTGCTTGAGCTTGTAAAGTTAGCAGAGCACCAGAGACAACATCATCAACAGCAACTGAAGACTGATCCACTATCAATCTGGGGCTAGACAATGAAATCAAAAGAAGTCAAAATCGGCAACTCCCTGCAAGGTTCTGAAAAGGGTAACACTCGTTGATCTCCTCAAAGAGTTCGTGGACATGTTCACCTGGTCCTATGAAGATATGTCGAGGGTAGACTCAGCCATAGTCGAACACCGGATCCCCATATATCCGGATGCTTAGCCAATCAGACAAAAGCTCCGCCGCATCAAGCCAGAATGGTCACTACAAGTTTAAAAAGAAAGCATGAAACAGCCGCACGTCAACTTCATTCGGATACAAAAAAAAACACAAGAAAAAAAAAAGTAGTAAAAAAAAACACAAAAAAAAATTAATAATAATAAGAGAATAAAAAAAAGAGAAAGAAAATACCCGATCTGGCTGTCCAATATAGTGACCGTTCCCAAGCCCAACAGTTTCTTTATCAACGGCATCCTGGGCTATAGTCAAATCAAAGGCAGCAGGAGACCAAGAAAAGACCTCATTCACTACCCCTTTGGGAGACCTACTGCTATCATGTCATGCCGTCTGGGCTAAAAATGCTGGGGCTACTTATCAAAAGGCTGTTACCACTCTCTTCCACGATGTGCCATATATTGTCAAAGAGATCCGGTCAGGAGATGCCGTACTCCTCACAAGCCAGGAAAGAAAAGACCTTGTCCAGCTCTCCAATCTCAACGAGCTTAAAAGGTATTATGCTCGAACCACCCTATCCGAAAAGTGCTTCCCTCTCCAGCCCGCTAGGCTGAAAACCCGAAAGGGCGGCCTAGGCAAAAGTTAGGGCATAAAAAAAATTAAATACAAATAAAAAAAGGGAGAAATAAGAGCTCGCTAGGCTGAAAACCCGAAAGGGCGGCCTAGGAAAAAATTAGAGCCAAAAAAAAAAAAAAAAAATATATATATATATATATATATATATATATATATATATCAGGAGAAAAAGGAGAGGGAAGGCACTCTTCGAAACCTCGGCACTCTACCTCCAGTCTTCGACATGCATGGAAGGGGGCTCGTCTGCCAGAAAAAGAAGAAAAACCATGACAGAAGCTCGCAACAAAACACTAAAATATAATATTACGGGTCCTAAGGTGCAACTTAGGAATAATTTCTAAAGAAATTTAGGTTATGCATTAATTGCCTGTACATATCTACTATTGCCTCTACTCCCTTTGTTTCCCCCAAAACTATCCTTCATTTGCAGCTTAAGCCCCGGAGCAGTCCATCAGTGCTTGCGGCATCCACCTGGCCGGTCCCATGTACTTCTTCTGCAGAGCACAGAAAAAGACTCAGTCTCATCAGGATGAGAAGCACCAGAAGTTCCTCGCCCTATTCATCATCTGCATTGCCATTGTCCTGAAGCAGCCCGACGACTGGGATCCCGATCATTCACGGCTGCCATGTCTGATTGTGAAGAAAAATGCAGGGGCTATGAGAATAGCCTTATGCCAAATATAGCCCTGCAACAATTATATGGCCTAGGAGGTATCTGCCTTTTCCGTTCCCCGCATATCACGAAAAAAAAAAAAAAAGAGAAAAGGAAGCCCGCTCGAACCCGAAGGTATATTCCTTTAAAACCCATTTTGGAAATACAGCGTGCCATTACTCGTTAGGTCGGCGTAGCTTTGCTTTGTGCGTGTGTTTTGAGTCTGCATGTGTTTTTTATTTATTTTGCATCATATAAAATTAGATTGCATTGTAAATATTTGTACACGTTTTTAACCCAAAAAAAAAAAAGAAAACAACAACAAAAACAAAAACAAAGCAAAAACAAAAAAAACAAACAAACAAAAAAACAAAAAATTTATGTATTGTCTTGCATATAAATAAGCGTTTTTGCATTTTAAGCATTATAAATGCATTTTGCATCTTAAAGATATATACTACATTTTGCATTATTGCATGCATGATAAAATAAGAAAATATGCATGCATCATGTTAATAAGCATCTTATAGTTTTAAGCACCACATATGCATTAAATAAAGTAATACATGCATCCACCATTTGCATTTATTATCCAATAAGCTGCATTAGGGGTGCGCTAAAAAGAAAATAAAATGTCACCAATCATGAAAATAAAATATTCCCATGGCATTTATTATATCCTTGCAGCATAAGCATGCATCATATAGCCCCATCTGCATTTATAGTATAAATCATGCATAGTAGGGTCAAATAATGACCACTAGTTTAATCATGCATCATAAGAATAAATTTCATGCATCATTACTTAATTGCATCATTTAGGCATAAATAGGACATGCATAAGCATTATTAATAAAGTCATGAATGCTTCAAAAGGGCCAAACAGTGCCAAAATCTAGCAGATCAGAAGTATATCCAAGCGGACCAAAAAAAAACGAGAGACAAAAAAAAAAGAAAAAAAAAAGAGGTAATAAGCATGCAAATAAAGAAAAGTGGCAGGCATGCAGAAAAAAAAACAAAAACAAAAAACAAACAAAAAACAAAAAACAAAAAAATCGGGAGAGGGAAAATGCATGTACAAGAGGGAAATTTTTTTAGGTACATGCAACAAGAAAAAATGCGGCGGCAACAAAAGAAGAAATTTTCGGCTAAAGCTAGAAAATGGAGCGAAAAGAAAACAGCAGCAAAGAAAAGATGATTTCAGCTGATGCCAAGAGATGCTGCAGCAAGAAAAAAGGAGGCTTCTGACCAAGGTTAGAAGGAGCAGTAAAGAAAAATGCTGCAGCATCAAGAAAGATTTTCCAGCTAAAGCCGAAAACAAAGCGGGAAAGGGGAAAAGATTTTCCAGCAAGCGACAGCAAAGCAACATCAGCAGCAATTTGCTGCATGGACACGGCAAAGGTAAAGGAAAGGAAGGTATTTTCCTTTTTAACAATACATTTGTTTGATGTTTGGAAACTTTCCTTTAAGGGGTACACAGCCCCGGATTGATAGGGAAAGGTTTTGTTCTCCGTTGAAGGCTGAGTTCCTGAGGAGGCAATGCATTCCATGCATTTTGGCTGTGTGGGAAACTTTCCTTTAAAGGGTACACAGCCCCGGATTTATAGGGAAAGGTCTTGTTCTCCAGTAAAGGCTGAGTTCCTAGGAAACAATTCACTCCGCATAGCCACAAGACGAACTACGTTTGGTCTGATTCCTTGACTAAGGATACGTAGGTAGACGCGACCATCACAACACGTATTTACCCTTGCCGCACTTATTTGATAAAGCTTTGCCGCACTTGCTCATTTAGTATTGCCGCACTTGCACCGCAACACTTACACCGCAACATTTAGTCCCCAGCTGAGTGAACTACGTCTCGGTCTGATTCCTTGTTTAAGGATACATAGGCAGCCTATCTCGGTAGGCACGACCGTTGTACGAGTGATAGTTTAGGTTGTGTCCTGAACTACGTTTGGTCTGATTTCCTTTAATAGAGAATACGTAGGCAGCCTACATTAGTAGGTCCGACCATCAGAGCACTTTAAATTCATATATGCTAAAAAATACGATAACCTGCTATAACCGACTAAAATTGTCAAGGCTATGGAGTTTGGACTGTGTTACCCGTAGACTCCATCATTGAGGGGCTCTGTAGACACCCCAATTTCGTACCACTAATATGTGACATGGCATAAAATATCAAGAACTGTTGAAACATTAACAAATGTCAAGTTACAGGGTTGAAAATGCAAAAGGAAAAAGTAGGATGCATGAACAGTGAACTGCAGGGGAGGAAAGTGTCAAAAATTAAAGTAAATAGTGGGCTTGGTGCCACACCAAGGGCTGTTGGTGCCGCACCAAGGAGCATGGGTGCCGCACCATGACATTCACTATAGCTCTCTTCCGTTAACGCAAAGCACAACCATTGAAGCTCAGTGTACCACTGATCGATGCCGGCTGAAGAAATGAAATAATACCCGATGACTCCCTCTCTCCCACTCTAAATAAGAGGCCCCGGCTCCTCATTTGTTCGTTCAGAAATATCGCAACGAAGCGCTGAGAAATTCTCTATGCGTTCCTTCGAAGCAAATAGTTACGAGAGGTGTGAGATAGGTGAGTGTAACCCCCTAAAGTCTCCAAACCCCATCCAAACTCTGCCAAAATAAATATCTATAAGTTATAAGTGATCCCTAGCCTAGTTGTTAGGTATCCACCTCACTTCCCCGGCCCAAAAATCTCAAAGTAAGCCGTTACTCTGCCTGAGTAATGAGCTGAAAAACCAAAAAAACTAAGCCATTATTCCGCCCAACCAAAAAGGCCAAAACCCCAAAAACTAAGCCGTCATTCCGCCTGACCAAATAAGCCAAAACAACCATATATAAGCCGTCACTCTACCCAAACCACTTCAGCAACAAACAATAAAAGTCTCCCTCTCCCGAGAAGGACAGAGCGAGCACACCCCACTCTAAAAGGTAACAGCCTTTAAAGGCGTTTTTATTTGTTTATTTATTTATTTGTCTACTTATTATTTATTAAAGTTGTATTTAAAATCCGGCACAATGTAGTCCTTGTAAGCCGTTGTGCTGCCCGGGTTAGATTAGGAAATATTATGTAAAAGAGCCGCTATAATGGCCAAATATTTTTTAATACTTTTGTAATTATTGTAAGGAAATGGCTGCAAGTCCGTTAATAATGTAGCCACAGATATATTTGTTTTAATTTTCTGTCTTTTAATGCTTTATTTATTTGCTAAATAAATATAACAATAAGCATACTTTAGCCAAAAACTATTTTGAGACCGAAAGGGCGAGTTAGGTGCCTAGCACCTTCCCAACTCGTTACTTAGCCTCCGAACCCGCTTTTTATCTCTGGTTTTCTTTTTCTGGTTTTTCTTTATTTTTGACTTAAAATAAAGATGGCGACTCTAAAACTTTTTGGATCCAGTGGGGCCTCGCAACACTCCTTATTTGGACTTTTCTGTTCTCCCCAAAAAAAGGGAGAATGGGAATGGAAGGGTGATGTATTCCCATATCCTGGTATCCCCTAAACAAGCGATAACTTGATACGGGAAACCCAAAGCTCCCATAGTGATCTAAAACGGGCCATAAGGCTATTTTTATAATAAATCCACTCAAGGCAACCTAGGCGCATTCCAACGCGCTAACATAGACAGCACTCCTCTCGCACTTTTGATTTCGTCTTCCCCTAAACAAGGGAGGGTGGAACGAGAGCAGTGGTGTCCCGCATCCGCACGTACGCGCACCCCTATCCAAGGGCGCGCGGGGCGCGGGAGCACATCCCGGGAACCTCACACAAAGTCTTCTGAAGAAATGTCTGGGTTGGATCCAACGATTGTAGAGCACCAAATTCCTACATTCTTGATGCTAAGCCAGTAAAGCAGAAGCTCCACAAAACTAAACTAGAATGGTCACTAAAAGTTAAAGAAGAAATCATGAAGCAGATACACGTCAAGTTCATCTGGGTAGTTGAATACTCGATTTGGCTATCAAACGTAATGATAGTACCAAAACCTAATGGAAAGGTTCGGATCTGCGTTGACTTCCTTGACCTTAACAAGCATCTCCCAAAGATGACTTCCCTTTACCCAACATTGATATTATGGTAGACGATGTGGCTTCTCACAAGGTAAGATTCTTTGTAGGCGGCATGCTGGGCTACAACAAAATCAAAATGGTAGTAGAAGACCAGGAAAAAACTTCCTTTATCACTTCCTGGGGAACATATTGCTACACGGTCATGCCATTGGAGCTAAAGAATGGTGGGGATACATATCAAAGAGCTTCCACTACTCTCTTCCATTATATGATATATAAAGAAGTCAAGGTGTATGAGGATGACATAAGTATTCATTCTGAAGACATAAACGGCGGTCATGTCAAAGACCTTCAAAAAAAAATCGGAAGGTTACGGAAACACCAGATGAAGCTCAACACAAAAAAATGGACATTTGGGTCACCAAAGGAAAAGTGTTGGGGTTTATGGTAAACGAGCAGGAATTTGAAATAAAACCTGCAAAAGTATAAGCTATCATAGTCATGCCACAGCCAAGGACTCCTACAGAAGTCAAGCGTTTCCTGGGCTGACTACAATATATCAGTCAGTTCATCAGATAATTGACATATATGTTTGAGCCATTATTCAAGTTGTTGAAAAAAGTCATTGACCGAGTATGGGATGAAGAATGCCAGCTCACTTTTGAAAAAAGTCAAAGAGTACCTTGTTAGCCTGCCAATGCTAGCTCCTCCTCATGTTCACAAACGTCTCCTATTATACATCACTGTCACAGACACTGTGGTTGGGGCTATGCTTGCATAAGAAAAGGAAGATTCCAATGCTAAAAAAACACCATTTATTTCATAAGCAGAAAGCTACAAGGCAATGAGCTCAACTACTTAGCCTTAGAGAAAAACTGTACTGGTCTAGTATGGGTGATGCAAAGGTTCAAAACCTACCTACAAGCTCGACCCATCAAGGTAATCTTAAGAATGGACCTAATTAAATATATCTTCGAAAAACCATCACTCACTAATCATTTGGCTAAGTGGGTTTTGGTCCTTAAAATATGCTCATATTGGCTAGACGGGGGGGGGGGGTTGAATAGTTTGTGTTACCACTAAAAAATTCATCTCACCATTCAATTAAGAATTTGGGTGAAATTCCTTTTGTGGAAAGCCAATCTGCTGGTAGAATGAAACCGCAGAATTGTTTTGAGCTGAGTTAAAAAAATCTGCTGGCAAATTGAAGACAAATTGTATGCAAAAAAGATTGGCCAGCAGAAAAGTTAATGCAATATAGATAAATCTTTTAGAAGGTTTAAGTAGCTGTACACGAATAAGATGTTCAGAACAACAGCATACTTAATCCTTCTTCACATATATTTCATAAGAGTTACATAAAGGATAGTTTTGCTTAAAATAAAAAACCTTTTGTAAACAAGAAATAGAGAGTAGAGCTGAGTTAGAATAATATGTAATAAAAAACACAACATATGTTTACTTGAAGGTAAACATGTTTATTACATGAACTAGGACTCTCTAAACTATTAATCCCCTTTCTTTCCCCGAGTTCTTTTCGAGTCAAGAACTCTTGTCAGAGTTTCATTTACAAGGTAAAACTTAGGTGGAGTCAAATGGATTAATCATGAGAAGACAATTTTTAGGGTCACTCAGGTAAAAGATATCTGAGCGATGGAGGGCAAGGCACTAGATACTTTATGATGACCATTAATTGCACAATCACAAACCATTACAATGCAATACAAGTCTGATGATATGAGTGCAATGTAGACAAGTAGTTCTTCCTCTTCCTTGGACATCTTTGGAGATTTGTCTTCAACGGAATCGCCAGCACTTGATCTCTACCATATGATTGGATTCTTAAGGAGCTGTAGAAACTGAGATCTCTGAAGGGATTCAAAGGACTCAAATCAAGAAATGGGTTTCTTGACCAAAACACTGTTCTTAGACTTAGTGTAATGCTGGGTTCCGGTTGTAACGTCGCCGATGACTTGGTTTATTTGTTGCTATATAATTATATTGCATGACAGGGAGTTTTACTCTACGTGCCCAATGTTGCGGCATGTACGTCGAATTTTTGGACCGAGAGATTAATTATCTCTTTGGTTGTGTTTAATTTGAGCTTGTTAGCTCGGGCGCCACTGTGTTATTATGTTTCGCTTCCGCATGTGTTTTAAGTTATTGGCGTATTGCCGTTATGGCCTTACCCATTGCTTGTTGTTTTGTGTGTTCTGACATCACGACCTTGGGGTCTCGTATTGGGATCAGGTCGGGTCGTCACTCGTCACACCGTCACTAAACCGTTGTAACTGATTCTTGGCAGGTCAATTCCACGAAAAAGAAAAATTTGTCACTAAATAAAGACAGGTTTCGTCACTGAATTCCGTTAGTAAATGTCCTCCGTCACTAATTTGCGATGGAAACTCCGTCGATGAATGAATTTATAATATATATGAAAAATATGTGTACAAACGGAACACCGTCGGTTATAAGTGTCCCTCCGTTACTAATCCGTGGCGGAACCTTTGTTGCTAATAAATGTCCCTCCGTCACTAATTCGACATGGAACCTCCGTCGCAAATTTTTTTTAAATATACCCAAACAATTATGTAGCGACAAAGACTCTATCGCTGAATTAAAAAAATTATAAAAAACTATTTAATATTCTAAAATTTTAACATTTTTGTACCTGATAAATAAAAATAACAAGTATGAATAAAAACTAAATTGCAAATCTAAAATGTAATTAAGGTATTAAATTAAAAACTAATGTTCTTACAAAAGTTCGAAATAAAATTCACATTGTCCCCAAAATTGAAGAATTTACATTGTCCCGAAAATTAAAGAGGAGAATACTCGTCATTAAACAGATTCCTAGTAGAATTAAGGCTATGGGACCCTAGACTAGAAGGGGGCCGCTGAAGTTGTTGCATTATAAGATCCAATCATGAGTTTGTTTGTACGAGGGCTTCATGCGTTTGAGCATGCTCAGCTTCTAGGGTCTGGATCCTTAGACTCTCAGTGTTGTTGGCATGTGACCAAGCTGTTGAAGACGGGGAAGCTGAAACCTCTGAAAACTGACGATGCTCACCCATACCTTACACTCTTGAGCCCGTCTTCTGTCGTCCTTCAGTGATGAAGTCTCTCCAGAGTTCCTCATTAAACTTGTTAGCCTCCATACCACCCTCAGCCACCTCTACATCTGCCCGCGCCATATAAGCTTCCTGTCAAAATAAAACAAACAAATAATATAAGATACACAATACGTAAATAATTTGCGATGAATATTCAATGACAAGTACTTAATTAAAATTATACATACATATGTAGATTTTGCCTTTTCATCAACCCACAAAAGTTCATCGGGGGAGGCACCGGTGTAGTATGAGTGCTAACAAACACATCGATAAGCGAGATGTGGTGGCCGTATGCTTTGGCCTACATACATTATATTATTGTTTGTTCAACTAAATCTTTTAACAAATAGCTATATAGAAAGAACGACTAAATTACGCCATGAAATATCTTTACAGGATGTCTATAATCTTTAATTATGCAATATCCTTTTATTTGATACCCATTTTTTTGTTAGTATAGCTTTTATACTTTTATTGGTCAATAAACTCGAAACTTCACACATTACTTTCTTCGGCTAAAACAACTTCTTTAAGCATACTATTATTTCATTTCAATAGGTTCAAGCACAGGAATACCAACAGAAGATTATATCCAACTATCACACAAGTTTGTGGCCAATTTGGAGGCCATACCATGGACTAGAATAGGTTATTAAAAGTTGGTTAGAGTTGTCTTGTGTTTTAAGCGGATTATGTTTCAAACTTTTCTGTTGTTGGACCGGAAATGTTCATTCATAGTTGGCCTCAAGCATTGACAAAAAATGTCTGCATAAATTGAAATGCTCTTCTTTGTTTGAGGAGTTTTTGGGAAGGAGGTGGGTTGGGGCTTAGAAATAAAAGTTACTCTGTTCCCTATTGAACTTGTAGCCAATTAAAGACGAGCATTGGCATATCTAGCTGTGATGAAAGGTGCAAGTGAAGACTGAAAATGGTTGTTTGTGTCAAACTAGAGATTTTTTTAAAACTATACTTTCCTTCACTATAAAGATTTGTGAAACATTTAAAGTACATATATAATATGTGCACAGTTAAATACAATTTCACTATAGTAATACTCCCTCCGTCCCTAAATTATCGTCCTACTTTCCTTTTTCGTCCGTCCCAAAATAAATATCCAGTTTGAAACTTACATTTTTAAAACATTACTTTTACCATTTTACCCTTACTTTTTACTCTACTTTAATTATGAGCCACATACACATAGGCTTTAAAGGAAACTACACATTAAACCAATATAAATAATCTAGTCAATTTTTTTTTCTTAATTCGTGCACCGGGTCAACTAAGACGATAATTTAGGAATGGAGGGAGTACTATTTATTGGTTGAGGCACTATAACATTGTACAATCAAGTAAGAAATTGCCTTGTTGGTTTTGAATGTTAGAGAAATAGATGACTGAATATCGAATAACTTGGATATATTATAGAATCATGCATCGTGCACTTTCCTGCAAGAATTATTCGACCCTATCAAATGCCTTTGGGTTACACGAATATTCTTATTGGTTAAGACTACAATTGCCCTCCTGTTCTGACACTAAAGTAGGAGACTATTGTTGAAGCATTCTATATATTTTTTACGAAATGAAGATAAAGGAACTATTATATAGTAAATATGCGTCCCTTGCTGATTAGTCAAGTTTCCTTTCAAATGGTTGTATTCTTTGTAGACAGTCACCAAAATAACTGCTAGGAAAACTGTCACAACTAATTATTCGTTGTGAAAACGATAAATCGAAAGGAAACAGATCACTTGATTATTAACACCCGTAAGCCCGTAAAACTTATGTGAATGTGCACTCTTCATCCCCATATTCACAATATAGTATTCTCGAGGTCACCCATCTTCAAAACATAAACTCCGACTATACCAAATGACCAATTATTTTACATAAATCATCAACATTGAATCTTGAGTCTTCATTGTTGACATTCTGGAGTCAAAGCCACTTTTTCTAAGAAATATATTATCAACAACTTTGGTGTCATTGATGAGTTAGAAGAAACCACTAGAACAGTTTGAACAGATTGTGGGACTGGGGTGGAACATTGTCAAGCTGGCATTGGAAGAGGTATGAGAGGAGTTTAATAGTTCTGTTCGGTACTTTAAGAGATCCAATTTATCAAGTAAGAGGAGTTCATTTTCTTAACCTTGAAAACTCTCCAGTGACTTGTTTATACTGTAGAGGGAATGTGATCATCAGAATGTTGTTTTTTGTATGTTCTTATTGACTCACTTTATGTTTGTGAAACTCTCTACTTATTGTGATCGCAAGTTCATGTTTTAAAAGTACAAGGCAATGCAATGAGCTCAACTACTTAGCCTTAGAGAAAAACTGTACTGGTCTAGTATGGGTGACGCAAAGGTTCAAAACCTACCTACAAGCTCGACCCATCAAGGTAATCTTAAGAATGGACCCAATTATATATATCTTCGGAAAACCATCACTCTCTAATCATTTGGCTTAGTGGGTTTTGGTCCTTAAAATATGCTCATATTAGCTAGACGGGGGTTTGAATAGCCTGTGTTACCACTAAAAAATTCATCTCACCATTCAATTAAGAATCTGGGTGAAATTCCTTTTGTGGAAAGCCAATCTGCTGGTAGAATGAAACCGCAGAATTGTTTTGAGCTGAGTTAAAAAATCTGCTGGCAGATTGAAGACAAATTGTATGCTATAAAGATTGGCCAGCAGAAAAGTTAATGTAATATAGATAAATCTTTTAAAAGGTTTAAGTAGCTGTACACGAATAAGATGTTCTTAACAACAACATACTTAATTCTTCTTCAGATGCATTTCATAAGAGTTACATAAAGGATAGTTTTGGTTAAAATCAAAAAACCTTTTGTAAACAAGAAATAGAGAGTAGAGCTGAGTTAGAATAATATGTAATAAAAAACACAACATATGTTTACTTGAAGGTAAACATGTTTATTACATCAACTAGGACTCTCTAAACTATTAATCCCCTTTGTTTCCTCGAGTTCTTTTCGAGTCAAGAACTCTTGTCAGAGTTTCATTTACAAGGTAAAACTTAGGTGGAGTCAAATGGATTAATCATGAGAAGACAATTTTTAGGTCACTCAGGTAAAAGATATCTGAGCGATTGAGGGCAAGGCACTAGACACTTTATGATGACCATTAATTGCACAATCACAAACCATGACAATGCAATACAAGTCTGATGATATGAGTGCAATATAGACAAGTAGTTTTTCCTCTTCCTTGGACATATTTGGAGATTTGTCTTCAACTGAATCGCCAGCACTTGATCTCTACCATACAATTGGATTCTTAAGGAGTTGTAGAAACTGAGTTCTCTGAAGGGATTCAAAGGACTCAAATCAAGAAATGGGTTTCTTGACCAAAACATTATTCTTCATCTTTGTAGCTTCTTGAGATCGCTCTTCTTCTCTTCTTTCAATTCATCTTTGCATCACACATAAAGTGTTTTGCAAAGGTCTTATTTATCCACAATGAGTTATGTGAGAGCTTGATAGAAGATCTAGAACTTTCTCTTTCACAAGCTAACACACATTCTCTCTGCTTCTTGAAAAGGATGAAGGAGTTTCTTTCATAAATGAAGATCAATAGATCCGTTGTGACTATCGTTGTCTTTGATCTTGTATCTATTTGAGAGAGATTGTCCTGATAAGATTTCATCGTATAGACTACATAATAAACATAGTATGAAAGGATGTGTGTCTACAGAGTAGGTCTGACGGAAGTAGCATACTAACATTTCGCTTTTCGATAAAGTGGATTCTTTAATTTTTAGCCCAAATGTAGAGAGAGGATATCTTTTGGATAAAGTAGAACAATATCCAAATAGACCTTGCAGGTCTTGATGTGTCAGTCCTTTAAAGTCAGATTTGACTTTTGAGGCTTGAGCACTTTATAGTTTTTGAATGGCTGTAACCCTTTCAAGAGTAGCCTTCCAATAGATAAGTTTGCTGGTTGACTAAGTTGATACGGGAACAATCAAACCACAACATGTCTCCTAGTGAAGAGTCTTTAGGAGATGTATCATGCTGGAGCAGGACTGCTTGTGCTTGTATGCTGGAATCACAAGTCTAATAGTCATCTTAAACTAAGACAAAGACTCGCCTAGTCTAAGACTTATGCGATGTTAAACAAGTTGCCACACTAACTGATATGCATCCCTTTTAGCCACTTGTTGTAACACGCAGTAATGGGGGCAAGCAAATCAAAGTGTTGCAGAATATGCAATGGAATAAGTATTGATTCAGCAGGCATGTTCCAACAATCTCCTCCTATTTACTTGGAACCATTACTAAATGACATATACAAAGCACTAAAGCAATTAACCAAGTCATAGTAATAACATGCCCACAATGAATGATCATTTTATCTCAAGGCATGTCCTATGTTGACTTTACAAGAGCGATGGCTTATGTATAGTCACCTATTGCTATTTCAAGACTCGATAAATCAAAGTACTAAAAGCAATAAAAAATATTTTAGATCATTTATGAGATATAAATGTTCTTGAACAGGATCTAAAATATTTTTGTTTCCTTTCTTGCACAGGGAAATTTGAACGAAAAGCATCTTTTGGGAAGAAGGAATAGCAAATTCTTAAGTGAGAATAACTAGGTTTTGAAGAATATTATTTAAGGATTGTTGTGATACCATTTGAAGGGATAATCATTTTGTGAAAAGACTGTTTATATATATATATATATATATATATATATATATATATATATATATATATATATATATATATATTTGTTTTTTTTTTGTTTTGTTTTTTTTAAGAAGCAGGGGCGGCACCCTGCAGGATTTTATAAAAAAGAAAAAGGCAATACAAACTAGAGGGGGACAACCAGCCTTGCCCTTATAAGAGGGAGGACGGAGGAGCCTTACCTCGAAAAGGAAATACATGCAATTAAACTTTTCTACGAAAAGAAAATAAACCTATCATGTCTCCTCGAAGAGCCTCGATGGAGAACCTGGGAAGAGAGCCTTCCTGAGGAAAATAGATAGAACCCCTCGTATCATGCGCATAACGAGCCAACCGATCCGCGACTTTATTGCATTCACAAAAGACATGGGAGAGCGCAAAACCGTGAATTAAATCTCTACACTCTAACAACTCATAAAAATACTTCCACGGACATCCTTGAGAACCATGAATGCTTCTAACAGCAACTAACGAATCAGATTCCACCATAACATCTACCAAATGGAAAGAACGACAAAGACGCAAGCCATCACAAAGCGCTTTAATTTCCGCAAAGGTATTACTGCCCTCACCATAAAAATTAGAGAAAGCATGAATAAAATCACCATTCTTACTTCTGATAATACCTCCCCCGGAGCACAAACCACCAATCGAAGACCCATCAGTGTTAAGTTTATAAGAATGATGCTGAGGGGGCTCCCATCTAAGCCACTTACCCCGACGGAAAGGAATCTGAAGGACCGGTAATGTAAAACCCTAGTTTATTGCTTGCTCGTTTATTGCATGAGTTCATACATTCATAATCATCATTAGTATGTTAACTTAGCTCACTTATATGTTTAAAGTCGATAGCACGTTCATTGACGTCGTTTGGGATGCTCATTTGCACCTTTCTTTCACGAGTTGCTTTGAAACTCGGGTTTGTGTTTTGTGTTTTAAACACTTGGATAAATGTTAGAGACCACTCATAACATCATTAACACGCTTTAGATGTTGGTTGAATGCTAGTTGCATCGTCGGTTTGATCGCTAGTTTGATTCGAGCGTTAACCCTTCTCCGTTTGACCTTTTCGGTTGTCGTTCGGGAGTGTTCTATCTGAGTTTTTAGCCATGTTTGATTGAGGTTTGAACATTGATTTGCTTAGGTTATTGTTTAGAGGTGTTTAGGGTTGAATTCTAGACCATTTCGGGCTTTGGAGGACTTGAGGGTGCGAGGGGGAAAGGCCTAGAACTTGCGAGGGGCTAAAATGGAAATATTAGGCATGACAGAATGATGCGGTCGCATCACTCTTACCCAAAGCGACCGCAAGGGTCCATTTACAGGATTGCGGGATTTTCTGCATATTCGACTTTTGACCCAACCAAACCCCACCCAAACCCAACCTAACCCACCCTAAACCACCCTAGTTCGTCCTAACTAACCTCTCATGCATGCTTGACAAGTTTCAAGTGGTTTGGATGCATGTACAACACTTGGCAAGGAAAGACCTCCAACATGCACACACATGCATTGGACACCCCACTTCAGCCATTGCATGCCCATTACCTCCACTAAACCCACCATAATCAGTCATCCTCTTCCAAATTCGTGGCTGAACAATTCTTGAGAGTTATAGAGAGTTTATACAAGCTTCTTGAGTGATCAACAATGGTGGCCAACTATTGAAGAAGCCATTTCCAAAACCGATCGGTAGAAGTGAAGAGGAGAGCAAGGAGAACACATACCCAACCTTGCATGGACGTTTTTGTACAACTTGTAGGACTTGTTTAAGGTGAGTTACAACATCTCTTCTTATTTCTTTTAGCCTCATTGACCCTAGGGAAAACAATCTTGTTATATGAGGTCAATGAGTGCACTTAGGACTTTGTAGAGATGCCATGTTCTAGATTATGTTATGTGATGAATTTGGGTTGTATGAACAGATTATAGACCTATTATAAACCATGATTTTAATGTCATTTAGGGTAGTAATGTATGATAGATCATGCTACTTCGTTGTTTAAGTGTTGGGAGCATATTGGATGAGATAGTTAGGCTTGTAGAGATGCCATGATCACGTATATGCTAAATGATGTATTTTGGGTTGTGTAAACAGATTATAATCAGGTTGTAAATCATGATTTTAATGTTATTTAAGTGTGATAATGTATGACAAATCACCCTACTTTGTTGTTTAAGCATTGGGAGCATGTTTGGTGAAATAGTTAGGCTAGTAGACATGCTATGTTCACGTATATGCTAGATGTTACATTTTTGATTGTATGATCAGATTATAAACATGTTATAAACAGGTTATAAACCATGTTTAGGATGTTATTTAAGTGTGATAAAGTATGATAGATCACCCTACTTTGTTGTTTAAGCATTGGGAGCATGTTTGATGAAATAGATAGACTTGTTGAGATGCTATGATCACGTACATGCTAAATGCTACATTTTAAGTTGTATGATCAGATTATAAACAGGTTATAAACCATTTTTAGGATGCTATTTATGTGTGATAATGTATGCTAAATCACCCTACTTTGTTGTTTAAGTGTTGGGTGCATATTTGATGAAATGACAAGAATGTATATGCCTAGTTTGTGACTTTGATTCTATGTTTCATACTTGATTGTTTGATTGGGGTTTTATGGGTTTAATGACCTTAGTAACCTATTTAATTACGTTAGTATGGACATAGGAGAGTATTGAGGCCAATGGCTTCTATACCTTAATTTTGAAAGATTGATTATAACTCAACGGAGTTGACCATTGGGTTAGTATGACATTAAGGAGTAATATGCCTAAGTCCTACGAATTTTGGGGTAATATTAATGGAGGTTAAGCCTCCAAGCATTTTAAAGTGTATGAAGAACACTTGATGATTAGAGTCTTGATTTATCTCTAATGTGATTATGTGCTAGTTGTGAATTAAAAGCATGACTAGATGATTGTAGAGTACTTGCCTACTTATTTGAGCATATGAACATGAATTACGTGTGCTTGAAGTTTGAGTCCAGCTGGAGTCGGTTTGTTGAGTCTTTGGGGCGGGACGATACATCATCTTCACGAATTGTGAGATTCGTGATTTTGATGGATCGCCGCGCCGGATTGCACACACCCCTCTATCGATGGCCACGGTAGGGAAGTAGTTGATCTTAGTTGTAGTATGGAAACATGACTTTGATAACTATCGGAACTCGAGCGGGGAAATGTCTCGGGGACGTCGATATCCACGAAAGGGATATCGAGGACACATAAGTTTGGCACATGTTTTTGCAGGAGCAACATGCGCGGAAAAAGGGTAACGATATCACCTCCCTTTTGTATGAATTGACTCACGAGTGCTTATATGTGAATAATGTGCTACGTGAATATGATACGATATGAAATGATGGTTGATGGAATTAATGAAATGTTATACTTGTTGATAACATGATATTCAAGATTGTTAAGTATGAATGCCTTGACATGATTATTTATGAAATGCATATTATGTCAATTGCATGAATTATTATTGTTGAGCATGATGCCATGACAGGAAGTTATGTTAGTAACTTGCTAAGTCTTTATGACTTACTCCTATTTGTTTTGATTGTTTTCCCTAGATCCGAGCCGTGCAAGTGGTTCGAAGTGATTGTGAAGTTGCGATTGGTGAAGCTTTGACGAGGTTGCTACCTTGTTAATATTAGTACCTTTTTACTTTGGCAAGGACGACGGGACATAAAGTTATATAAACTTTATGTGGGGTAGCAAGACTTTTATTGTGTGATATTTGAACTTATGTTTATTATTTCTTAATCTTTTGAGAGCCGACATATGTTAGTCGTGCCTATGTATTTATGTTGATCATGCTTTTGTTGTTTAACCATGTATTGGTTTGTTTAATATGTTTATTATCCGGCATGTTTTTAGTCGTTACATGCTAGACTAGAGTTCTAGACTTAGTCTAATATTGGGTTCCGCCGTAGCCGCCGATGACTTGATATATAATTGCCATAAATTGTTATATGTGCCTATTGTTGCGCCACATGATTTTAATTTTTGGACCAAGAGATTCATTATCTCTAAGGTTGTATTAGTTTGAGCTTGTTAGCTCGGGCGCCACCACTGCTTATTTATTGTACGCTCCGCATGTGTTAAAGTTTTTTATGCCGTTATGGCCTTACCCACTATTTGCTACTTGTTTTTGTTAAGTGCCTTTTTGGAAGCGGCACGATCTTGGGGTCTCATCTTGGGATCCGGGTCGGGTCGTCACAGTTGGTATCAGAGCTTATGTTATAAGTTAGCTATTCACCGGGATAGGTTCCTTGGCTTAGGGGGTTGGTTTTGTGTGAATAGTTCTATCTTAACGAAGAGTGTTCTTGTAGGTTAATATGGTTGACACTAGAGCTGGTACTAGCACCGGAGGTAGTGCCAGTAGGGGTGCCGGTAGAGGCAGAAATGTTGGTAGAGAGACTAATGAGAACCGTCAGCCAGAGGTTCCTCCACTTCTTCGATGCCGAGGAGCAGTCAAGCGATGTCTACCATGTATAGGGGAATGCTTGCGATGATGAACGAGATGAATCAGGTCTTTGGTAGGGCCGAACCACCGCCAGACCACACAAGGCAGCCAGTGGAGTACCAAGCAGAGGCTAGATATCACGGAGATTCGATGCTTGAGAAGTTCGTAAAGCTGAAACCAAGACAATTCGATGGGGAACCGGATGCTTCGAAGGCCGAGTTGTGGATCGAGCATCTAGAGAAGATATTCGCACCATTGAGGTGTGATGATGAACAGAAGGTGGTACTAGCTGTATTTAAGCTAGAGGGTGCTGCAGAGCACTGGTGGCAGGTACTTAGAGAGAGTTGGGACATGCTGAGAGTCCCCCACACGTGGCCTAACTTTGTTAGGGAATTTAGAGCTTCGTATGTGCCGGAGGTTGTTCGGGAAAGAAGGGAGAAGGAGTTCCTTGACCTCGTGCAGGGAGGCATGTCTGTATCGCAGTATTCAGCGAGGTTTACGGAGCTAGCACGCTATTGCAGTCATCTGATTCCGGATGAGGCCAAGAGAACACAGAAGTTTGTAAAGGGCTTGAAGACGGAGTATAGGAGACAGCTGTTGTCTCATCAGTTCGTGGAATATAGGAAGGCAGTGGATAGAGCCTACGTGATTGAGCGGGATATCGAAGAGCACCGTATCATGGGTAATTCGGGTTTTTCTTCACAGCCTAGACAGTCTTCGGGACGAGGCAATGGATCAGGTAATCGAGGTAATTATCATGGGCACAATGATCGTAGGAAAGGAAATGGCAAGTTTAATCATGATGGGCAAGCGAGGAATCAGTCAGGTGGTAGAGGAGCTGCTTCTACACCGAGTCAGGGAGATCGTGGCATGATTGTGGTATGCTCCTATTGTTCGAAGACGGGGCACACTGAAGATAAATGTTGGAAGAAGAGTGGGGCACCCAGAGAGTGCTACTATGTGGAGTCATGGGCACGTGAAGAGGAATTGCCCTAAGTTGAAGGGTAATCAGCCTGGAGGATCGAGTCAGCCTACTGTTGGGGCTAAGAGAGATAGCGATGGGAAAGCTAAGGTGCAGGGTCGCGTGTTTGCTCTAGATCAGAGAGGAGTACCTGAGTCGACCGCTGTTATGGAGGTACCATTTCTATCTTCGATAGTGAAGCACGAGTACTTATAGATCCAGGGTCATCACATTCGTATGTTTTTTTTTTTTTTTTTGAGGAAGCATGAACCTCGCATTTATTAAAATGAAAAGATATACAACCTGAGGGGGACAACCAGCCTTGCCCCAACACGGGGAGGACAAAGGAGCCTGAACCTCGAAATAAATAGCCAACAACACACAAGTCAAAGGCCTAAAAGAATCGATAAGCAAAAATGAACATGCAACTATTTCCTAAAACTATGTAAACCAGAATTATCAAAGGCCATAGCTCGCTTGACCATCCCAGGCAAGCTGGAAAAGTCCGAGAAAATAATCTGCCTCCCATGATCATGACCAAAGGCCGCCAAACGATCCGCTACCATATTCTGCTCCCGAAAAACATGACAAAGCCCAAACCCACCTAACAGCTCCCGACAATCACGAAGTAAATACATATATTTCCATGGCGCCTGATGACCTTTATTAAAAACATTAACTGCCGTTAACGAATCCGATTCCACCGCTACATTGTCAAGCATAAAGGAATGACACAATTGCAGCCCCTCCTTAAGAGCCATGATTTCTGCCTGCATGTTTGTTCCCTCCCCATACGCACTAGAGAAAGCACAAACCAACACTCCTTGGGCATTACGAACAACCCCACCTCCTGTACACCTCCCGTCTTTAGACGAACCATCAGTATTAAGCTTATAACCAGTCTCCGGCTTCTGCCACCGAACCCAGCTCCCTTTCTGAACGGGAACAAACCGAAGAGGCAGCTGAAGCGATTGCAAAGCTGTATAAGCAGCACGATTGATAAAGGATTTCGGAGTGAAGTTGTACAACGCATCTCTAACACCTTGCAGAACTCGAGCTCTAATCTGCACCACACTCATCTTATTATTATCAAACACATCCGCACACCTTGCCTTCCAAATCTCCCAACAAGTGAACGCGAAAACGCATAACATTGAAGCCCCGAGCTGAGATCGAAGAGAAACTGCAGACCAGCACCCGAAGAGATTATCAATGCTGGAATAATGCTTATTTACGTGAAGCCGATCCGCAAAAAATGACCACAAATCAGATGCCACCCCCGAATGAATAAAGAGATGAGCAATGGATTCCGTAGAAGGATTGTCACCACAACAACGGCAGCGAGAAGCCAGCGAAACTTTACGAGCTTGAATATTAGAATCCACGGCCAAGGCATTCTGCAAGAGCTTCCAAAGAAAACAACTTACTTTCATTGGTAACCAACGCTGCCAAATCAATCTCGCCCATCTTCTTATCGGACAAGGAACCCGATAGTGATTCCAGAACGCGCTTGCTTTGAAAACACCCGAAGGCGTTAACTCACTGATCAAACAGTCTGCTTGGGATGTATCACACTGAATCTGATGAACCAATCGCTGCAAAGTGGCCGGGACTATAGGCAAAATATCATCAAACTGTAACATCGCAGAAGCAACCGAAAGGGATCGATCCATAGGCAGCGGACCAATTAGACGCGTTCCACACCAATTGTCGTCCCAAAAGGATATATTCCCTTGCCCAACAGCCCATCGGCTTGTAAGACGAACCAGCTCTAACTGAGTCCAAACAGCCTTCCATACTGCGAGTATCGCGCGCCCTTCCACTAACCCATATTTACTGATACAAAACTGAGCCCACAAACCTTGCCGGGAAAGAACCTTCCAAGCCAATTTCGCATGCAAGGAATTCATAACCTGAGAAAGAGAGCGGATGCCTAGCCCTCCCTCATCCATAGGCAAACAAACCCTATGCCAAGCAATCCAATGCAATCTCCGCTCACCCCTTGCATTCCAAAGAAAAGTTGCCATTTTTTGTTCCATCCGAATTAAGATACACTTGGGCACTTTTAATGCTGCCAGCGCGTAAATAGGAAGACTGCATAAGATTGCCTTAAGAAGCGTTACTTTACCACCGAAAGACAGAAGTTTGGTACGCCACCCCGAGATTCTGCCCGACAATTTCCTTTCCAAATCTTCAAAATAAGAACGTTTCACCCGACCTTTAAACAGAGGCAGACCCAAATAAGTCATTGGCCAAACCCTATGTTTATAACCTGACCAATCCTCCACACGTAAGTTATGCCGTCTAGAAGAATGTTTTGAGGAGAAGAATCCACTTTTATCGTTGTTGACACGCTGCCCCGAGGATTCTTCATAAACCCGCAACACTCTCTTGAGCCCCAAGATTGACCGTTTAGACCCGTTGCAAAACACCAACATATCATCCGCATACAACAAATGGGTAATCAATACACCCCCTCGGCCGTGCCTATAAGGACGTATCAAACCTTGAACAGCCGCCCGATTAATATTATGCGAAAGAACTTCCTGCGCAAGAATAAAAAGTAATGGAGACAACGGATCGCCTTGTCTCACTCCCCGATTTGCTTGAAAGAAACCCGAAGAAGTGCCATTAATCTTGAAAGAGTACCAGCTATTACGGAGTAAATTCTGAATTAGCCCCCGAAACTTCAGATTGAAGCCAAACGCTTGAAGAGCACGCTCAATGAAACACCACTCCAATCTATCATATGCTTTCGACATGTCTATCTTGAACACCATGTTACCACCATGAGACTTAAGATCTATACGTTGAACCAACTCATGGGCTAACAAAATGTTCTCTTGAATACTACGCCCTTTAACAAACCCCGCCTGTTGTTCCGAAATTAAGGAAGGTAGAAAAGGAGCCAGACGAACAGCCAAAATTTTTGAAATAAGCTTAGCTGAAAAATTGCATAAACTAATAGGCCTGAAATCCCTCAAATTATCCGGCTTCTCTACCTTTGGGAGGAGAATTATAGAAGCAGTCGAGAGCCCCCTATGCATCACATTGCCTTGAAAAAAGTCCAACACAGCCCCCATTACCTCCTGCTTGATGATGTGCCAACAACCTTGATAAAACCAACCTGTATATCCATCAGGACCCGGAGCACTGGTTGGACTAAGCGATTTAATGGCATCCCATACCTCCTCCTCGAGACGCCGCCAAAGAAGCCGTCAAAGTATTATTGATATCAACGTGAGGAGGAAACCCAAAGAAACAATTCCTCAGCGATGTTCGGATTTGACGACGCAAAAATATCTGCAAAGTAGGACTCAGCCATCAAACCAATCTGACCCGGATCTTCACTAACCGTTCCATCAGGAAGCCGCAAACGAATCACATTCCTTTGAGCCCTCTCTTTAATACTGGCATGAAAAAAGGCCGTGTTACGGTCACCTTCACTAACCCATTGTTGGCGAGCTTTCATTTCGGCCATCTCGGAGTCCCAATCCAATAATCGATTAAGCCGCTAGTCAGTAACCAAGCCAGCCTCCACCGCCGCACCACCCCCAGCCAACAAATCCATCTCAAGTTTAAGGATATCATCCTGAGTGGCCGCGATATTGCGCTGAACATGGCCGAAAACACCCCAGTTCCATGCCTTAAGAGCTGGCCGAAGGCGACGTAATTTCCCATACAGTAAAGCCATACCCGAACCCCAACAGGGTTGTCGCCATTGTTCCGTCACATACGCAATAAAATCGGGATGATCCAGCCACATGCGCCGAAAACGAAACCCACTCTTGTATTTAATATCATCCCAAAATCTAAGAGCGAGAGGAGAATGATCTGACACAGAAGTGACCAGATGGGTGACTTGAAGCCGCGGGAACACCAGTTTAAACTGCCCGTTGATAAACACCCTATCCAACCGTTTCCAAATACGACTATTACCAGCTTGGTTATTGCACCAAGTAAATCGACTACCTTCAAAACCCGCATCCTCTAAAATCTCCAAAATCGCAAGGGGCTCCACCCAGCTTTTCCGTGGAATGCCTGATGACATTAAAATCTCCCCCAACCAACCATGGCACCGAGCAACCAACTGATAGACCCTCTAACTCACACCACAAATCCGACGCAGTACACTTGGCATACACAAAAGACGCCAAAGTTGGTGTGCTAGATGGAAACTTAAGCATAACTGTAATCTGCTGCGATGAGCTAGTAACCAAATCAACATCAATAGAATTATTCCAGATAAGCCAGATATGCCTATTAACGGGATTATCATGCAAAAAATTAACAAAACCAACTCGCCTGCAAAATTTTGCTAAACGATCTCCACTCGTTTTAGGTTCCAATAGAGCACACAGAAATGGTTTGTGTTGCCGAATTAGAAGCTTTAAATAATTACGAGTTTGTTTGTTGCACACCCCCCTAGCGTTCCATATAACGATCGTCATAAAACTTACTGGGAATGGATGTTCGACTGGGCTCTTCGTGCAGCCCTAGTAATTCTGACATTGTCTCTTATGAACTTAGCTTTCTTCACTTCAGCGTGTAAGCCATCGCACCAAGTTGGAAACGACTGTCGGATCTTAACCTTACCAATATCTGCATCTGAGAATATACGTGGCGTCTCTACCACAGTCTCCCTGTAATCTCCACTGGTGGAATGAGCTTTCCCAAAAGGACGAGGAGGGATTTGAAGAATGTCCTCCCAAAGGGCTCCCAAATCAACAGAGTTATTACTAGCCTCCCCTGGATTCTTTGATGTACCACCAGCCAAACCTTGCGAATCATCCTTCTCCCCGGTGTCACCACATGGCTCCTGTTCCTCATCTAAACCATCCAACACTTCAAAGGCGTTCTTTAGTTTAACCGGTTTACCCACAACATGGTCCTTCGATTTGTTGCCTCCCGATTTACCCTTTAAAGATTCTCCCGAACTACCGACGTCAATATGCTCAGGTTCGACCGAAACTCCTTGAGAATTCTTTGCCAATGAAACCGAAGCACCATCCCTCGCTGGAGGAACTTTAACTGGTGTCCAACGTTGTTGTTGCGTACTACCATCAGCATGCATGGGGACCGTTGGACCTTCCTTAACCACTTCCACTTTAGATTGATTAACTAATTTGCTATTAACTGTTGTTCCCTGAACCGGATCAACTGAGGGAATCTTGGTCGATTCTGGAACTAAATTAGGATTCTCCTTCCCTTTACCAACATTCCTTCCACGACCTTTCCTGCATTGAATTTTAGTATGACCGAGAAGCCCACACTCCGTACAGAAACGGATGTTGCCTTCAAACTCTAAGGATTGCCAAAATCCATTCTCTTTGCTCGAGCCTATCCAAACCCTAGATGGGAGCGGCAATGCAACATCAATCTCGATACAAATTCTGGCAAACATTGGGCGTACTAGTGCTAAGGTTTTCTCATCTACTCGTAAAAAATTCCCCAACGTGTTCCCTATGCATTCCAAGAAAGAGGGATTAAAAAACATTAGTGGCAGATGGTGCAAGCGAACCCAAACCGCGACCTTCGTGACATCCTTCCGGAAAGCAAAATCGGCCGACCAACGGAATGAACGGTACATGCAAGACTGAATCATGTGTGATTCTTTGGAGAGAGCTAAAACCAAATCTTCCGCAGAGGATAACCTAACCATGACGTGTCTAGGATCCAACAGTCCAACCACAAAAGGACCTTTCAATTTCCAATTCTTGGCAATGTCGTCCTGAATCACATTAACCGTAGGGCGCCAAATTTAAAAACTTGAGAATCAATGTATTTTCAAAGCTGTTTATTGCCGTGCTTCAATCTCAACCGGCGAGAATATGCAACGGTGGTCACCCTCCACAACCACGGCTTGTCTAGGAACCAACGAAAGCGGCTTGGAGAACCGGCGAAGCTTGGCCCACAAAAGCGGTTTAGGCCGAGCCGCCGTAACATTAGCATAGGATACCGGCGGGACTGGCGGCTTGTCGGCCGAGACGGTTCAACACGAGGGTTAGGAGGCGGATCCTCCATAACCGCCGCCATGCAGCAACAAAACCCTAATTAGGGCAAAGAATCCTAGAGAGAAAATCTTAGAGAGAGAAACTTTTCGGGGAATCTACAGGGAGTATCCTATCACATTCGTATGTTGCATCACATTTTGTTGACCGTTTGCGTGCATTGCCTCAGTCTTTGCCTTACGTGCTTGAAGTTTCTACCCCACTTGGGGAATGTTTATTGGCCAGAGTTTATAAAGCATGCGATGTACTTGTGGATGAACATGTCTTGCATGCGGATCACGGTAGTGTTGCCATAGTGATTTTGATGTGATACCGGTATGGGCCTGGTTGTGCACTTATCATGCTTTGGTAGATTGCTTTAGTAAGAGGGTTACATTTGATATGCCGGGTGTTCCTAAATTTATGTTCGTGGGTGATAACGGCGTCTAGTGGGTTGCGGCGTCATTTTACGCTCTAAAGGCTAGGAAACTATTGTCACGTGGCTGCACAGGGTACCTAGCTTGTGTGGTTGATAAACGGGTTTCGACTTCTGATCTTGAGGATGTTCCGGTTGTGAATGAGTTTCCGGATGTCTTCTCTAAAGATTTTGGGATGCCACCGGATAGGGAGATTGAGTTTTGTATCGAGTTGTTGCCGGGGGCGACAGATATCGGAAGGCGCCGTATAGAATGGCACCTATGGAGTTGAAGGAGTTGAAGGTTCAGTTTTATTGACATTGGCT
The DNA here is from genome assembly GCA_013146195.2 of Codonopsis lanceolata. Taxonomy (NCBI): domain Eukaryota; kingdom Viridiplantae; phylum Streptophyta; class Magnoliopsida; order Asterales; family Campanulaceae; genus Codonopsis; species Codonopsis lanceolata. The sequence continues at coordinate 118,272,450 of CM028380.1, forward strand.
TTATCAAGCCAAGTGTATCGCCTGGGGTGCGCCTCAGATATTTGTCAGAAGAAGGATGGAAGCCTAAGATTGTGCATTGATTACCTGAGTTTAACAAAGCGATTTATCAAGAACAAGTATCCATCACGCATATAGATGACTTGTTTGATCAATGCAAGGATCGGTGGTGTATTCTAAACTTGATTTGAGGTTCGGGTATCATCGCTGAAGGTGAGAGACGAGGATGTTTCGAACTGCTGCATTTGAGGTACCTGCATTATGAGTTTATGGTGATGCCATTCTGTTGATCAATGCGCCTGGCTGCAGTTATGGACTTGATGAATCTGTTCCATACCTCTTTGATTGTTTTGTGGTGGTTTTCATAGATGACATTCTTGTGTATTCTAAGTCTCGGATGAGCATGAAACAAAGATTTGAGGACTGGTGTTGTCGGTTCTTCGGGAGAGGCAACTTTATGCCAAGTTTAGCAAGTGTGCTTTTACGTAGGAGGTTTCATTCTCTCACGTTGTTTCTAGTACCCGGATAGCTGTGGATCCTTCCAAGGTTGAAGCAAAGAATGAATTGGAGGAGACCGACCACGCTACGAGGAAAGAAGAGTTTCTTGGGGTTAGCCGGGTATTATCGAGATTCATCTGAGAGGATTAAGATTGTTACGCCCATGACAAATTTGACCCAAAAAGAAGACCGCATTTGTATGGAGTGATAAGTGTGAAGAAAGCTTCCAAGAATTGAAGAGGAGGTTGACTACGCACCGGTGTTAGCATTGCTCAGCGGAGGTGATAACTTTGTGGTTTACATGATCGCATCGAAAAAGTTGATTAGTTAATGCGAAGCAGAATCTGAAGGTAATCGCTATGCTTCAAGAAGTTGTCTCCGTATGAGGTGAATTATCCTACGCATGATCTTGAGCTAGCAAGCGATTATATTTGCTTTGCACAAGTGGAAGCATTACTTGTATGGTTCAAGTTTGAGATTTTCACGGATCACAAAAGTTTGAAATATCTCTTCTCACAAAAGGAGTTGAACATGAGACAAATGAGATGGATGGAGAAGTTGAAGGATCACGATTGCACCGATACTTTATCATCCTGGAAGGCGAACGTGGTTGCCGATGCTTTGAGTAGAAAAGTGCACTTTGTCATGTCTCGATGATGCGTGAATGGAAATGCTAGAGGATGTCCGATTGGAGTCCGAG
>CM028380.1:118273744-118340052 GCA_013146195.2 Codonopsis lanceolata
GATTAGAGACAGATTACAGCTCAGTAGAGGTAAAGCTACGCCAGACAACCCGGAGACGTGACTTAGAGTTTCGTGTTGGTGATCATGTATTTGAAAGTATCGCTTCGCGCGGTACTAAGCGATTGGGAAGAAGGGCAACCACCTAGATTTATTGGGCCATTTGAGATCTTAGAAAGGATTGGATCCTTGGTGTATCGGCTAGCATTGCCACCTTCGTATCGGATGTTCATGATGTATTCCATGTCTCGATGCTACGCAAGTACTGAAAGATGAATCGCATGTCCTTGTCTCATTTACGAGATTTCATTCGAACCTGATCTTTCTTACGATGAAAGACCAATGAGGATTCTTGATACTAAGGAGCAAATCTTGAGGACAAACGGATCCGTTGTTAGTCAAAGTCTTGTGGAAGAACCATGACATTGAGGAAGCTACTTGGGAAACCGAGCTCGATATGAGAGAAAGATATCCTTTCCTATTTGATGATTCTGGTATGAATTTAGGGACTAAATTCCTTTAAGTGGGGGAGGATGTGAGAACCCGAAACCTACTTGTATACTTGTCTTCCATACATGTTTAACATGATTAGAATATGTTTTTAACATGCTAGTAGTATCCCTAACATGATTGACTCGATTGCATTCCTTGATCGAACCGTTGTTGCCGTATCGAACGCCTATTGCCTTGCATGCTCTAGATTGACTTGTTCTTGCTCGGGCTTTGATATTTGGACTTAGCCAAGACCTTGAGAGACATTTATAATTGTTTTAGGACCCTTGATACTCATTCTAATGCTTCTTGAGTTGTACATGCCTTATACGCGTTATACGTGCAACCGGACCTGTTTGACCTAACGTATGGCCCGAGGAATCGTTACCCTGCCAACCAAACATTTTGGGCTTTGTTCGGCCATGACAACCGAACCTTATGAAGGAAGTTCGGCCACCACAACCGAACAGGCAAATTTCCAAAGCAAACACGATTTTTCTCGCAGCTTTTGGCTGATTACGTTTGTGCCCTTACTAAACCTCTACCATTAGTGACTTAAACCACTTGTATTAGAGTCTAATTAGCCTAATCTAAGCCTAATTAAGATTACTAAACCTAATTCTACCATTCATCAAGTGACAAGTGTTCTCATTAACACTTAAACAACAAGCCGATTGCTCTACATCGCCCTCTACTCTTCTTCATTTCACGATCATTTTCTCTCGCCGTCTTCCTCCAAATTGAGCGAACTTGAGCGAACTTGTGCGTGAGATTATTGGTGAGATTAGTGCGTGAGGGGTTGGCTTCCAAGAGATTCAAGACCCGTTTGCGATTCCAAGGCAGCCGTTGCGTCACCGCCGTCGGGTAGTGCGATTGTCACCGATCGGTTTTTCTTGCTTCGTCCATTGCTTGGCTTGAGGTAAGCTATCAATTTCCCTTAGGTCCATGTTAGAGATAACATACTACCTCTTCTTGCTTCCCTTCTCTCATGCCCAAATCATAGTTCTCCTTGTGTTCTACCATGATATTGATACATTTTAGAGAGTATGAATTTTTGGGGAATTATTGACCATGAATGTAAATGCTTTGATTTGGACACTAAGCCTAGAAGTAAAAGTGTTCTACTCTATATTAGGAATAACTATTACTCTTGGGTCTTAGACTTTCGACCATTATTTGGGGAAAACGTGATCTAGGGTTCCATAATTTAGGAACTTGAGTTTATTATTAGCTATGGTTATAAATTGGATTAATGACTTAGATTAATCAATGCGATGACTTAGAAAAGAGTTGGAAATGCAAATAGTGTTTAACCCTATTTGGTTTGATTTATAGAAATGACTCAACGGAGTCGACAATAGTGAGCTATTGAACAATACCGGCTCAATGATCGATCCCTACGACGTTATTACATGCGTTACACTAGAAAACTAATTCTAGACTCTTGAAATGGATTGACTATCATGCTTGTATCTTATGACATAATAAATGCATACTTGATATATTGAGTTCGCTCTTGTCGAGCTCATTCTTGCTTGTTTATTGATGAGATTATATACTTGTCTCGAACGAGGACGCTCTTGTCGGACTCGTTCCATACTAACCATTGTTGAGTAAATATTGCTTGGCATTGCATGAGTCAGTGGCATACTTGATCATGTCATACACCTCCCTCTTGGCCACGGTGGGGAAGAGCTCTCTTGGCCAACCAATACGCGACCATTAAGATTGAGTTCATGTTTATCCCGAGAATATCCTCGGAAGATCGATGTATTATCACACCCATCGATTCATGCACGTCATGAAGGTGTCTGTTTTGCAGGTCTACGAAGCGGCCCAACTTTATATCCTCATATTATGTGATTATATGCAATAACGTGCAACTCATACACTTGATCTACATGCTTGTAATATTGTCTTGCCTAACGTGTTGCATATTGCCATGTCATGCATGATTGGTAGCTTACGAGTCATTATGACTTACCCGTTCCCCTGTACTTTTTTAGATCCTAGCAGGTCAGGACCTTCCCGTTGAGGATCGCAGTGCTCGTATACTCTAGTTTTCCTTTGATCAAGCTTTTGCAATAAGAGGTGGTTCTTAGAAGTCCTCTTCTCTTCTTTTGTATTTTGCAAGGACGATGGGTATAAGCTAGTCATCTAGACTATGCTTGGGATTGTATAGACTTGTACTCGTGTATCTTGTTAGCTACTTATAGTATTAGCTCTTGTAGTAATTATCTTCTCTTGATGCCGGCAATTATGTTAGCCGTGCCTTGTATATCGTGTGCTATTGTTCACTACGCATAGACTTCCGCTAAGCATCCTATTAGCTCTTATTTATTTCCTTGTCGTATTAACTGCTTAGCTTGAGTTCCGGCTGTAGTGTCGCCGAAGACTTGGATTAAATGTTTAACTGTTTTATCAGGTGAAATGATTTTGAAAATTACCGACCTTTTGTGTCGAAGTTCTCTCCCGCGACCGAAATGTTAAGTCCACGCCGCTTTTAAAAATAAAAAAATATTCAGTCCTTGCATGTTCGTTCCTTTCTTGTCCTGTCTTGTCTTGTTTGGCGCTTCGGCCCGCGGTTCCATCTCGGGTCCGGGGTCGGGGTCGCCACAACCCATATATGCTCACACCATTCCCGCTCATCTGACCGCAAAGAAAGGACCCAAAACTCCAGGGCATTCTCGTAAATTTCTATCTCTAACGTCATATGTGCTGGTGCGGTCATCTCTCGATAAACGAAATTTTATTTGACAAAATGAAAGGGAGACTGAGTAATAAGGGAACTCAAAAGGCTGAGCAAAAGAAAAGAAAGCAGGTGATCGATGTATTTTATACGTCGATTTCATATACTTCTATGACTTAAATTATGCTATTTCACGAGGCTTTTGGGTACTGATATGTGTTTTTAGTGGTTTTGTAAGTTTTAGGGTTTTTAGTGAAAATATGCAAAACTCCAGGGTTTTATATGGAAATTCCAAGAAGGGCCCAAGATGTAAAATGAAGAAGAAACGAAGGAAGTCCAATCTGGAGACCTTGCAGTCGCAAGGTACTCAAACCTTGCCCCCGCAAGGTGGACAGTAACATGAAGAAAGAAGAAATCAAAGGCCAGAAAATCTGGAGACCTTGCGGACGCAAGGTACCCCATACCTTGCGACCGCAAGGTGGTCAGAACGCGAAAAAGACGTATTTTCACAAGAGATTTAATTGGACTACAACTCCAGGGTATAAATAGAGATCGGATGCCAAAGCCTACGAGAGAGAAAAACGACTAGAAACAGTTTTGTATAGTTTTATGATAGATTTTAGGTTGTATAACATAGTTAGATTGTGTAATTACAATTATTCAAGATCAAATCATGTTTCCGTTTATCTCCATGTGCTGTTCATTGTCTATGATGAACTAAATCATCCATAATCTAGGAGGTGGGAGGTAACTTGTATTGAATTTATGTTTTAATTCATCTTTATGTTCATTCAATTATTGTTGATTCTGGTGTTTATCAATCCCTTTATTATTTCGCTTTGAACAAATGAATGTAATCGCAAATAATAAAGGCCTAGAGGTGCGGATAACTGCATGACCAATATGCATATGTCGTACACTGGCTCACCATCACAATAAATTGGACCTATCGATGCACGAGAGTGATAAGTTAGGACCAGGTTCATACATGATCTTGGTGACAGATAGACCATACGTTCTTGTGCTTAGGAAGAATGGATGAATTTTGCGGGGATGGAGGCTGAACCAATTGTTCAACAGACTATATTTATCTTTTGTGAATGAACCCAAGAAATTGAATGATAATTATTGTGAATTAATTATAGAGGAGATACAAATGAAACCCGATTCCTATATTGCTATCCACCATAAGATCTTCATAACCTGTAATTGCTGCTAATTAGTTAAACACCTAATTATTAATAATAGATTAGAATAAAATAATTATAAAAACCCCATTTAGATTAATAATTTGCTATCAATAAATTGCACTATTCGTGATCTCTTGTCTCTGTGGGTTCGACTCTTGCTTCCAATACTATTCAATAATAGTCTTGTCCACTTGCAAGGAAAAATATTAAAATAAGACAACGATCAGCAGGCTAATGATGAAATGAACACTGCCCCGGCTTCCATTTATACTAAAAATCAGAAGAAGTAGACGAATTCTGAGCACAGTGCATGAACAGGGACTGCACAGGAAGAGGCCTGGGCGCCACCCATACTCCTTCTTGGCGCGGCGCCCACTTCTCCTATGGGTGGCGCCATGATTTCCAATATTGCTCCTCGGATACTGTCTGGTATCCTGGTTTTGGGCTCTGACCGCTCACTACTGATTCTATTTGATCACGAGAAAATGCAGAGGCTACGCAAATAGCCTTGCCGGAAAATTGAAATATCAAGCACAGGAAGTGGCGGCTGCCTCTTCTTCCTCGCAGAATACCAGAAAAACCCGCTTTGAATCTGAAGGTGTACCCTTCTAAATTTCCATTCATAAATTGTAGTGTGCCGTTACCCCTAGATAATGGTCTAGCTTTCTTTTATGCATAAAATATTGAGTCTGCATTTTAATTTCTTGCATCATATAAAATCATATTGCATTGCATAAAAAATATATATGTACAGAATTTGGTACAAGAAAAAAAGAAAAGCTAATAAGTGCAGGCAAATGAAGCTAATGAGCACGAGAAGATATGCTCCTTTCAAGGTTGCTACCCATAACTCGAGGGCTGGATCCGCCAATTCTAAATCCTTGTCCTCTCGCCTGAGCACGACTCGATCCACCGGCCGCATCAGCATCATTATCTCGGTGCCTGGTCTGCCGCACAACATCATTCCCTCGATAGGAAAACTCATCCATAAGCCGCTGGTAAAGCTTGTTGATGCTGAAGAAGCCCCGCAGCAGCCTCTTGTACGTCGACACATTAACATGGGAAAAGATGTTGAGACAGCAAAAGAAAAAAATATATCAGTCTCCAAAAAAAAACAAAAATGGAGCAAAAGATTTTTTTTTTTTGATGAAATGATGCGGAAAAAAAATGTTTACCGTGCGACTGTGCTTCGGGACATGATACATCTCGGGGATGTCTACATCGGGGAGAACTTCCTCCACGATTCTTTCGTCACGATCATATGCCTCCCCCTTGGGTGATTGCTCTAGAGTAATCATATAATGCCCCACCAGGCCCCTCCAAAGAAGAAAATACACAGTGCCTGCGCTCGAGCTAGTTATTCTCTCCCGCAACCTCAATTTATCCAAACAATCGCAATCTCGACCTGGCCCAACTCGGTTAGCATTCACAAACTTAGCCAAATAAGGTGGCTCGTGAACACGATGATGCAGTGGACCCGACGTGAAATGGAAAACCAAGTAAGTCCAGACCTGAAAAAAAAGGAAAAAAAATAAAAAAAAAAGAAAAAAGAAAAAAAATGCTGCTAAAAAAAATAAACGATAAAAAATGCTGGAAAAGACAAAAGCATGAAAAAGAAAGGATACCTCCCAAGCCGAAGCAAAGCCATTGAGAGTCGGCGAATCGTTGCGGCAAGCTCTATCCATAGAAGCATAAAGCTCGGCTAGGCACCTTTGCCCCGTAATAGTCAATGACATGGTCCAAATCCCTCGGACATCCCAGGGGAGGAAACAAAAAGCGACGACCCAAGAAAAAAAAATAAGAATGCAAGGCGGCGCGAGCTACGGCCGCTAATGATCGATGTCTTATTTTAATTATTTCCTTGATCGACAAGACTATTATAGAATAGAATTGGAAGCATTAGAATAGAATTGGAAGCAAGGTCGAACCCACGAGACAAGTGATCACGAACAGTGCGATTATTGATAGCAAATTATTAACCTAAGGGGGGTTTTTATGTTTAATTCTACTCTAAACTACTAGTTACAGATGTTTAACTAATTAGACAGTAATAGCAGATATGAAGATCTTATGGCGAGTGGAAATCTAGGATTCTGGGTTTCACTTATATCTCCTTTATGTTCAATTCATAATAATGTCATTCAATGTCTTGGGTTCGTTCACTAAAAATAGATATAGTCACGTTGAACAATTGGTTCAGCCTCCATCCCATAAAATTCACCCATTCTATATCCTAAGCACAAGAACTATCAATCTAGTTGTCACCTAGATTTATGATCTATCTGTCACCTAGATCATGTAAGAACACTGGTCCTAACTTATCACTCGTGCTCGATAGGTCCAATTTATTGTGTTGGTGAGCCTATGTACGACATATGCACTTGGTCATGCAGTTATCCGCACCTCTAAGCCTTTATTATTTGCGATTACATTCATTTGTTCAAAGCAAAATAATATAGGGGTTGATAAACAACACAATCAACAAGCATTGAATAGACATATATATAAGAATCAAAACATAAATTCGATACAAATTACCTCTCACCTCCTAGATTATGTATGATTTAGTTCATCCTTGACAATGAACAGCACATGGAGATGAATGGATACATGATTTGATCTTCAATACAAATTACCTCTCACCTCCTAAAATCTATGTAAAGAGAGCTTCCAGACGTCCTCCCCTCCTTTAGGCTCGGCATCTGACTTCTATATATACTCGGGAGTTGTGATTGGATTGAATGACTGTGTGAAAATCCGAAAAGGTCGCATTCTTCCTACCTTGCGGTCGCAAGGTGCTGGATACCTTGCGTCTGCAAGGTCTCCGATCTTTGATTTCTTTGATTGTTTCTCGATGGTCAACACGCCTACCTTGCGGTCGCAAGGTCCGAGGCACCTGCGTCCCGAAGGTGTCAGGTTTGTGCGTCTTTATTTTTCTTCAATTTTCTCTTCCTTGTAATTTGCACTTAAAACCCCGGAGTTTCGCGTATTTTCACAATAATCCTGAAACTGACAAAACTCACCGAAAACTTGAAGTATAATTTAAGTCATAGAAGTATATTGAATAATTTAAGACTCAAAAGACTCGTCAAATAGCATAATTTAAGTCATAGAAGTATATAAAATCGATCAAATACCCCCAAACTTGAACTTTGATCAAATACCCCAAACTTGTCCAAGTAAACAAATAAACTCGTCCACGAGTAAACAAATAAAAAGCTATAAATAACAAAAATTAAAATCTTTTTGTGAGGGTATAAATAACAATTTACACTCCTCTATAAATCTTTTTGTGACAAACTCAAGGAGACTTTTCGACACTCCTCTATAAACCCACAAACTCAAGTGAGACTCTTTCGACTGACTCGACTATAAATACAAAACATAAATATTAAACTAAAATAAAATTACAAATAAAACATAATAAAACATAAAATCTTTTTGAGAAGTATACAAAAACGATAAATGTATCTCGTTTGGTGCTCAAACTAAAATAAAATTACAAATAAAACATAATTAAAACATAAAATCTTTTGGTTTCATCCTAGTCTCGTTTGGTGCTCATATAAAACCAACTAGTCTTTTCTTAAGACTGCTAGTCACTTTTAATTTCTCCGTGTGTGTGATCTTTTCTTAAGCCTTAAAGAATACTACTTTTAATTTCTCCGTTTTATTAAGCTAAACACCACATTCATATGTGTGTGATCACGTCTTAATCAAAGAATATCTTAACTAAAACAGTTTTATTAAATCATGCTAAACACCACATTCATATGAAAATATGAGATCAAAGTTTAAGAAAATCATGCATCCAAACCTCGAAGTCGATGAAGAAAGGTCTAATCCAAAAAGGTCCCATTTTTATACATCCATCCCATGCACTTCTATGTATGTCATACAATGCTCTCCTATCCCAATGACTTGTAATAGCTAAGATTATGCTAACACAGTGAGCTTTTAGGGTAAATAATAATGAATGAGAAGTGTGTGATCAATTTCATGTTACTCACTTGACAGTAAAAACAACATAAGCATTGGCAAGAAGATCATTAGGACTTTATTAGCTTGTAATGTAAGGCCAAGGTGTTGGGGGATATGAAGGAAAGGAGTTGGAATTCAAAGTGAGAGAGTAAGACTACCATTTTTCCCTCATACTTCCAAGCAAAAGGAAGTTTTCCCTTTTTAGACTAGGACCTGCAAAGACCACAAGTGGAGGGGTGCTTTCTATTACTTTTCACTTATCTTCTTCCCCCCCCCCCCAAACTTGTTTTGGGCAATATATTCTTCTAAAATATCACATCATTCTTATCAGCATGATTTTTTTTCTAACATATTTCTCTTGAAAGCTATGCTTCCATTTGAATCTTTGTTTACACTCTTCTTCCGTTTCATTTTTCGTCGACACATGAGTTTTTTTTTTTTTTTTTTTGACGAACGGAAAGAAGAAGCCTTCCGAAAAATAGCCTAACTGAAAAGAAGTGGTCCTCCTAGAATCAATTTCCACCCAATCCTACTCTCTCAAAGGGTAGGCTAAAAGTGTATAGGCTTTTAGGGTTAAGTTAATGTGGGTAAAGAAACGATGGCGAATGGGGGTTTAAATAGTGTGCTTAGCACACTCCATTCTTTTTCATTAGGCTCAAAGGGGACACTAGGGATATATTTAGTATAGGTCAGGGAATATTTAGGCTCTAACGATCCAAAGATGGCCTAAGTCATTTCTTAATGCCAAATGCTCACATAGTATTTAAAGCAAGTAAGACAACACAAAATATCATATCAACTATGGGAATTGGGGTTGAGTGTTTAGCATCACTGGATTTCACATAAGCATTCGCTAAGACAGATGGTAGGGACAATTGAGACTAACATGCAGACACGGTTCGAAAGTGTGCTTGAGATATATAAATGAGAAAAATCCAAGGGATCTAACTAACATGCAATTGACCCTAAGTTACAATTTAATGCAACAATCATGTTCGAATGGCTATGCATCATATTCTTGTGCATATCTTGTTGAAATGAAATAGGTGTTATAAACTTTATAAAACTATTCTAATCAATCCATAATTATGACTAGTGTGAGTGCATGAAGAATTTGGAGAAAAGTAAAAGTTTCGCAAAATTAAGTAAATTCCAGGGGGATCTACGGACTAACTATGCGGTTCATTGCACTAATCTCCTCATTGACTACGACTAGCATTACCACACCTAAACTCGAGGATGAATATTTTGAATTTAAAATTTTTTTTATATATATTTTTTAAGAAATTGGGAGATGATGACGATGACACAATTGTTAGGACCCTAAAGGTCCTTCCTATTATAGTATTCTGGTCATGCCAACAACTCCGAAAATAAAAAAAATAAAAACAGGAAAAATAGGGTGAAGAGTTAAATGGTCATCAAATAAAGAAATTTTCTTTCACCCTAACGACATAGCCCAACTCCATTCCTCGTTAGGCTAGGACCTGCTAAGACTTAAAATTTTAAATCCCCCCCCCCAAACTTAATTTCTATTTTGTCCTCAAAATAAAGGAACATATGAGAGGATTGATGGGGAAGGACAAATATCAAAAGGAGATAGCGGGTCCACCTAACGAACGAGGACGGAACTTGGGCCTCGACTCAAGGTGAGTCGGGCGGAGATAACGAATGAGGACGAAACTCGGGGATCGTGCCTGGTGGCAGCCCATAATAATTTGAGACATTATGTCCCACGGTGTTAACCCAGCCGAAAAATTTCAGCTGGTCGGCACGCATTTGTGCCAACTGCTGACTCACCATATCAGTTTGGAGGACAGCTTCCTCCAACCTGTTGGAGATCCCAACGAGCGGGTCCTCTTCCTCTTCTGGTTCCTCCTCTTGAGGAACCCTCACTCTCGGCTGCTGGTGGTGCTCAAACAAAATGGCCCTAGTAATGATCGGACCAGCCTTCAGCCTCTCCGCGTGTTTGGGCATTCTCACGCCTGCCCCCCTACACAAGTCAGTAATCAAATGCGGGAACGCGAACCCCGCATTCGTCCTACCTCTAATAAGGGTCTTGATTTGGCCGTTGATCAAACGGCCAACATCAATAGACCCACCAGTCATAATGGTGTAGGTCAAGACAGCCCTCTCCCAATTCACCGTGTTTTGGTGACTTGAGGGCATGAGACGTCCGAACACAAATTTATACACGGGCTTGGCCGTGTCTTGGAGGAAGGACTCTCTCATGGTGCGTGGTCCAAATGGTGGTTGACGGCTATAGGACCACTCCACACCAGGGAGAGCAATGACAGCATTCACCACCTCGACAGGGATACGGGGGTTGAGGTGTGTGCTAAAGTGATCGGCACCCTCCGCAAAGTTGGAGGTGCCGAAGTGAGCGTTAATGCTTTGGGACGAAAAATTGACTACGATGTCCCTAACATTAACGGTGTCTAGCACACCGCCATCTATGCCAATGTTGCCATTGGCATAGAATTCTCGGACAATGGGGACTACGGCGTCCTTAGCCGGAGAATCTAATAAACGTCCCCACCTACGAGCCATCAGAACAAGACGGAGACAAAAGTCTTCAGCCTTAAATCCACTTTCGGGCACCAAAGACTTGGAGAGCTTGGTAGTGTACCTCTCTGATGCTTCGTAGGACACGAAGCGGGTGATGTCAAAATTGTGTTCTTCCTCCTGAGCGGGCCCGGAGGATGAAGAGCCCGTATTTTTACTCTTTCTAAACATTTTGTTTGATATAAAATTTAAAAACTAAAAAGTTTAACAATTAAAAATGTGGTTTTAAAATTTTAAAATTAAAAATTTAATCTAAAGCATGCAAAAATATATCTACGTTAAAGCTATCTAGCACCCTAGCATGCAAATATTTTACGTATGAATTTAAATAGGGTGCTAGGGTTACTTGATTGCAGCTTAATTGAGTGAATGCAGCCGGAGTGGAGCTTGATCTTCAATGGCAACAATGGTAGTTTCTTCTCCATCTTCTTCAAAATCTTCACTTGTGAAGTGCAATGGTGGATGAGTGGATGAGGGAGATGAAGAGTTTGAGGGAGAGAGAGGGAGTATCTTGGAGATAGTGCCGGAATTTGAAGAGATCTTGCCGGAATTTGAAGAGGAAACTGGGTTGCTGCTGCACTACTTGGAAGAGGGAGTGAAGATTGTGTGATTTCTGAGGAAGAAAACCCGGCAGCCTTATAAAGAGGGACCTTGCGGTCGAGTGCCACACCTGCGTCCATAAGCAAGTCTGACTGTACGTGGCACGAGATTTGCATTTACTAGGGACCTTGCGGTCGCAAGGTCCTCCACACCTTGCGTCCGCAAGGTGGGCAGTGACTTCCCTTCTTGATTTTCTTTTTAGCTTTTCAACAGTTTGCAGTTTAGCCCTTCCGTTAACTTCCGTTATGTCTTGGATATTTCCTGTATGCAAAATCTAAACAAAAATTCTAAACTAAAGATTATTAGTAACATATAAATACAACACTAAGATGTTTTTCTCCCCCAAACTTGAATTTTGGCATATTTAATTAAAAATTAAATGTCCAAAAATAAAATTTAACGGAGAAAAGCATATTTACACTAACTACATAACAAATAACTTTCAAAATAGTGGGTTGCCTCCCACTTAGCGCCTTTGTTTAACGTCTTTGGCTCGACCAGACTGCAAGCCTAATCTCTTGGTGGTTCATTGTCACCCAAACGGATTAATTCAATTGTTCGTTCAACTGACATTGGCTCAAAATATGGCTTGAGTCGGTGTCCATTCACTTTAAACACTTTATTGTTTTTGGGGTTTTGTATATCAACAGCCACATGAGGATAAATTCGTACAATTCTAAAAGGACCAGACCATTTGGATTTTAACTTTCCTGGGAATAACCTTAACCTAGAGTTAAACAGTAATACTTTCATCCCTGGATGAAGCATTTTGTTGGCTAATCCCATGTCATGATACTTTTTGGTCTTTTCTTTGTAAGTTTTCGCATTCTCATACGAATTAAGTCTATGCTCTTCTAATTCATTTAACTGAAACAACCTTTCTTCTCCAGCCAATGTTAAATCTAAATTCAATTCTTTAACAGCCCAATAGGCTTTATGCTCAATCTCAACTGGTAAATGGCAAGCTTTGCCATATACTATTCTATATGGACTCATTCCTATGGGTGTCTTAAAAGCAGTTCGGTATGCCCATAAAGCATCCTTGAGTTTAGATTCCCAATCTTTACGATTAGGCCTAACAGTCTTTTCTAATACTGCTTTTATCTGCCTATTACTTACTTCTACTTGTCCGGATGTTTGTGGATAATAGGGTGTAGCTAACTTGTGAGTTACACCGTGCTTTCTAAGAACATTATTTAACAACTTATTGGTTTTTTTTTTTTTTTTTTTTTTTAGAGCGGACGGAACTGCGCATTTATTAGAAAAACAATACCAAAACAACTGAGGGGGGCAACCAGCCTTACCCAAGAAACTGGGGGGACGGAGGAGCCTGACCTCTATACAATCCAAACCATAGAAAAGGGGGCAGAAAATAGACAACAAATCACCCTTTCCGATAGTTATACAGACCAAGCAAATCATGCCTAAAAATCGAAATAATGCCTCTCGAACCGCTCCACCGAGGAATAGCGGCGACTACTACGATGATGATAAGCTTCTAAATTTAATATCCGCTACTTTATTCCTTTCCCTATAAACATGATGAACCTCCATCCCATGACTATACCTCTTGCAATCCTCCAGCTCATAACTATACCGCCAGGGAAAAGTATTATCCCCTCTAATACCCATTACTGCAACTTTAGAGTCCGTTTCCACAGATACCTGAGCAAAACCACGATCAACGCACATCTTAAGACCGAATCTAAGAGCCGCAATTTCAAAGATATGTGTTTGAACCCGCATCCGAGGAATATGGAAAAGGCAACAACCAAATTCCCCTCCCTATCCCTAATAATACCTCCCCCAGAACAATCTCCATGTTTTGACGACCCATCAGTGTTCAATTTATAACCAACAACAGGTCTCTCCCAACGAAACCAATTCCCCTTTTTAATCTTAACCTTGGAAATAGGAATATTCAGCATATCTAACCGGAGACGACCTACAAACCCCATCGACGCAGACGGATGATACAGATAACTCATGTCATGAAGGTGAATCCGCACTTGATGAATTATGCGGGCTGCTGTCATACTCTGAGCATCAAAAATAGCATTACACCGGGCCTTCCATAACTCCCAACACCCAAAAACAAACACACCTAAACCGCAAGCTCCAAACGCTTCCGAGTACCATGAACGTCGCCCAGCTTGAAACAATTGCAACAAGGATGTAGTAGTCACTTGAATTTGAAAATATCTTGAGAATGATCTCCATACCTCCTTAGCAACTTCGCATCAGAAACAGATGATTAATAGACTCACACGCCGAATTAATAACGCAACAAACACATTTTGAGACCATATTTACCCCTTTAATTTTCAAATTTTCATCAACCGGGATAGCGCCATAGAAAAGTTTCCAAACAAACCCGCTAATTTTCATGGGAATCCAAGGCTGCCATATCTTCACAGCCCAATTCAAATGAGGCCCTCTACCTCGAATCAGGTTATAAAAGGCCGAACTCTCAAAGTTGCCAGAAGTTGTATGTTTGAAGACCAACCTGTCCATAACCCCCGGCTGAATGGAGACTCTACGAATGTCATGATGATACTGATCAGGAATAAGCGGCAACAGATCTTCAATAATTGTCCAAGCATCGCTCACCTTCAATAGCGCATCAGTAGGGGACGGACCATGAAGGATATCGCCGCACCAATTTTCACCCGTAAAGGGATATCTCCTAACCTATAACCCATTGAACATTGTTCCTAAGAATTTCCATTTGATGCATTACGCCTTCCAACCCTTAGAAACAATGCTGCGATGTTCTCCCCGCCACCATGTATTTAGCTCTAACAAAATTAGCCCATAGCCTGGTGCCTTGCAAAGCCGACCAAGCCAACTCGCATGTAAGGCAGCCATAACATGATGTAATCTGCGAAGACCCAAACCCCTTCCATAACAAAGCCGGCAAATGACTTCCCGTGCAACCCAATGAACCCGCCGCTCCCCATTAGAATTCCAAAGAAACGAGGCAAAAGCGCTTTCTAAACGGTTGAGAATAACTTTAGGCACTTTGATAGCAGCAAGAGTGTATACTGGCACACTACAAAGAACTGATTTTAAAAGTGTTAACTTTCCGCCAAAAGAAAGCAGCCTAGCTTTCCATCCATCAATCTTATGAAGAACCCGTGCACCATATTCTCAAAGAAAACTCGTTTAGATCTCGCCATGGAAAAGAGGGACTCCAAGATATTGAAACGGAAAGGATTTGTTTGGGCAACCCGCCCAAGTAGCTATGTCTCGCCGCCGACGCATGGAACATTTCGAGCTACATAAAACCCGCTTACCAAGTTAATAAGCTGCCTGACGAAGCCTCATATTTGCTCACAATGTCTCGAAGAGTTTGAATGGATTTCTTCCAAAAGATTAGAGAATAACAACATGTCATCTGCGTATAAAAGATGGGACACAACTACACCACCTCGACCATGATTATACGGGACAATCTTCCCTGAATCAACTGCCTTGTTAATATTACGGGACAAAATTTCTTGCACCAATACAAATAAAAGAGGAGACAAAGGGTCTCCTTGACGAACTCCTCTAGAGGAATGAAAAAAGCCAAAGCTATTTCCATTGATTCGCATGGAGTACCAATTATTATTGATAAGCCGATCAATAAGAGAGCAACTAGCATCAGAAAAACCAAAGGATCGAAGAGCACGAATAAGAAAGTCCCATTCCACACGATCATATGCCTTTGACATGTCTAATTTAAAAATAACATTGTCCCCTCTAGTTTTATAATGAATCCTGTGAACCATCTCATGAGCCAACATCACATTCTCCTGAATACTTCTACCTTTAACAAAACCCGCCTGTTCTTTAGAAATTAATTGAGGTAGAAACCTCGCAATTCTACTAGCCATAATCTTGGACAAAATTTTACCTGAGAAGTTACAGAGGCTGATAGGGCGATAATCTCCAAAATTATTCGGGACTTTAACCTTCGGAAGAAGAATTAAAGTAGTAGCCGTAAGACCCCTATGAAGATTGGCACCATGAAAAAATTCCTGAACCGCAGCAATAATATCCCTTTTAATAATGTCCCAGCACCCCCGATAAAACCAGCCTGTGAAACCATCATTACCCGGCGCACTATCAGGATTCAGCTCATTAATAGCCTGCCATATTTCCTCCTCCAAAGGAATTTTACAAAGATAATCATTATCTTCTGCTTGAAGCCCACCCGTAGAATTCACAAATAACTCCTCTCTAATAGTATGATCAGAACAACTTAGAAGGGAGGAGAAAAAATCAACCGCCTGCATACCAATAGTATTGTCATCTTCACACCAAGAACCATCCGTATTTTTAATGCGAATTGTATTTGCCTTCTGCCGATCTTTAACACTAGCATGGAAGAAAGCCGTATTCCGGTCGCCATCTTTCAGCCAGTTTAACCGAGCTTTTTGCTGAAGCATATCCGCATCCCATTTAACACAACGAGCCAAAGCCTGCCTCTCTACCCTCAATGCTTCGAAAAGAGACGCAGTTCCACCATTTTGAAGCTCAAACTCCAACCTCAATACATTATCCTGATGGTGAGCTAACATACGTTGAACATGACCAAACACTGCCCAGTTCCATGTTTTAAGAGCCTGACGAAGATAATGCAACTTCTTATGCCAAATCTCCATAGGACCACCTGGCACATAACGATTCCATTGTTTCGCCACAAAATCCAAAAATTCTGGATGATCCATCCACATTTTCTGAAACCGAAACACTCCTTTGCCTTTATGAACAGAAGGAAAATCTAGAAGAAGCGGAGCATGATCAGAATGAGACCGGGCTAAATGAGTAACTCTAACCATTGGACACATAACTTTATATGCTCCGTTTATTAACACCCGGTCCAAACGTTGCCAGATTCTAGAATCCATCTGATGGTCATTGCACCAAGTAAAAATATTTCCTTCAAAGCCTGCATCTTCTAAACCAACCGCTTGAGTAAAATCCACAAAATCATTGATACTATTCAGGTCCCAACCATTCCCTCCAAGCTTTTCAGAAGTTTGCATAATTGTATTAAAATCCCCACCAACTAGCCATGGCTCTCCGTGACTATTCGCAAAATCAGAAAGATCGTGCCATAAATGCTGTCTGCCTTCACGAGTACACAACGCATAGACAATAGTGGTTAAAAAACCGACACCATTAATACAAACCCGACATGTTAAATGTTGAGCTGAACTACTAATAAAAGTGACATCAACCCTTTCTTCCCAAAAAAGCCAAATATGCATATTTGAAGGATTCCTATGCAAGTAATTAGGAAACCGAAGTCGACGAGCTACTCCTTGAATCCGATCACCTCCAATCTTAGGTTCCAAAATAGCACACAAAAGAGGCTTATGTTGAGTCTTTAACACCTTGAGATAATCCATGGTATCCTTGTTCCCGATTCCTCGGGCATTCCAAATAATTATCGACATAAAATTACTTGGAGGATTTTTGTTTTTTGGACCTCGTCCTACCCTTTCGAGCACTCGACTTTACAGCCTTGTTCTTCTGTATCTCCTGTTTCTTCAAACTACAAAAATTCTGGAACTCGGCAGAAATAGGAATCGCCCGGGTGTCATCAATAGAAAAGGAACGATGTAAAATATCAGTGTCATGTTCAAAATCGCCACCCGTCGAATGTGCTTTACCCATGTGGTGAGGTGTGGTGCGGAGAATAGCTTCCCATATCTTAGTTAGAGTATCTGCCCCAACACCTTTCTTATTGTCCGCCTGAATATCATTAGTGTGCCCAGAATCCCTTACTTCCATAACCTCGTCATCATCATCCCCCAAAACTGCAAAAGGATTAACTGTTTCCACCCCTCCGACATTCTGTGTCATATCATCCAAGGAGGCAACTTTCTGTTTGCCTTTCCCCTTCGGATCAGTCTGGGCATTAGCAATTGTATCCGATGTCCCAGCATCCTCCTTATCATTGTTCCTGTTATCGTTGCCATTGGCTTTAGAATCTGATGCCATAGTTGATGGTATATCAACATTATCCTTTGTTGCCCGATATTGGTTGAAGCAAAGGTGAACATTCGGACTAGAATTAGAATTAAGTTGCTCTCCCCTCTTTAATATCATCGGCGTCCAACGTGGTGCGCCCCGTCCCATATTATCTCGTTTAAGGTTTGTGTCTTTCCTTCATTGATATCCCTCCCAAGCCCTTGATTGGGTATCTCTTTGGGTCCTCCCCTACCGTCGTGATTTGCCTTCCATGTGCACATGAGTGCTACGGGTCCCTTTCCCAAGACCGAGCTTTGTAATGACCAAGTAACCCACAACCATCGCAAAAAGCGATATTTCCTTCGAACTCTAAAGCTTGCCAAAACCCGTCTTCTTTCGTTGTACCAATCCACATCCTAGAAGGTAACGGAAGAGAAACATCAACCTCCACACGTATTCGCAAACATTGGTCGCACTAAAGACAAAGTCTTTTCGTCCGCCCGAAGAAAAACACCCAAAGTATTGCCGAGACGTCAGTAAATAAGACGCAGCGTGAATAAGTGTAAAGGGAGATGATGTAGGCGTACCCAAACTGCCAGTTTCGTGTTATCTTTCTTAAAAGCAAAATCAGAACTCCAACGGAAGGATCTATACATACATGTATTGATCATATGAGACTCTTTAGAGAGAGCTCGAACCATATCCTCATCCGACGATAAATGTACCATCACGTGTCTAGGATCCAACAAACCAACCACAAAAATACCTGTAAGCTTCCAAGAATTCGCAATATGCTCCTGAATAACCTTCAAAGATGGGCGTCCCATCGAGAATTTAAGGATTAAAGTATTGGCTAATTGTTTTTCTGCCTTCTCCAACTCCAAAGGCGTGAACAAACACCCGGGTTCATCCATTATAGTAACCGCTTGTCTAGGAGCCAACGGAATATCACGCAAAATCGGAGCCTGATTATTCATGACGCCCAGAACAGGAGCCGGTTGCCCAACCACATTAGCATAGGACTTCGGTATACCTCCTTCCTGGTGAACCGTGGAGGGACCAGGAATATTATCCACCGGAGTAGTTGCCTCCGGATTAGGTGTGTCCGGCGGCATAAGCCCAAACCGAGCGAAACCCTAAGAAACCCTAGACACCAAAAATCGCACCTTGATTGTGTGTTTTAATGTGTTTTAAGTCTATTAATCATCTGTTTCTTCAGTCTGAAGTTGCTAAGGAGGTATGGAGATCATTCTCAAGATATTTTCAAATTCAAGTGACTACTACATCCTTGTTGCAATTGTTTCAAGCCTGGACAGTTCATGGTACTCGGAAGCAGTTTGGAGCTTGCGGTTTAGGTGTGTTTGTTTTTGGGTGTTGGGAGTTATGGAAGGCCCGGTGTAATGCTATTTTTGATGCTCAGAGTATGACAGCAGCCCGCATAATTCATCAAGTGCGGATTCACCTTCATGACATGAGTTATCTGTATCATCCGTCTGCGTCGATGGGGTTTGTAGGTCGTCTCCAGTTAGATATGCTGAATATTCCTATTTCCAAGGTTAAGATTAAAAAGGGGAATTGGTTTCGTTGGGAGAGACCTGTTGTTGGTTATAAATTGAACACTGATGGGTCGTCAAAACATGGAGATTGTTCTGGGGGAGGTATTATTAGGGATAGGGAGGGGAATTTGGTTGTTGCCTTTTCCATATTCCTCGGTACGGGTTCAAACACATATGCTGAAATTGCGGCTCTTAGATTCGGTCTTAAGATGTGCGTTGATCGTGGTTTTGCTCAGGTATCTGTGGAAACGGACTCTAAAGTTGCAGTAATGGGTATTAGAGGGGATAATACTTTTCCCTGGCGGTATAGTTATGAGCTGGAGGATTGCAAGAGGTATAGTCATGGGATGGAGGTTCATCATGTTTATAGGGAAAGGAATAAAGTAGCGGATATTCTGGCTGCAGAAGCTTATCATCATCGTAGTAGTCGCTGCTATTCCTCAGTGGAGCAGTTCCCGAGACAGATTATTTCGATTTTTAGGCATGATTTACTTGGTCTGTATAACTATCGGAAAGGGTGATTGTTGTCTATTTTCTGCCCCCTTTTCTATGGTTTGGATTGTATAGAGGTCAGGCTCCTCCGTCCCCCCAGTTTCTTGGGTAAGGCTGGTTGCCCCCCTCAGTTGTTTTGGTATTGTTTTTCTAATAAATGCGCAGTGCCGTCTCTTCTCTAAAAAAAAAAAAAAAAAAATCCTTAACAAGTTCAAATATTACAAATCACTCGGCGCAACAATCTTTCTAATTGCATTAAAAATTCCTCTCAACACAAAATGTACTGAATATTTCTTATTCAGAAAGTAGACTCTTTAAACTATAACTTAGCCTTTTAAATCACTTCATTTGGACTTGTGTTCATCATTCTATTATCATATCAAGATCAAGCTAATAATCTGTTTTTCTGTTATGATTATTCTGCCCAGTCAATTTATAAATTCGACCATTATTTCCTCAAAACAACAAATTTCATGAATTTATACATTCAAAAACTAGACTCTTGGAACTATAATTTAGCACTTTAAAGTACTCTATTTGGACCTGTATTCATCAAAATACAGTCACCTCAAGTTCATGTTGAAAATCTGATTCTCTGTTGTGACTCATTCTGCTTAGTCAACTTGTAAATTCAGCCATGAATTTATCACAACTCCAAATGAGTGTATTATTTCCTAGTATGAAACTAGACTTTTGATACTATACTTTAGACTTTTAAATTTCTCCATTAGGACTTGTATTCATCAAAATACAGCCCCTCCAAGTTCATGTCAGAAATCTGATTTACTGATGTGGCATGTACTGCATGTCCATCATACAAACTTCACTAAAAATTCCTCATTTATCCAAATGACACATATCTTACATTTCCAAAAAACTAGACTATTTTATCTAGAGTTTACCATTTTAAAACACTCCAATTGGATATGTATTCATCGATTTATGATCTCATGAAGATCATGTTAATAACCAGTTCCCCTTGTTCAGACTCACTGTCGTAGCCATGGTTCATGATTCATTAAAAATACTTCCCGAACTCCAAAATTTATGAAAATTTACATAGCATCACTTAACATACACATGACCAACGTAAAATAGTTTTAGGAAATTCCATGTAGTATATTAGTACCAGTAGTTTCCGGAAAACAGCCCAAAATTAGGACTGAATCTGTGAGGTTTCTTCCTAATTGGTGAAATCCTAAACTAGTCATCTCATTGAAGTTTCCAATTGCAATAAGTCCATGAACATTAGTTGTTCCAAGTCATATTTAGAAAACTTTTAATGCTATACACAAACCCAATTTATTAAGTGTAGAGGGCAGCCCCAAAATTTCCAGAATTTAACCCTAACATGAAAAATTCTTTAAAGTTAACAATTGTAATGAATTCCTTCACAAGAATTAATCCTAAGCACAATTAGAACCACATTCATGCTTTACCCAAACCCAAATTAATAACTTGGCAAATCAGCCCCATAATTTCCAGATTTATAACTTGTTGAAAAGAAGATTTCTATTTTACAAGAAGTCTTCCTAAGCATGTATACTACAACTATTATGAAGGGAGTATGTCATTATATTGAACATACAAATTTTCAGGGAATAGAAGCATACATTAAGCCTAGAAAAGGCTGAGAAAAAGGAAAACAAAGTAAGGATTAGTAGTCTCCTCGTCGATAGCTACGATTGGGTGGTCTCGAATCCAAAATCGGGTGGTCGGATCTCCGGGAAATCACAAAACACACACTAATCTCACCAAGAATCTCCCACACTCAAGCTCTCATCCATGGTGGCTGTAAAACTCTGATTTTAGGAGGTGTAATGAATGGAGTTCTCCAGCCATGGTACACTAAGAGGTGAGAGAGTGAGTGGAAAACAAGTGTCAAACCCTTATAGGTCAATTTTTAAGTGAGATTCAGTCCCTAATTGAGGACTTAGTGCTAAAATTTTAACTTAGGCTTAATCCACTCTAATTAAGGTCTAATTAAGGTCTAAGTTCAGTTTTAGTGAAATTCATTAAGGGTCTCCAAGTAAATCCAATAAACTAGGCAAAACTCAAATTTCTAGAAATACCGAGAATAAATGATTCAGTCATCTTTAAAAATGCGTATGTACTGAAATACAAATCCAAAAATTACACAAGAGGAATGGTTAGAAATATCTTGAAATCTAGTTTCTAACGCATCAAACGGATCTCAATTCCGAGTTGTCTACAGAAAACTATGGCCAAATTACTACAGCCCTATCGTGTCCGAGGCGAATACACAAGTCACACCGGAAATGAAACACGAGCATGTTCAAACTTAAACACGACCAAACCAAAATAAAATCAAGTTAATACCCAAGATCCCCCTAGTCATCCAGGGCCAAACCTAGGATCAAAATAATACTAACCGAGTAATACGACAACACGATAACTAAAATCGCGAATCGGGGAATCAAACTTACGACGACAACTACTATGAACGTCGTGGCCACATGTAAACTTGTAAAAATGGTTATTATGAATGTAAATTCATCTAAGCAAGTACATAAGGATTCGGGGTCTCACATCCTCTCCTCCTTAATAGAATTCGTCCTCGAATTCAATATTTCGTAAATCGAGCGACAAGGTCGACACTCGACTTACTATCACAGTCGAGGCAACATCTATGGTGTGTCTCCTTTTTTTTTTGGGTGTAATTCTCAAATGTTATCTCAATCAAATATCTATGTCGAGTCATGCTTGACTGTTGACAAAAATACTACTTCAAAACCAAATTTCTCTGGGCTTAACATAATACTCCGGTTATAAACGAATCTCTATAGTTCATCATATTCTCACACATTAAACATGTACTTGATCATGCAATTAACATTCATCTCAGGGCAATACTCATTTATTATTAAGAGCATGTACCACGTCAAATTACTCATTCAGAACAAGCATTGCAAATTTCAATTGTTACAAACTACACACGTAAGGACTGCTTATAACAAGACATCACATTCATAGTACAACTTTCATACACATAATGTACATATTTGCACAAGTATAGAAATACACCATTTTCTGTTCCATTCCATTTTGGTAACGGATTCAGTCAATTCCTATCTTATATCATACCATTCTAGTTCTCCGACGAAGACCTCTTGATAATCAAGTCAGGGGCCCTCTGAAGTTACTTCAAAAGCTTTCGTCGTATAGGATGCGGGGTGTTCGTGAATCACATAAAAGCATCCTTTATATCGGTCTCAAGAATACAAATAATAAGCACATATAGGCATTGCATCAACATCATGCAACATAGTATATTAATTTACTATGCATGTAAACCAAGTATGGAATATTCATACTATTAACTACCTATCAATGGTAGATAAAACACATTATACAAGGCTAATACAATATCAATGTATTAGACTAATAAAGAGACAATACAACATTTCACGAGTCACTAGGTAGCATATTCTTACTAACTAGTATACGACCAATCCTTATAAGTCAAACCGTATACGGGTCGACAACCAATCCAACCAATCATCACGTGATCACCTACTGGCCAATCACCAAGTTCCAACATATCATGAGGAAATTTCACCTTGATCAAGGTAGTCCCCCAAATACCAAAACACAACCATCGGGAAAGGGTTCTCAAATTCCCAACACAAGTAATACAAGAACTGGTGGTTAAGTACTACCATAACTATATACACCTAGATAGTAATCTATGAAATACTAATAGGTACCACGGGAGGCTTAACCACTCCGCTCTTGAAACGTATTACAACGAACTTTCGCCGTAATGATTAACACGACGATCACCCTTGGGACCGACAGTCTAGCTTCTCTGATTCCTAAAAATGGAACAAGAAACAACAACTCTACTGAAATGCAGCACCTACTCTTGGTATAACTGCAACTCATAAGCAATAAAGGAGAAATATAATACTCCTAGACACAAACCTTCACTCACGGCAATCTAGACCAAACGAACTTAGTACTCCAAGTCGTATACTTGTACCAAACAATATGCCAATAAGGCATTATAAACAACACTCGACGGTAAATACTCGACGAAAACCCAAACCCAACCTAGGCCATGGAACATATCCTGGCTTATAGCTAACATAAGCTCTGATACCAATTGTCACGACCCGACCCGGATTCCAACACGAAATCCCAAGGTCGAGTCGCTGGAACAAACATAAGATGAGGACAAGCACTTGTTAAACAGTAGTGCGAGTCCAACAGTCGAGCTAACAAGCTCTAAACATGAACATAAAGCCGCACTAAAATACGTTATTTCAAAAATCGAATTAGCGAAAGCAATAAGTAAAAGAAGTCCCGAGCTATGAAGCTCGAAACAAAAGCCAAAGAAACCAAGAGAGACATTATCTCTCAAAGGGGGAAAAACAAAATTTGTGTGCCGCAACATTGCAGACGCTGAACAAACCATCGGCACTCCAGGCCGGCGTTTCAACAAAGAATCAACTTGATAACAATTACCCACAGCTAAAGCATACCGAGGTTTACCAAAAACTATAACAATTTAGAATAAATAAAAGCCCCAAAGCAAACTGCGTGCCCGGCAGATAACTAAAATAAATACTAAAACCACGAATAATGGCACGACACAACCCGTCGGCCGAAGAAGAAACAATACAAATACCCAAGTATCTACCCGACCGTAAAGTCTAGATAACTTGACAAAATCGATCTCACAAGAATAGCAAGGTACATAATATATGTGACAATGCTAAAAAGAAATAGGACTCCACAAGCTACTACTCGGGGATGTCTGCTGCTACTAGCATGAACCACACGATCTAATCTCGATCTATCGATCAGCTGCGCCCTGCTACAGTCACGATCTACTCGACCTCAACACGGCTACCAATTTACTGCAACTAAAAACAAAATACATAATGAGTCATAATGACCCAGTACGCTACTACAAGAGATATGTAACATATAATTATGTAACATAAAAATAATCATGGTGTCATTTTACAAATGACAGAAAAACCCGTGAAGAGGCGTCGTATCGCTTAGATACTCCACAAGATAGTCATTTCTTCTTACTTACTAAACTGTCCAAATGAACCAGGGTGTAATTCCCTGTTCAAACACAAATCAAATGAATTAGAAGGTAGTTTCTATAAAAACATCATATGCAAGTATATATATCTATATATATACAAATCAAGTTGTTCACAGAATCATTATGTATAAGTGTGCATATTTATATATATACAGATCAAGTCTCTCAATAACATTAATACATACAAACATGGTCAATATGATCTCATGTTCAACTAACACTTTGTTATCACGTAAGTGCCCATAGGAAGACACATAAGGGATTGAGAAGATACCAAATCACTGTCGTCGTATTGCTCCTGCAATCACTACTGTTAATCATATCGTGCCAGTGATACCCGTGATCGGGCATCAAAGTATCGAGCTCTCTTCTCGAGTCCGAGCTCTCTACTGGGAAAATAGAACTAGTCAATGTGCTCAATTGGTTACGACAAAGGGGGCTACTTCCCTACTGTAGCTAGCAGTGGAGGGGTGTGTGAAAACCGAATCCGGTACGGCGATACATTGCAACCCTGAATCCCATAATTCGTGAAGACAATGCATCGTCCCACCTTCAACATGAAAACTCAAGTAATGCCAGCTGGACTTATATGCAATGCACAAGTAGATGTTTACTTGCTATTTCTCAAGTAGATATAATGATCAACTAATCTCATACGATTATGCACATTGTTACAATAATCACAAAACCACAATAGGAGCTCATTTGAGTTTCTAAATCATAAATGTCAAGTTGTTCACTCTATTCGATTCAAATCTCAAAAGCTATTAATCTAGTCAAATGGAATATAATTATCATAGGATCTCACCACGATCCTCGTAAGGTTCAATTGTTCCTTAACTCGACTCCGTTGAGTCCTTACTACAGTTTCATCCAAATAAGCCTAGGCTCTCGTTCCATTTAGGAACCCTAGTTCACGTATCAATAAGTCAAGTAGAAGATGGAAGCCAATAATTTTTCTCGTAGATCTTGGGTTCATATCATACGTAATACATTAAAAGTGCTAAGAATCACACGTTTAATGATGGTGAACAATATGAAAATATATATATATATATATATATATGTGTGTGTGTGTGTGTGTGTGTGTGTGTGTGTGTGTGTGTGTGTTAAATTGCATTTTAAAAACATTATGTTTCACCAATAAAAATTAAGCATGACGATAATTTTGGGACGAATGAAATATTCTAAAAAATATATTGTATAATTTAATAATTTAAATTACTTTTATCTAAAAGTATAAGGACAAGGTAATTAATAAAATTTGACTCAACATAGTGTGCGTCGCCCGGGCTGCGACCGCTCCCTGCGCGCCCTTAGTTAGGGGTGCGCGTACGTGCGGATGCGGGACATCCACTGCTCTCGTTCCACCCTCCCTTGTTTAGGGGAAGACGAAATCAAAAGTGCGAGAGGAATGCTGTCTAGGATAACGCGTGAGAATGCTTCGGTTGACTTAAGTGGATTTTTTATCCAATATGGGAACTTGTGGTTTTCCGCATCAAGTTATCCCTTTTTTAGGGGATACCAGGATATGGGAATGCATCACCCTTTCATTCTCATTTTCCCTTTTTTAGGGGAAAACAGAAAAGTGCAAAAAAGGTTGTTGCGACGCCCCCACTATGGATTTTATTAAAAATAACTTTATGACCCGTTTTGGATCACTATGGGAGCTTTGGGTTTCCCGCATCAAGTTATCCCTTTTTTAGGGGATATCAGGATATGAGAATACACCACCCTTTCATTCTCATTCTCCCTTTTTTAGGGGAAAACGAAAAAGTGCAAGAAAGGAGTGCTGCGAGGCCCCACTGGATCCAAAAAGTTTTAGAGTCGTCATCTTTATTTTAAGGCAAAAATAAAGCGAAACCAGAAAAAAAGAGAACCAGAGATAGAAAACGGGTTCGGAGGCTAAGTTACGAGTTGGGAAGGTGCTAGGCACCCAACTTGCCCTTTCGGTCTCAAAATAGTTTTTGGCTAAAGTATGCTTATTGTTATATTTACTTAGCAAATAAATAAAGCATTAAAAGACAGGAAAATAAAACAAATACATCCATGGCTACATTATTTACGGACTCGTAGCCATTTCCTTACAATAATTAAAAATGTATTTAAAAATATTTGGCAATTATAATGGCTCTTTTACATAATATTTCCTATTCTAATCCGGGTAGCACAATGGCTTATATTGGCTACATTGTGCCAGATTTAAATGATAACTTTATAAATAATAAATAAAAGAACGTCCTTAAAGGCTATTACCTTTTAGAGCAGTAGTGCGCTCGCTCTGTCCTTCAGGGAGAGGGAGTCTTTTTTTTGTGATTCGGGCAGAATGACTGCTTATTCTGGATGACTTTGGCTCGTTCACTCGGGCAGAATGACGGCTTATTTCAAAAGGTTTTGGCCTTTTTCATTAGGCGGAATAACGGCTTACTTTTTTGTGTTTTTCAGCTCATTACTCGAGCAGAGTAACGGCTTACTTTATGGATTTTGGGCCGGGGTAGTAAGGTGGATACCTAACTAAAAGGCTAGGGATCACTTTTAACCGGTGGATTTATGTTTTGGCGGAGTTTGGACGGGGCTTGGAAGCTTTGGTGGGCTACACACACCTATCTCACTTCTCTCACTATTCGGCGTTGTGGGAACGCAGAGAGAATTCCTCAGCGTTTCTCCGTCTTCGATTTTGTGTGTTGAAAGGGGAGCCCAGCACTCTTATTTATAGTAGGAGAAGGGGACTCATCGGGAATTATAAATTCCCTCAGCGAGCTTCAGCAACATGTACACCAGCCTTCTCCAGTTGCACAATGCGTTAAGTCCCAGAGCCAATGTAGCTCTCTTGGCACCGACACCTCCTTGACATGGCGCGGCGCCCACCTAGCCTTTTTAGCCGCGCCATGCTCTTGTTCAAGTTCCATTTTTGGCACTTTTACCCCTCGCAATTCACTGTTTTACGCATCCTGCTTTGCCTTTCGCATTTTCAACTTCTGTAACTTGACATTTGTTAATTTTAAGCAGTTCTTGATATCACATGTCAGAGTCACATATCAGTGGGTACGAAATTGGGGTGTCTACAGAGCCGCTCAACGATGGAGTCTACGGGTAACCCAAGGCTTACTGAGTAGACGAACATCGTTGATAAACAATAGACTCTCCAATTTCGTTCAATTAAAATGGGAGAGAAATGCAACAGGTAACAGTTATAATGCAACAGTTTATCATGCTATCCAAACTCCATAACCTAGACATATTTAGTCAGTTATAACAGATTATTGTAGTTTTTAAGAAGATATGTAAATGAAGTGCTCTGATGGTCGGACCTACTAATGTAGGCTGCCTACATATTCCTTAATAAAGGAAATTAGACCAAACGTAGTTCAGGCCAAAACCTAAACTACAACCAACGAGGATGTTATGTCCTTCGGATCAAAAACCCGATCAAGAACACAACAGGAAAAAGATTTTCATGTTTTTCAAAAAAGCCATATTCAAACGGTCAAGAACGGCCGTCAAATACGGTTATGAAGATTTGAATGTTTTTCGGGAACCATATTCCAACTGGTCAATACCTGTTATCGAAATATGTTCAGAAGAATTTTCAAAATTGTGTCTGGCTGGTCAATACCTTGTTTCCAAACATAATAAGAAAATTTTCAAATTTCCCGAAAACTGCACTCGACCGATCAAAATCGTCACCGAGCACGACAAAGAAGAACTTTCTTCGAGTTTTTTCGAAAATTGTAAAAAGGATCACTCTTTTTCCTTCCCTTTCTTCTCACTCTCTCTGTTTTTTTTTCCAATATTCCTCTTTTTTTGTGTTTTTTTGAAATATTCCTCTTTTTTTTTTTAATATTCCTCCTTTTTTTGTGTTTTTGAAAACAAAAACTCTTTTGAAAAAGGGTTTTCTTTTATATATATTTTTTAAATATTCTTTTGGAAAAGACTTTTAATTTATTTTTGAAAAACAAAAATTCTCTTATTCTCTTTTTTTTTTTTTTAAACAAAAACTCTCTTTTAAGAAAAGAATTTATTATAGAGTCGGGGTAAGAATACTTTACCTTTCTTACCTTTTGCGCCCGGGTGGCTGCCGTGGATCCGGCTGATTTTGACATTTCTGCCACTCTTGCTTTTTCGAGCTGGGGACTTCCTTCCTTCTTTTTTCTTTTCTTTTTCTTTTTTTTCTTTTCTTTTTCTTTTCTTTTTTTTTTGTTTTTTGGCCGCTTGAAAGATTTTTTATTTATTTTGCGGCTAACATGATGGGGATATTATTTTTTTTCTTTGCCCTCGGATGGATGGTCATCAAATATGGTTAACAAAATTACCTTTGTTAATTTTCCGTTAAGCTTAGGGACCATTTGCAATTCTGGAATTTCGAGGACTTAAGTGTCGCAGCTTCAAACTTCGGAGGGGGAAAAGGAAAAATTTCCTTTTCCCCCCTTATTATTGACGGGGAGTGGGAGGAAGGGAGCTACTGCTCCTTTCTTCTTTCTCTCTTTCTTTCCTTCAACGACTGCCATTGTTGCTTCCTTTCTTTTTTCTATTTCCTTCTTATTTTCACTCCTTTTCTCAATTCTTCTTCGCCAATTCCAGTGTTTTATCTAGCAAATGGCATCTTCTTCACGATCCAGGAAGGGGAAGGCTCCGATGCACCCAGAATTTGATGAAAGGAGGAATGAGTTTCCTCCCCTGGTCCGAAATAAAATCAAATACCGGTATTCCACAGATGACTAGGGCGACATTCTTCGAGACCGGAACACCCATGTGTCCAATCTTCCTCCTACCACTGTAAGTTTCTTTCTCCTTCTAGATTTGCCTGGATATACTTTAGATCTGCTGGATTTCAGCACTGTTTGGAACTCTTGGAGCACTCCTGACTTTATTAATGATGTTTATGCATGACCTATTTATGCCTAAACGATGTAATTAAGTAATGATGCATGAATATTACGTGATTTATTTTTGCGATGCATGATTGAACTAGTGGTCACTATTTGACCCTACTATGCATGATTTATACTATAAATGCAATTGGAGCTACATGATGCATGTTTTACACTAAAACATATTTTTGCATGCAATATGTTCACGAGACGGACTTTTCGGAATACAATTCAAATTTTCCGAAACACATTTTCGGGCATATTTTTGGATAAATATGGGACAAAACGGATATATTTTATGCCCTCAAATTTATTTTTCATGCATGCTTATGCTCCAGAGATATAGTAAATGCCATAAGAATATTTATTTTTATGATTGGTGGCATTTTATTTTCTTTTTAGCGCACCCCTAATGCAGCTTATTGGACAATAAATGCACATGATGAATGCATGTACTACTTTACTTGATGCAGATGCAATGCGAAAAAATTATAGGATGCCTATTATAATGATGCATGAATATTCTCTTATTTTATTATGTACATGATAAATGCAATTTAACATGCATTTCTATGATGCCTAGGGTGCAAAAATAATCATTTGAATGCAAAACAATACACATGATATTTTTTTATTTTTCTAAAACACATACTTAAATGTATTTTTATTTTTGAAGGAATGAAAACGAATACAACATATATCTTCGAAATATACACATTTTTTTTAATTTTACGTTCTTTTTTTTGTTTTGTTTTTTTAAACTAAATGTCCATTTACACGTGTATTTATATACATGTATATATTTTTTGGAAAAATGGTAAGTGTTTATTTACATTAAAATGATTTTTTTTATGGTCAAAATATATGTTTAGATGAACAAAATGCCTCTTTATTTACTAAAAGGGTGTAAAAGAATATGACATATATTTTCAAAATACGCATATATATTTTATTTTTCTTCTTTACTATTAAAGAAACTGAATGTTTATTTACATATGTATTTACACAAGTATTTACTTTTTTTTGGTTTTTTTTTTTTTGGTTTTTTAGCATGCTGCAATCTTATAATTCATGAAATACAATGTATGCAACATGTTTATTATCTATTCATACTTATTTATTACTACCGTTTATCAAAAGACTTTACAAAGAAAATAAAGATAATGGACTTACCTTTTTCCCCCTTTCTTCTTTTTTCAGTTTCGCAGGAAGTTTAAGAGAATTCGGGCTTCATGTGCTAATGTTATGGATATTTATTACATGTTGCCTGAGGCAGCACAGCTTCTGGTGGAGGGCTCTGGTTTCAGTACTTTCATGCACACCTTCCGTCACTTCACCAGCTATCTGCCGATCTTCGATGCGCTGCGGGACTTCTGGTGGGACACCACCCATACCTTCCATTTCAGCTAGGGGGAGGCTACCATGACCCCAGGCGACTTTGCCGCTATTACTGGCATTCCTACCAGCATCGGGGAGACCCTGGCCCCGGATTTTACTCTCCGTCGGCGTAGAGAGGAGGTGGTGGACCTCCTGGGCTTTGAGCCGGAGTTTAAATCGACGGATGAGATCTTCATCGGTAGCGTACGGAACTGGCTTCTCAGTAATGCCGGGCGGGTGCCGGAAAATGATATGGCTGCCGTGACTCGAGTGGCTAGAGCGTTTTTATTCTTCTTTCTTGGCACATCGCTCTTTGCCAACTCCTCTACCACCCTGCGGGTTTTCGTCCTGGCCTGCTTGGCTGACTTTGAGCGAATCCCTTCTTATGACTGGGGATAGGTAGGCTTAGCTGAGTTATATGCTTCCATGGACAGGGCCTGTCGGAATGACTTGCCGACCCTGAATGGACTTGCCCCGGCGTGGGAGGTATATGTCTTTTCCTGCTTTTGCTGCTTTTCTTTCTTTTTTTTTTTAATTATATATACACTCTCTCTTTTTTTTCGCAGCCTACACTTTTCTCTTTTTTTTTTAATTACTGATAACATTTTTTTTCTATATATATATTTTTTGTGCAGATCTGGGCCTTCTCATTATTCCATTTCTCGCCGGGTCCTCTTATTCAGCGCGTCCATCAGCCGCCGTATCTGTCCCAGTATGTTGATGACAACATGGTCTATCCGACCCAGGACGGTGGTTGCAAGAGTAAGGAATGAGTGCGGGAACAGATTATGAGCTCGAGTCCTGGTAGAGTGCACTTCCTTCCTTGGGAGGGCCTGGAGGGTCATTATGCTGTTGCTTTGGGACTTAGCCGCTGCCGGATACTGATGGTATCCATTATGGTGGATTCCTTATACATGGGCGAGCGGGTAAATTGCCAGCACCAGTCTATTTTAGTGCCTCCAGTGGTGCCTCCTCGGCCTCCTTTCTGGGTGATAAAGCCCGATCGACTGCCAAACAGGTATCAGTACCTGGCGAAATACCTCATGCCAGCAACAGATTTTCCAATTATGGCGTATGAGGATTTCTTGAGATTAGTGTTGCATCCTCGTTTCCCTGCTCCTGCTGTGCCCAGGCGGTATTCTGATGCTTCTGCCAGACCAGGGCCTTCCACTTCATATCTCGACGAGAACTTGATGTTCACAGAGCCTGATGATATCTTCTCTACCTTTCAGTATCAGTGGGGTGGTCACACGGTAGAGCAGGTTCTTCAAGATGTCGAGATTCCCGAGGAGCGTCGGGTCCCGGAGCAGGCTCGTTCGGTAGACACATTTACCTTTATTGTCTTTTATTTTTTATATATTTTTTCTTTTCTTTTTTTATCATGCAAATATATATTTTTTCATCATTCATTTTTTTTTGTGCATGCCTTTTTTTTTTTTTTGAAGACTAATATATTCTCTTTTTTTGTCTCACCCCTTTTTCCTTTTTTTTTATAGGTGAACGTGTCAACCTAAAAGAAGCTGTTGTGGGGCTTTTTCAGCATTAGCAAGCTTTATCAGAAGCTTGCTAATGAGTTTTCTTGCAGGGGGAGCAGCACAGTGCGGCAGCCCAGACGTCGAGATGATGATGATGACGATGATGATGATGTTGGGTCGAGCCGCGGCCGAGGCAGAGGTCGGGGGTAAAGGGCTGGCGGCACAACGGGTCCATGGGTCATGGGTTGTGGCCTTGATAGGAGCCAGTCGTCCCGAGCGCATTAGCTTTTGGATTCCTGCGATTATTAGTCTTTCCTCTCTTTTTTTTATTTATGTAAAAGAAACATGTACAGACATTTATTATATAATGCAATATAATTGTATATGATGCAAAATATGACACATGCAAACTCAAATACACACAAGAAATAAAGCTATACCAAACATCTAAATGGTAATGGCACGCTGTAATCTTGGAAAGAGAGTTTATAAGAATACACCTTCGGATGGGAGTGGGCTTTTCTGATGATATGGGAACGGAGATCTGGCCGCCTTCCCCTGTTACCTCGGCATATTGCGGCTATTGAGCCCGTGGTCATAGCTCTCTTTTATAGCCTTTCTTCTTTTCTTGCGATCAGACATAGGAGCAGTGGACGGTCAGACAGATAAACCAGATACCAGTGCATTTTCCAGCAGGTCACCGCGCGCCATATGGAGGACATGGCGCGGCGCCAGGGGGAGCTCATGGTGGCGCCATGGGTTTCTCCTGTGCAGCCACTGTTCACCACTATTCATGCATTGTGCACAGAACTGTCAGTTTCTTCAATTCTCGGTATAAAAATGGACGGAGACTGGCCTGCTTTCTCACCAGCTCATTCATTCTTCTCCTTTACCATTCTTAAGCTCTCTTTTGCTCTGCCGCTGCCCTCTCTTTTGCTTTATAAAATCCCTTGCATCTCTTTCATAAATGGTCGCACGTATTCCCACGGCTTTGGAAATTGAAGTTTATGAGAATGCCTTGGATTTTTGGATTCTCTCCCTGCGATCAGACGAGCGGGACTGGTTTGATCATTTCTTTGGATTCAGGTGCCTACTGTCTTGGAGGAATGTCATTATAAATTGGGACATGTTAAGGGGAGCCGCCAGGTTTTGGTCTCCTCAAGACCATCTGTTTAACTTCGGCATGAATGAGATGTGCCCCACGTTTGAAGAATTATGTGCGATGCTGGGGGTGGCACCTTCTCGTCAGATCGCAGTGCCTGCCTACAGAAGACGTCCATACATGGCCATCCGGGAGCTATTTCACACTACCCGCCAGGCTACTCCAGGTTTCTTTAATGGGGAAACCTTTAATCTGACTGTCCTTCCTGGGGTCTTCACAGAATATAGGGAGGATGACGTGGAATACCTGTGGCGTAGGCTGACGACGCTCTTTCTCTGTCTGGTAGGGAGATATATATTGGTGGGTCCACCCGGATTTGTTGATGTGCGGGTCGTGGACCTTGCATTACAGGCTCGAGATTGCCGGTGGAATATTGTCCCGGTGATTTTGGCGGAAACCTTCGCGGGCCTGACTGCTTTTTCTGGCGGTGAAGAACTATTCCCTACCGGTAGCCCCATTCTGGTCCATATGTGGCTAGAAGAGCACTTTCTTTGGGTTCTGGCTCCCGTGCCGCATGGAGCACCATATGACCCATCACTTTATGGCGTTCGTGGGCATCTTCCTCAGACCAATTACTCTGAATTTGATTGGGCTGATCATTTTTACCGTCGGGGCTCCATGGACATAATCTGGGTAATTCATCATTG
Organism: Codonopsis lanceolata; assembly: GCA_013146195.2. NCBI lineage: Eukaryota > Viridiplantae > Streptophyta > Magnoliopsida > Asterales > Campanulaceae > Codonopsis > Codonopsis lanceolata. The sequence goes on from CM028380.1 coordinate 118,307,886, forward strand.
GGAGATCAAGCGTTTCCTTCGGCATTCTGCTGAATATAGTCAAGTAGTCATGCTGGGTATTCAGCGGACCTCCTTTTATCTGCCGAACCGGATCTTGCGCCAATTTGGGAGAGAGCAGGTGATCCCGGATACAACTCGTCCTGTATATATGGGGATGGAGAATACTGACGAGAACTTGGGTCCCACTATTCAGGGCATGTGGCATCAGGATTCTGAGAGGCTGGAGGTGGCCTATCCATTTGCTGACTATATGCTTCTGTCCCATGGGTACCTGGCATGGATCATGGTAGCTGCTGAGGGGCCGTCCCGCGCTATCAGGCGCGGACTAAGGAACTTGCTGGGCCGCCATGTTACTAACGGGATAGATGCTCGCCTGATGGAGATAGCGAGGATATTGACAACTCGGGGTTAGTCATTCCTCAGGCTTTGGAGGCAGAATTCAGGCGGGTACATGGTCTTGATGCTCGAACAGCCCCTGGACCGAGTATTGTGGGTCCCAGCAATACACCCCGCAGATTAAGCAATGTTAGTAGGCAGCATAACCCATGGGAACCAGAAGTAGCTGGTCCTCCTCCCCAGACTGGTTGGGACACGACTTTGAGAGCTGGCGGAAATGAGCCTGCACGGCTGAGCATGGCGAGCAGGCAGGATAATCCGTGGGAACAAGAGATAGCTGCTCCTCCTCCCCCACCTGTATGGGGTACTGGTTTTAGAGATGACGGAGCTGGTCCAAGCAATACTACTACCCAGGAGAACGGGGACGCTGATGATGAAGAAGGGGACACTTCTGGTGGCTCACATGCTGGTGAGTCTAGATCTTTTTTGCACCCCGCAGAAGGAGTATATGGGCCCGGCTTGGTGGACGTTGTAGACATTTATAGATATGTACAATGCATTCAATGTATAATTTAGATGTCTTAATAAATATTCCTAAGTTGCACCTTAGGACTTGTAAAATTTTATATTTTAGTGTCTTAATATGAGCTTCTTGTCGTGGTTTTCCTTTTCTGTCAGTTGAGCTTTCCGTATGCTGAAGACCAGAGGTAATATGCCGAGGACTTAAAAAGTGCCTTCCCTCTCCTTTATCTCCTGATTTTTTTTATATATACGCTCTAACTTTTGCCTAGGCCGCCCTTTCGGGTTTTCAACCTAGCGAGCCCTTATTTCTCCTTTTTATATTTTTTTATTATATTTTTTAATTTTTTTAATTATATTTTTTTATCATTATATATGCCCTAACTTTTGCCTAGGTCGCCCTTTCGGGTTTTCAGCCTAGCGGGCTGGAGAGGGAAGCATCTGTTGGATAGAATAGCTCAGGCATAGTACCTTTTGAGTTTGTCGAGGTTAAAGGGCTGGACAAGATCTTCTCCATCCTAGTTTGTGAGAAGCACGGCACCTCCTGACCGGATCTCCTTAACAATGTATGGTCCCATCCAGGGAGACTTCCATTTTCCCATAGTATCAACATAACTAGGAGGTTTTTCTCGAAGCATAAAGTCTCCGACTTGGATGTCGCGACCTTTGACTTTTTTATTGAAAGCCCGGGCGATGCGCCTTTGATATGCTCGGGTATGTTCTAGGGCTAGCAGGCGCCGTTCGTCGATTAGGGCCAATTCTTCATATTGCCCTTTGACCCAGTCAATTTCAGCTATATCAGATTCCATCATTACTCTTAGTGATGGAATTTCAACCTCTATCGACAGTACCGCCTCCATGCCATATGCTAAAGAATAAGGGGTAGCCCAGTGGGTGTGCGGACTGAGGTGCGATAGCCCCAAAGGGCTAGCAGAAATTTTTCTGGCCAGTCTCTTCCTGTGTCAGCCATTTTTCTGATGATATTTTCAAGTGTTTTGTTGGCTGCTTCAACGGCACCATTAGCTTGCGGCCTGTAGGGGGAGGATTTGTGTCTTTGGATTTTGAACTCGTCGAGTAGAAGATTCACGTCCCCTTCAAAATGTGAGCCATTGTCAGAGATTATCTCGAAAGGTACCCCCATAGCGATATATAATATTGGCCCGGATGAACTCGGACACCTTTCGGGCATTCAGAACTTTGTAGGAAGAGGCTTCCACCCACTTTGTAAAGTAATCGACAGCTACCAGGACGTATTCGTGGCCATTGGATCCCTTCAGGTGAATTTGGCCTATGACGTCGATTCGCCATGTTGAGAAGGGCCAAGGGGCTGTGGAGTTATATAAGACATGTGGGGGCACATGCTGCAGATTGGCAAAGCGCTAGCATTTGTCGCAATGTCGCACCCACCTAATACAATCGGTTTCAAGCGTACTCCAATAATACCCCTGTCGGATAACTTTCTTAGATAGCATATGGCCGTTCATGTGGGGCCCGCAGGTACCACCATGCAGTTGATCCATGATTTGCTCAGCCTTGGCCTGATTGACACATAATAAGTTGAGGCCTTGATAGTGCCTCTTATATAGGCTGCCACCACTGAGTACAAATTGTGAGGCTCACCTTCGCAGGGAGACTCTTCCTCTTTTATCTAGGCTGGGAGGATAGATACCTTTCTGAAGCAAATTTAGGATGTCGGCATACCAGGGCTCGTGATCTGCTTCTGGGGCTGTATTGATTTTGAAACATTATGCCGGAGTGACCTTTTTCCCGACTACGAATGGCTGAACATTAGTTTCGCGGGAATCTGGACCAGTGATGCCAGAGTGGCCAAGGCATCGGCGAATTGATTCCTATCTCGTGGCAGATAATGGAACGAGATAGAACCAAATCGGGCGGCAAGTGCTGTTAACTTGGCATGATAGAGCTGCAGCCGAGGATCCTGAGTTTTCCATCTTCCTTCGACTTGATTTATGATTAGGGCAGAGTCTCCATAGACTTCGAGATCTTTGGTTCCCCTTTTGAGAGCTTCTTCTAGGCCAGCAATACAGGCTTCATATTCCGCGGTATTATTTGAACATTCGAACTCCAATCTTATAGCCAGCGGAGTATGAGAATCGGCCGGATCGATGAGCAAGATTCCTATGCCAAAGCCTCTTTTGTTTGCGGCTCCGTCAAAGAACATTTTCCAACTAGTGTCGTAGTCAGTGATTTCCAGGACACCTTCGTCTAGGAAGCTAGGCTCAGTTGCATCTTCGGCCTTCAAGGGTAGATCGGCTAAGTGGTCTGCGATTATGTTCCCTTTGATAGATTTGAGTGTGACATAGGTTATGTCAAACTCGTTGAGAAGAAAGGACCACTTGGCTAGTCGGCTGGACAGTGATGGCTTACCGAAGATGTATTTGATAGGGTCCATTCTGGATATGAGTTTGATGGACCGTCCTTGGAGATAGGTCTTGACCCTTTGAGTGGCCCAGACTAGGCCGGTGCAGCTTTTCTCCAGCGCTGAATAGTTTAGCTCGCTTCCTTGCAGCTTCCTACTTATGAAGTATATAGCATTTTCGATGTAGGAATCTTCTTTCTCTTGGGCGAGCATAGCCCCTAATGACGTGTTTGTGACGGTTAAATATATGAGGAGAGGTTTATGTGTATGGGGTGGAGCTAGCACAGGGGGATTGGTAAGGTAGGCTTTTATTTTTTCAAAGGCTAGCTGGCACTTCTCGTCCCAGACTTGGTCAGTATTCTTTTTTAGGAGTTTGAAGAGGGGCTCACATGTGGTTGTCAGCTGCCTGATGAAACGGCTAATATACTGCAATCGGCCTAGGAAGCCTTTGACTTCGGTTAGAGTTTTTGCTGCGGCATCTCCAGGATGGCTTTGATCTTTGCTGGCTAGATCTCGATGCCCTGCTCGGTAACTAGGAATCCCAGGACTTTGCCTTTGGTAACCCCAAATGTCCATTTGGTGGGGTTGAGCTTCATCTGGTGCTTCCTTAACCTTTCGAAGAATTTTCGAAGGTCTTTGATATGAGCACCTTTGGCATCGCTGTAATGCACGATCATGTCATCAACATAGACCTCCATTTCTTTGTGGATCATGTCGTGGAAGAGGGTGGTGGCAACCCTCTGATAGGTAGCCCCGGCATTTTTCAGCCCAAATGGCATTACAGTATAGCAATAAGTACCCCAGGGAGTAGTAAATGAAGTCTTTTCCTGGTCCTCTGCTGGCATTTTGATTTGATTATAGCCCAGCATGTCGTCGACAAAGGATTGGACTTTGTGAGCAGCGACGGCGTCTACCATAATATCAATATTGGGTAGGGGGAAGTCATCTTTGGGCGACGCTTTATTGATGTCGCGGAAGTCTACACAGATCCGGACTTTCCCGTTGGGCTTGGGAACGGTCACTATATTGGACAGCCAGATTGGGTATTCTACTACCCGAATGAAATTGACACGCAGCTACTTCATGATTTCTTCTTTAACTTGTAGTGACCATTTTGGCTTGATGCGGCGGAGCTTTTGCTTGACAGGGCGAGCGTCCGGAAATATGGGAATCCGGTGTTCGACTATGGCTGGGTCTAGCCCGGGCATATCTTCGTAGGACCAGGCAAATATGTCCACGAATTCTTTGAGGAGATCAATAAGTGCCATCCTTTTTGAACCTTGGAGGTAACTGTCGATTTTGATTTCTTTGATTTCATTGTCCAGCCCCAGATTGATAGTGGACAGGTCTTCAGTTGCTGCTGATGAATGGCTTTGTTCCTGGTGCTCAACTGACTTTACAAGCTCAAGAAAATAATTTTTATCTTTTGGGTCCATTTCATTAAATGACTCATTATCATAATTATCATTATTTAATGCGTCTTTTAATGTAGGTGCAACTAAGGAATAAGCAAAGACATCTAGATTATCATTAAAAGCAAACTGTACAGGGTTTATTACGTTATTGAGGACATGGGGTTTAAGATCCTCAACTTTAGGTAGCTGATCAGTAGATAACCAATCTGTAAAGCTAGGGGAAGGAATAGGGATAGTATATCCAAAGCGGTCCACTAGATCTGCGGGCGTCAGGAGCGGGCCGGTCGTGGTATACCAGTTCTGCAGAGGCTTATCAGCAATAAGTTCAAACTCAACAGGGAGCTCTTTATAATAAATGCCTCCGTCTATCATACCAGAAAAATGTCTCCTAGACCATCATCATCTAGCAGGGCCAAAGCATAATCATCCTGATCTATAGACCATGTATTTTCAATAGTGACAGTCTTATATGCAGTGCTACGGGGCTCCAGGGTAACCTGTTCCATTTCATCTGAGAGAATACTGACATCTTCAAAGATTTCCCAACCAGGGCATCTTTCCCCATTCTGGTCTAACCAGGGCTCAGGAAACATGAGATAGACTTCTGTTTCCCCTTCCCTTACAAAGTAACCATTTAAGGTTTTTCTATATGGCTGGAGAGGGGGATATTTATAAGGACGCTTTTTTCTTTCTGCCTTTCTTTTCTCACGTTTCTGTTTCATGACTGCGGCTACTTCAGCTGGAGTAGGTGTGTCTCCTAAACCAAAAGGAGGGATACATTCCTTAAGTTCATCCTGGACTAAATTAACAAGTCCTTGCTGATTCTTGCCGAGACCTAGACCAGGCATATAATTCATTTTCCGAAACATGTTTAAGGGGATCATGTTTCCTAGGGAGGTGGTTTTCTTTCCAATGATGTCAGTTTCTCGGCCATATTCGATGGCGTTGATCACAGCTTGGGGGATAACCTCAAAGCCACTGTGAAAAATACTAGTGTTCTCATGCTCTATTTCGAGGATAGGGATATCCTCGTTTTCCTTATTCTCCACGATCTTATCAGCCAGAATAATTACTATGTGGTCATCGTGGATGAATTTGACACGCTGGTGTAACGAAGAGGCTACCCCCTATACCCCGTGGATCCAAGGGCGTCCCAACAACAGGCTAAAGGTGGCTGGTATATCCAGGACTTGGAACTCAACTGGCATGTTTAAGGGCCCGATAGTTAGCATTAAAGTGACCACCCCTAAGACACATCGACTGGTGTTGTCGTATGCCTTAACTGTCTGCGAGGAAGGAGTGAGTTCTGATATCTTTGTTCCCAGTTTGGCTAACGTGCTGGTGGGACATACATTCAGTGAAGACCCATTATCTATCAAAACTCGGGGGACCCGTTTCTCCAAAATTCCCACAGTGATATGAAGAACATCAATGTGGTTGGTTCCTTCCTTTGGCAGATCTAGATCAGTGAACATTATCACGTTCCCAAAGTGGATGTTCCCGATCATCTGAGTAAGCTCATTTGGGGAGGTTTCAATTAGAATGATTGTCTGGCTTAAAGACTTAGCCAGCGTATCACGGTGGGTCTTAGAAGCACATAGTAAGCCCCTAGATGGAAATGTTGGCCTGAGTTTTCTTCATCTGAGCTAATAAAGTATCTTCCACCGCTTTAGCCCCAGTATTGTCGCTTGATCTTTTCCAGAGTGGTCACCTCTTTCCGGGTTTGGCTGGTAGGCTCGGCCAGATCGGGTAAGGTGGCTAACATTTCCACCAACCCAAGTGGCTTTTTCAATGTTACAAGTATTTTGGCTACCCAGGATAGTGTCCCAAGAGAGCATATTACAGCTAGGCTCTTTTATGGATAAGGATGGAGGAAGAGGAACAAGGATATATGGTAATGGATGTTTATTTATTTCAAACTTGGGCACAGAGGAGTTTTCATCAACCTCAATCATATTGATTTGAGGTAGAGGGTTATTGACTACATTTGGTCTGGGTGGAGGCTTTTCAATAACCTTATCATCTATAAGGTCCTGGATAGCATTTTTGAGTGTATAACATTTATCGGTGAGGTGACCACTAGAGCGATGGTATTCACAATACTGGGCATGGTTCCAAGTCCTGGGCAGGGGGTTAGGCGGCTTATAATTCTCCAAAGGCTTTAGCACTCTTTGTGTCATTGGCCCCTACAGTATCACAGACTGGGGAGCTTGCAGTTCATCATAATGCCAGTTCACCCTGTTCTGATTTTTGAAATTTCTGGCAGGGCCATCATTTGCTCCCACTGTATTGACAGACCTGTCTGACCCATAATACCATGGAACATAACTATAATTATTGGTAGAAAATGGGGCTGAGGCATTCCCTACCATATTGACGGCTGGTGTTGGTGCTGCTGTCTTTCCATTTGAGTAACAGAAAGAACTAGGAGGCGTATTGGTTTTTAGTTGCCCAGTCCGTATATCATCATCAATACGGGCTCCTATCTCCACTATCTCTTTGAAGTTGGTGTAGGGGAGGTACCGCATGCGTTCCAGGTAAATGGGCTGGAGGTTTTTAATGAACATTATGCATGACTCAGCCGGATTAGGTCTGTCAAAAGTCTGGGCCAACTTTCTTTTCCACCTGACTGCAAACTCAGCGTAGGTTTCTTTCTCCCGTTGGGTGCACGACTCAAGGTCCCTTCTATTTTCAGGACTGGTGTTGTCTTTGTACCTTTCAAGGAACGCTTCAGCTATCTAGTCCCAAGTATTCATGGTGCTACTATCGGACAACATCAGCCATTGTTTGGCAGCCCCTATTAGGGTGAGGTGAAAATTGGAAGCCATAGCCTCAAAGCTAGCTCCCCATGCCAGTGGAATAAGATCTCATGTGGGATATAGGGCATCCAGTCCCATCAAATTTTTCTATGTCGGGCATTTTGAACTTTGAGGGTAGTATTGCTGAAGGTTGCAATGTTAGCGCCCGCGTAGAAAATTCGCCTTTGTTGAGAAGTTTGAGCATCATGGCCTTCATATTGTCCATGTCGGCCTCCATTTTGGTGGCTGGCGGAGTTGGCTGTTGGTATATACTGGCTGGATTAGGGAAGGCTGGGTTATTTTCTGGTTAAGGTATCTAGTGAGGATTTTGGGCAGTATATGGATTCTGGGTTGGATATGGATATTGGGCATTATAAGGATTCTGGGTTGGTGGGTTTTGGATAGTATATGGAGTCTGGGCTAGTGGATTTTGGGTAGTATATGGAGTCTGGGTTAGTGGGTTTTGGGTAGTATATGGATTCTGGGTTAGTGGTTTTTGGGTAGTATATGGAGTCTGGGTTAGTGGGTTTTGGGTAGTATATGGATTCTGGGTTAGTGGGTTATTGATGGTTTCGACTGGGCGACCAGGATCATTGAAAGGTAAGTACGTGGTAACTTGGCCTGGTGGGTTATAGCTTTTTGGGTCCATATGTGGGCTATTTTTGAGTGGGTTAATCATGGGAAAAGGGAGGTCATTTTGGCTCTGGGCGCTTGGGAGAGGATATGGTGGATAGGACGGGTAAGGACTGATATTTGGGTAGTAGGGACTTGGTGGAGGATTGGGATTTGGGGTAGTGGTAGTATTTGGTGGGTTAGTGTTTGGCTGGGGAGTTGGGTTTGGAGGCACATGAGATGTTGATGCTTCCTAGGGGACTGTAGGGGAAGAATTCACCTCACCACTGGATTTTAAACTTTGCACCAGACTAGCCATTTGACTCATCATACGATCAGTCGCTGCACCCAACTTTTGGTCTAACCATTCCTGCATTGCCGGAGTTGGAACGTACCCTGGAGCCCCTGAATCTGTACCCATAGCTGACTATTCACTTTCTACTGTCATATTGCTCGGATCTATACCCTCTGAGGCGATGGCCGATACCCTCGATCGATTTGTGTACTACTTTCCCATATCAACCGGCCAGTACTATCTCTGCCTTTCTAAATTCAGGCCAGGTTTCTGAGGAAAATGGGTTATGGAGGAGGTATCAAAAGGCTGGCTGAAGGCTTTCTGGGCTTGGAGTACAGCGTGCCTTTATTAGTATATTTTATTATAATTTTTTTTATGTTCCCTACAATTGACCGGATAAGCACCTGCTTCATTTTGACAGTCTCAGGACTTTTCCTGGAACTGTGGATTCTTTCTCCAAAGTATAGGACCAACATATTCCACCTGCCTTTCGACTCCCCAAGATCGGAGTGATCCCAAGCGAAGGGCCTATATACCGTGCGGGCCTAATCAGGGACGCGGTACTCCTCAGGAATCTCCACATCCGGAAGAACCTCTCTTATGAGCCTACCATCTCGCCGGTATGGGAAGGACGAAAAAGCATCGTCAGGCATGGAAAATTCGAGCCGTGCATCCAGAACAGAATGAGAGGACTCAGCCCAAGCACCATCAACAGATGCACGTCTCCCGATCACATGAGGAGGAGGAGGAGGATGAAGCATTGTCCTCAAAAAGTCTTCGTAGGCTATCACCGGGAAATCACTCACGGGCATTTCATATTTGGCCAAGTACTGGAGCCAGTTTGGTATGAAGTGTGGCTCAATCACATGCGGAGGAGGTGGAGGAGGTGCCACCGGGCTATCAGCGGGACATCTTTGGCGGTTGACCCGCTCACCCATATACAAAGAATCGCACATGATAGACACCATCAAGATCCGGCAACGATTAAATATCAGAGTAACCTCGATCGGTCCTACCAGATTCCGCCAAGGGAACAAAGTCACCGAACCAGAAGTCGAGCTTGCCACCCTGTTCTGCAGCCCCAGTGAATCAACATAATGGCCCAGGGAGTCCGTTTCTTTCCGATTCGCATTTACAAATTTGACCAGATACGGTGGGCCAAGGACATCGCTGCGCAGTGGGCCTGGTACAAAATCAAAGACAGAGTAAGCCCACACCTGAAAAAAAAACAGAAAGGTAAAAGTCAGCAAAAAAAAAAGAAAAAAGAAAAAATGTGTGGAAAAAATATATATATGCTGATAAAAGAAGAAAAAAGAGTACCTCCCAGGCAGGAGCAAAACCAGTCATCACCTTTGAGTCATTCCGACTCAATTTATCCATGCAAAAGTAAAGCTCACCAAACCCTATGCCGCCTCAGTCCATAATCAATCACATGCTTCGATCTCGGAGGCGACCAAAGAAAGAGACCCTTAAAGAAGTAGAAGCATTGGCAAAAGAGACGTGCCTAAGAAAAAGAATGAAAATGTCCTGCAAGACAAGTCACAAGAACGCTATCTCGGGATCAAGGCCAACCGCCCAAAGATTTTCTAAAAGCCACTTCTTCACGCTGAGAATGGTCACCTCATCAGCCGTCTTGTACTCGGGCACGAACCCCAAAAGGTCCTCCACCTCGTCATGACGTTCGCGGAGAGTATAATCTGGGTCCAGATTTCGCCCAATTATACGATAGCAGAATAGCGCAAAGTCGCGGGGAGTGGTGATCTCTCCCCAGCTAAGGTGGAAAGTGTGGGTGGTATCCCACCAGAAGTTCCGCAGCACATCGAAGATGACTCTATAACTGCTGAAGGGAGTAAAGGCCCGCATAAAGACTCTCAAGCCCGTATCATCTACCAAAGTCTGAGCTGCCAGAGGCATCGAATGGAATATATCAGAAACTCTGGCACAAGTGGCCCTGGTCTTGTCCAAAACCCCGCGCTCCTAAAAAAAAAAAAAAAAAAGAGGGGGAGGAAAATAAAGGTAAGTATCCCACAAACCCTTTTCTTCTTGCACATTTAATACATTAAATTTTTCAAAAAAAAAACAAAAAAAAATATATATATATATATATATATATATACATTAAAAATTTGTCTTTACACATAGAAATGCACATAATCATTTTTTTTATGTGTCATAATAATATATACAAATATACTTTGCATAAATGTACATGTCAACATGTTAAAAAAAAAAGAGAGATAAAATACATACTTTGCATTTAAATATGCATGCCACATTTCCTTTATCTTCACATTCGTGTAAAAAAAATTAATAATAATAATAAATTAACCATGCAATAAAAAAAGGAAGAGAACATCTCATTGTATATTCAACATCATATTGGCATCAAATAAAGTAGTCCATGCATCCATAATTTACATTTATCATTTAATAAGTTGTATTAGGAATCCGCGAAAAAGAAATTTAAAATGCCACCTGCCATGGAAAAATAATATCTACTTGGCATTTCTTATATCCCTATACCATCAGCATGCATAAAATATCCATTCTAGTACATAAAATATATCTGTTTTGTCTTGTATATATCCGAAAATGTATCCGAAAAATGTACCCGGAAAATTTTGCATTTCATTCCGAAAATTCCGCATTGTGAATATATGCCATGTAAAAATATTTTTAGATCTTAAACATGCATCATATAGCCTTATTTGTTTTAACATTGTAAATCATGCATAGTAGAGTCAAATAGTAACTACTAGTTCAATTTGTGCATCGCAAAAATAAATTGTTCAAATTTCATGCATTATTACCAAAATTGCATCATTTTAGTCTATAAATTGCATGTATAAATATCATGAGCTGCATATATATATTCCAAAAGTCCAGAACAACATAGAAAATGAGCAGATCTGAAAAATTAACCAAATGGGTGGAAGAAAGTTATACTCACATTGGGATCAGGAAGATTCGAGACGTGTTTGTACCGGCCTCGCACTGCATTGCCCACCATGTTTCGAATAATAATAGCCATGGTTTCGAACCAAAGGAGGAAGTTCTTTCTTTTCCTCGATTCCTAAGTTCATTGGTGCTTTTCCTTTCCTAGATCTAGAGGAAGAAGCCATCTCATGTAAAAACAAAAAATTTTGGCGAAAGAAAATTGAGAAAAGAAGAGAAAATTAAAAAAAAATGAAAAGAAGCTTACCTCGTCGGCAATGGAAGCTGAAGCAGGAGCAGAAGAGAAACAGAAATGAAGGCTTCTGCCTTCATTCCCGTGAATGAACAAACAAAAGGAAGAAAAGTGAGAATTTTCACTTTTCCCCCTCCAAACAGTTCAGCGTCAGCACTTAAGTCCTCCAAATTTCAAAGCTGCAAAGTGGTCCCTGAGAATTAACAGAAAATTAACAAAAGCAATTTTGTTAACCACATTTTGATGGCCTTTCACCCAAAGAGCAAGGAAAACTCATATCTCCAGCAAATCGGCCGCCAGACAAGCAGAAAAGTCAGAAAACTCAGCGGCAAAGGTAAGTCTCTTTTCCTTTTGAGAAAAAAAATCATAAAAAAAAAAGAAGAAAAAAAAACAAGAACAAAATCCCCAGCAGAGGTGAACTACGTTTGGTTTGATTCCTTGAATAGGGATACGTAGGCAGCCTATTTCATGTAGGCACGACCATCACAATAAAAAAAAGAAGAAAAAAAAAAGAAAAAAAAGAGAGAGGAAAGAAAGAGAGAATAAGAGCAATGAGGAAGAAACAATCAATTCAAAAAAAGATTTTCTCTCTCTAAGATTTTCTCTCTAGGATTCTTTGCCCTAATTAGGGTTTTGTTGCTGCATGGCGGCGGTTATGGAGGATCCGCCTCCTAACCCTCGTGTTGAACCGTCTCTGGCCGGACAAGCTGCTCAGGTCCCGCCGGTATCCTATGCTAATGTTACGGCTCAGCCTAAACCGTTTGTGGGCCAAGCTTCGCCGGTTCTCCAAGCTGTTTCGTTGGTTCCTAGACAAGCCGTGGTTGTGGAGGGTGACCCTGGTTGCATATTCTCGCCGGTTGAGATTGAAACGGCCAATTTGAAAATACATTGATTCTCAAGTTTTAAATTTGGCGCCTACGGTTAATGTGATTCAGGACGACATTGCCAAGAATTGGAAATTGAAAGGTCCTTTTGTGGTTGGACTGCTGGATCCTAGACACGTCATGGTTAGGTTATCCTCTGCGGAAGATTTGGTTTTAGCTCTCTCCAAAGAATCACACATGATTCAGTCTTGCATGTACCGTTCATTCCGTTGGTCGGCCGATTTTGCTTTCCGGAAGGATGTCACGAAGGTCGCGGTTTGGGTTCGCTTGCACCATCTGCCACTAATGTTTTTTAATCCCTCTTTCTTGGAATGCATAGGGAACACGTTGGGGAATTTTTTACGAGTAGATGAGAAAACCTTAGCACTAGTACGCCCAATGTTTGCCAGAATTTGTATCGAGATTGATGTTGCATTGCCGCTCCCATCTAGGGTTTGGATAGGCTCGAGCAAAGAGAATGGATTTTGGCAATCCTTAGAGTTTGAAGGCAACATCCGTTTCTGTACGGAGTGTGGGCTTCTCGGTCATACTAAAATTCAATGCAGGAAAGGTCGTGGAAGGAATGTTGGTAAAGGGAAGGAGAATCCTAATTTAGTTCCAGAATCGACCAAGATTCCCTCAGTTGATCCGGTTCCGGGAACAACAGTTAATAGCAAATTAGTTAATCAATCTAAAGTGGAAGTGGTTAAGGAAGGTCCAACGGTCCCCATGCATGCTGATGGTAGTACGCAACAACAACGTTGGACACCAGTTAAAGTTCCTCCAGCGAGGGATGGTGCTTCGGTTTCATTGGCAAAGAATTCTCAAGGAGTTTCGGTCGAACCTGAGCATATTGACGTCGGTAGTTCGGGAGAATCTTTAAAGGGTAAATCGGGAGGCAACAAATCGAAGGACCATGTTGTGGGTAAACCGGTTAAACTAAAGAACGCCTTTGAAGTGTTGGATGGTTTAGATGAGGAACAGGAGCCATGTGGTGACACCGGGGAGAAGGATGATTCGCAAGGTTTGGCTGGTGGTACATCAAAGAATCCAGGGGAGGCTAGTAATAACTCTGTTGATTTGGGAGCCCTTTGGGAGGACATTCTTCAAATCCCTCCTCGTCCTTTTGGGAAAGCTCATTCCACCGGTGGAGATTCTGAGGAGGCGTGGTAGAGACGCAACGTATCTTCTCAGATGTAGATATTGGCAAGGTTCAGATCCGTTCGTCGTTTCCCAATTGGTGCGCTGGCTTACACGCTGAAGTGAAGAAAGCTAAACTCAAAAAAGATAATGTCAGACTTACTAGGGCTGCACGAAGAGCCCAGTCGAACATCCATTCCCTAAGTTTTATGACGATCGTTATATGGAAGCTAGGGGTGTGCAACAAACAAACTCGTCGTAATTATTTAAAGCTTCTAATTCGGCAACACAAACCATTTCTGTGTGCTCTATTGGAACCTAAAACGAGTGGAGATCGTTTAGCAAAATTTTGCAGGCGAGTTGGTTTTGTTAATTTTTTGCATGATAATCCCGTTAATAGGCATATCTGGCTTATCTGGAATAATTCTATTGATGTTGATTTGGTTACTAGCTCATCGCAGCAGATTACAGTTATGCTTAAGTTTCCATCTAGCACACCAACTTTGGCGTCTTTTGTGTATGCCAAGTGTACTCGTCAGGCGCGGACTGATTTGTGGTGTGAGTTAGAGGGTCTATCAGTTGGTTGCTCGGTGCCATGGTTGGTTGGGGGAGATTTTAATGTCATCAGGCATTCCACGGAAAAGCTGGGTGGAGCCCCTTGCGATTTTGGAGATATAGAGGAATTTAATAACTGTATTGATCATACCGGTTTAGAGGATGCGGGTTTTGAAGGTAGTCGATTTACTTGGTGCAATAACCAAGCTGGTAATAGTCGTATTTGGAAACGGTTGGATAGGGTGTTTATCAACGGGCAGTTTAAACTGGTGTTCCCGCGGCTTCAAGTCACCCATCTGGTCACTTCTGTGTCAGATCATTCTCCTCTGCTCTTAGATTTTCGGGATGATATTAAATACAAGAGTGGGTTTCGTTTTCAGCGCATGTGGCTGGATCATCCCGATTTTATTGCGTATGTGACGGAACAATGGCGACAACCCTGTTGGGGTTCGGGTATGGCTTTACTGTATGGGAAATTACGTCGCCTTCGGCCAGCTCTTAAGGCATGGAACTGGGGTGTTTTCGGCCATGTTCAGCGCAATATCGCGGCCACTCAGGATGATATCCTTAAACTTGAGATGGATTTGTTGGCTGGGGGTGGTGCGGCGGTGGAGGCTGGCTTGGTTCTGACTAGCGGCGGCTTAATCAGTTATTGGATTGGGACTCCGAGATGGCCGAAATGAAAGCTCGCCAACAATGGGTTAGTGAAGGTGACCGTAACACGGCCTTTTTTCATGCCAGTATTAAAGAGAGGGCTCAAAGGAATGTGATTCGTTTGCGGCTTCCTGATGGAACGGTTAGTGAAGATCCGGGTCAGATTGGTTTGATGGCTGAGTCCTACTTTGCAGATATTTTTGCGTCGTCAAATCCGAACATCGCTGAGGAATTGTTTGCTGGGTTTCCCTCGTCTGTCACAGTTGATATCAATAATACTTTGACAGCTTCTCCGTCTGAGGAGGAGGTATGGGATGCCATTAAATCGCTTAGTCCAACCAGTGCTCCGGGTCCTGATGGATATACAGGTTGGTTTTATCAAGGTTGTTGGCACATCATCAAGCAGGAGGTAATGGGGGCTGTGTTGGACTTTTTTCAAGGCAATGTGATGCATAGGGGGCTCTCGGCTGCTTCTATAATTCTCCTTCCAAAGGTAGAGAAGCCGGATAATTTGAGGGATTTCAGGCCTATTAGTTTATGCAATTTTTCAGCTAAGCTTATTTCAAAAATTTTGGCTGTTCGTCTGGCTCCTTTTCTACCTTCCTTAATTTCGGAACAACAGGCGGGGTTTGTTAAAGGGCGTAGTATTCAAGAGAACATTTTGTTAGCCCATGAGTTGGTTCAACGTATAGATCTTAAGTCTCATGGTGGTAACATGGTGTTCAAGATAGACATGTCGAAAGCATATGATAGATTGGAGTGGTGTTTCATTGAGCGTGCTCTTCAAGCGTTTGGCTTCAATCTGAAGTTTCGGGGGCTAATTCAGAATTTACTCCGTAATAGCTGGTACTCTTTCAAGATTAATGGCACTTCTTCGGGTTTCTTTCAAGCAAATCGGGAGTGAGACAAGGCGATCCGTTGTCTCCATTACTTTTTATTCTTGCGCAGGAAGTTCTTTCGCATAATATTAATCGGGCGGCTGTTCAAGGTTTGATACGTCCTTATAGGCACGGCCGAGGGGGTGTATTGATTACCCATTTGTTGTATGCGGATGATATGTTGGTGTTTTGCAACGGGTCTAAACGGTCAATCTTGGGGCTCAAGAGAGTGTTGCGGGTTTATGAAGAATCCTCGGGGCAGCGTGTCAACAACGATAAAAGTGGATTCTTCTCCTCAAAACATTCTTCTAGACGGCATAACTTACGTGTGGAGGATTGGTCAGGTTATAAACATAGGGTTTGGCCAATGACTTATTTGGGTCTGCCTCTGTTTAAAGGTCGGGTGAAACGTTCTTATTTTGAAGATTTGGAAAGGAAATTGTCGGGCAGAATCTCGGGGTGGCGTACCAAACTTACGTCTTTCGGTGGTAAAATGCGCTTCTTAAGGCAATCTTATGCGGTCTTCTATTTCTGTGGCGGCATTAAAAGTGCCCAAGTGTATCTTAATTCGGATGGAACAAAAAATGGCAACTTTTCTTTGGAATGCAAGGGGTGAGCGGAGATTGCATTGGATTGCTTGGCATAGGGTTTGTTTGCCTATGGATGAGGGAGGGCTAGGCATCCGCTCTCTTTCTCAGGTTATGAATTCCTTGCATGCGAAATTGGCTTGGAAGGTTCTTTCCCGGCAAGGTTTGTGGGCTCAGTTTTGTATCAGTAAATATGGGTTAGTGGAAGGGGCTGCTTCGCGATACTCGTCTGCAGTATGGAAGGCTGTTTGGACTCAGTTAGAGCTGGTTCGTCTTACAAGCCGATGGGCTGTTGGGCAAGGGAATATATCCTTTTGGGACGACAATTGGTGTGGCAGCGTCCTAATTGGTCATTGCCTATGGATCGATCCCTTTCGGTTGCTTCTGCGATGTTACAGTTTGATGATATTTTGCCTATAGTCCCGGCCACTTTGCAACGATTGGTTCATCAGATTCAGTGTGATACATCCCAAGTAGACTGTTTGATCAGTGAGTTAACGCCTTCGGGTGTTTTCAAAGCAAGCGCGTTCTGGAATCACTATCGGGTTCCTTGTCCGATAAGAAGATGGGCGAGATTGATTTGGCAGCGTTGGTTACCAATGAAAGTAAGTTGTTTTCTTTGGAAGCTCTTGCAGAATGCCTTGGCCGTGGATTCTAATATTCAAGCTCGTAAAGTTTCGCTGGCTTCTCGCTGCCGTTGTTGTGGTGACAATCCTTCTACGGAATCCATTGCTCATCTCTTTATTCATTCGGGGGTGGCATCTGATTTGTGGTCATTTTTTGCGGATCGGCTTCACGTAAATAAGCATTATTCCAAAGATTGATAATCTCTTGGTCTTTGGTGCGGTTTCTCTTCGATCTCAGCTCGGGGCTTCAATGTTATGCGTTTTCGCGTTCACTTGTTGGGAGATTTGGAAGGCAAGGTGTGCGGATGTGTTTGATAATAATAAGATGAGTGTGGTGCAGATTAGAGCTCGAGTTCTGCAAGGTGTTAGATATGCGTTGTACAACTTCACTCCGAAATCCTTTATCAATCGTGCTGCTTATACAGCTTTGCAATCGCTTCAGCTAGGGGTGGCAAATCGGTCGTGCCGTGCCCTTATCGGGCTAGCACGATAAGGGCACGACACGATAAGCCTCGGCAACGAACACGGCACGATAAGGTTATCGTGCCTAAAATCAAAACCCAAACACGCACGCGATAAAAACCCGAAAACGACGCGACACGTTAAGCACGTTAAGCTAAAAACGGTCGGGTTTTTTTTGTTAGGCACGATAAGCCCGTTAGGCACGATAAGCCCGTTAGGCAAAATTTTTAAAATAAAAAAAATTATAAATTTCTAAAATAAATTATCTATCAAAAGATTCAAAACATACAAACAAAACATACAAATACACAAAAATACAAAATCACTAGCCAACTATTCAACAATTTAAGACTAGAAATTAGGAAATTGAGAATGAACCGAATGATAGGATGGTAGCCGTAGGAATTGATGCACCAAAGATCCAAAAGTACCAAACCCACTAGTCAATAACTAAACTAGAAGTGCAAATCACAAACATAGTCTAAAAAGATTACAAAAAATGTCTAAAGATTACACAAATGATCCAAAAACAGTTAAAACTTCAACTTCATTCGTTTATCCGATGATTCAATCCACTTCAACGTTCACCAACCTATTCATATAGATGTCATAAAGCTAGTTAAAAAAAAACTTAAAATATCCAACAATATGATTTAATCAAATTTAAATAACACTTACAACTGATACAGATTTGTTGTTGGGGTGTTTCTCTTTGTACTGTTTCCTGAAATCCTCCCTAAACAGATAAAAAGCAAACCGACTGATTAACATTAAGACGAAGTAATACAACTCGATTCTATGAACTAATTTTTAAAAAGAGACTGAGAGACGGCATACATGAAAACGAAGAAAACGAAAAAAGCGCTAGCAGGCCTTTTTGGCTTTGTTAGGATCCTTAGTCGGCTTAGTCTTCTTTGCTGGAGCTTTGCTAGCTCTATCACTATCATCACCCCTCTTCTTCACACCAAGCCTAAAATCACACAAAAATTCAGGCTTTAACATCAGCTTAACAACAAATCAAGGTTTAGAAAAACACAAAAAATCAAAAGTCTAAACCTAATTAGCTACAAATCAAGCAGACTGAAAACATAATTTTTCCTGAACTTTCTAACTTAACACCAGCTAACAAATAATCAAGCCTAGAGATTAAAAGCAGGACATTTAAAAAAAACATCAAACTCAAAATCAAGAATAAAATTACATACCCAAAAATCAACAAAAATTCAAACTTTATCAACGAACACAAAAACTAGTTTAAAAGAAGTATATAAAATATAAATAAGAAACCCCTTCATCTGGACATCACCTACCAACAACCTAGCCCACCAAAAATTCAAACTTGACCTCTCAACTCACAACCACATAGACTAAAAATACAACCTTCACATCAGATTAACAACGGAAAAGCCTAATAAATCTACCAAAAATCAAAATTAACCACAATTCACAGCAAAACAAACCTAAAAAGCAGAAGAAAACTGAAATTAATCTAAACTTTTTAAAAACTAACAACAACAACAAAATGATGGATCTGAACGAGAAAATTCTATCAGAAGTTCAAAAAATTCCATGTCACTAGTTTTTACTTCAGCCTTTGATTTACCTCCTTTCATGTCGAATCTTGCCAAAAAACAATCAAACCCGGTGAGACTCGCTCGCGACTCGTTGAAAACAGAGTGAACTCAATTGAGTTGAACAGCCGTCAATAGAAAGAGCTTTACCTTGGGCTCTAGGGTTATAGAGATAAGGAAGGCCGCAGAGTAGTCTGTAGAGAGAGAGTGAGAGACGAGAGAGTGAGAGAGTGAGAGACGAGAGACTGTGAGACTGAGAGTGAGAGTTACTTACCTTACCCTTCCGGCTTCCGGCGACAAGAAGCTGCTTCCGCCTCCTTGCTCCTTAGTCCTTAGTCCTTACACTGTTACACAACAGATCTGTAGAGAGATAGTGAGAGACGAGAGAGTGAGAGACGAGAGAGTGAGAGACTGTGCCGTCTTCAAGAAGGCTGGCTTGCTTCCTTAGTGCTTACACAAAAGCAGATCAGTAGAGACTGAGAGAGAGTGAGAGACGAGAGAGTGGAGAGACTGAGAGACTGAGAGTGACTCACCTTTAGAGATCCGGCTTCCGTCTCCAAGAAGCTGCTTCGGTGCTTCCCTTCCGCCTCCTTACGGCTTAAACAACAGTTAATTGTTTCTCTTTTAGGGTTTTTACTATTTATACCTATTTTTTATCGTGCTTATCGGTGGGCACGATAAAACCCGATAACGGCCCGAATCTTAACGTGCCTTATCGGGCCGGCACGATAACGGCCCGAACCCGATAAGCCCTGGCCCAAACCCTATAATTTCGTGCCGTGTTCGTGTCGGTCAATCGTGCCGTGCCTTAAATTGCCACCCCTAGCTTCAGCTGCCTCTTCGGTTTGTTCCCGTTCAGAAAGGGAGCTGGGTTCGGTGGCGTGCCGAGATTGGTTATAAGCTTAATCTCTTGATGGTTCGCCTAAAGAGCGGGAGGTGTACAGGAGGTGGGGTTGTTCGTAATGCCCAAGGAGTGTTGGTTTGTGCTTTCTCTAGTGCGTATGGGGAGGGAACAAACATGCGGCGAAATCATGGCTCTTAAGGAGGGCGCAATTGTGTCATTCCTTTATGCTTGACAATGTAGCGGTGGAATCGGATTCGTTAACGGTAGTTAATGTTTTTAATAAAGGTCATCAGGCGCCATGGAAATATATGTATTTACTTCGTGATTGTCGGGAGCTGTTAGGTGGGTTTGGGCTTTGTCATGTTTTTCGAGAGCAGAATATGGTAGCGGATCGTTTGGCTGCCTTTGGTCATGATCATGGGAGGCAGATTATTTTCTCGGACTTTTCCAGCTTGCCTGGGATGGTCAAGCGAGCTATGGCATTTGATAATTCTGGTTTACATAGTTTTAGGAAATAGTTGCATGTTCATTGTTGCTTATCGATTCTTTTAGGCCTTTGACTTGTGTGTTGTTGGCTATTTATTTCGAGGTTCAGGCTCCTTTGTCCTCCCCGTGTTGGGGCAAGGCTGGTTGTCCCCCTCAGGTTGTATATCTTTTCTTTTTAATAAATTCTGCAGGTTCCGCCCTGCTTCCTCAAAAAAAAAAAAAAAAAAAAAAAAAGAAAGAGAGAATAAATTTCCCAGCAAGAATGGCAAAAATGCCAAGATCAGCCGAATCCGCGGCAGCCACCCCGGCGCAAAAGGTAAGTAAGGTACAGTATTCTTACCTTGACTATTAGAATAATTTCCTTTTAAAGGAAAGTTTTCTTTTAAATAAAAGAAAAAAAAATTCGAAAAGAGTTTTGATTTCAAAAAAAAAAAAAAAAAAAAGAGGAATATTCAAAAAAAAAAAAAAAAGAAGGAAGAAGAAAAGAAAATTCTTTATCGTGTCTAGCCGGTTTCGGTCGGTTGGATACATTTTTTGAAAAATTTGAAGAAAGTTCTTTATCGTATTCAATGTCGGGTATTGATCGGTCGAGTACAGTTTTCGAAAATCTGAAGGTCCTCTTATTGTGTTTGGAAGAAAGGTATTGACCAGCCAGACACAATTTTGAGATTGATCTCTTAACATATTTCAGCGACAGGTATTGACCGGTTGAAATATGGTTTTCGAAATACACAAAAATCTTCATACTGTATTTGACAACGGTTTCGGACCGGAAGAATACGGCTTTTCGAAAAACATGAAAATCTTTTCTTCAATTGGTTATTTGTTTCGGCTTAGGCCGAACTACGTTTGGTCTGATTCCTTTTATTAAGGGATACGTAGGCAGCCTACATTAGTAGGTCCGACCATCAGAGCATCCAATTTGCATATCTGCTTAAAAATTGCGATAACCTGCTATAACTGACTAAAAATGTCTAGGATATGGAGGTTTGATAAAATTGTTGCATTATAACTGCTACCTGTTGCATATTTCTCCCTCGTTTTGAAATGAAACGAAATTGGAGAGTCTATTCTAATCAACGATGTTCGTCTACTCAGTAAGTTGCGGGTTACCCGTAGACTCCATCGTTGAGGGGCTCTGTAGACGCCCCAATTTCGTATCCCTGGTATGTAACATGACAAAAAATATCAAGACCTGTTAAAACATTAACAAATGTCAAGTTACAGGGTCAAAAATACAAAAGGACAAAGCAGGATGCGCAAAAGGACAAATTGCAGGGACTAGAGTGTCAAAAATGGGCCAAGTTTGAAATTTGGGCATGGCTCCCAAATCTCTATGGGGTGGCGCCCAAACCCACTTCTCAGTGCACTGTTCATCCAAAACTTGCCGCATTTCACAACTTATTCAGAGCACGGTGCAACTAGTTGATGCGCAGAGAGAGATTTTTAATTCCATCGGTGTCCCTAATTCAGCCTATAAATACTGAAGGCCGGCTCCTCATTTCAGCACTCCTTCCTGCGTAAAGCTTCTCCGCGTTAACGTTACACTGAAGAATTAGAGAGCGGTGTGAGATAATGAGAGATCACCTCAAAAGCCTCGAAACTCTGCCAAACTTCCTCCAAACACAAAACCAACCGATAGAAGTGTACCTTAGCCCCCCAGCTAGGTATTTACCCTATTTCCCCGGTCCAAAAATCGTGGAAAGAGCAGTTGCTCTGCCCGATTTAAAAGACCAAATCAGCCAGAAATAAGCCGTTACTCTGCCTGATTTCAACCAACCTCAAGCCAAACAAACAACCAAAAACAAACAGTTACCCTGCCCCGATCCCGAGGCCGAAAAGTAACTTTCAGAGCAGTCACGCTGCCCAAATTCACACAACACACAAACACACAACTTAAAAAAAAAAGACTCTCTCTCCCCGAGGGACAGAGCGAGCACACCCCTGCGCTGTCTGTAAGTTTTTATTGTTAAGTTTTTCATTTCCATGTAATAGTATTATTTCCAGTCCGGCCCAATGTAGTCATGTAAGCAGTTGTGCTGCCCGGATTTAATTAGGAAATAGTACTAAATGTAGCCGTTATTATGGCAAAATGTCTTTAGATAAGTTTGTATTTATTTACTTCATTTATTCAATAAAGTTTTTATTTGTAAATGTATTATTTTCGGTCCGGTTCAATATCAATATATAAGCAGTTATGCTGCCCGGATTTTGTTAGGAAATAATACTAAATGTAGCCGTTACTATGGCCAAATATTTCCAAGTATATTTGTAATTGTTTGTAAAAGAGTCTGTTGCAAGTCCGTAAATAATATAGATGTAATGGATGTATTTGTAGGCAATTAATGCTTTATTTATCTGTTTAATAAATATAACAAAAAGCATACTTTAGCCAAAAACCGTTTTTAGACCGAAAGGGCGAGTTGGGTGCCTAGCACCTTCCCAACTCGTAACTTAGCCTCCGAACCCGTTTTCTTCATCTCTGGTTTTCTTTTTCCGATTTTTCTTTATTTATGCCTTAAAATAAAGATGGCGACTCTAAAAACATTTTGGATCCAGTGGGGCCTCGCAACATCTTTCTTTGCACTTTCACGTTCTCCCCTAAAAAAGGGAGAATGAGAATGGAAAGGTGATGTATTCCTATGTCCTGGTATCCCCTAAACAAGGGATAACTTGATGTAGAAAACTCAAAGCACTCATAGTGATCTGAAATGGGCCATAAGGCTATTTTCATAAAATCCATAGTGGGGGCGCTGCAACATTCCTTCCTTGCACTTTCACGTTTTCCCCTAAAAAAGGGAAAATGGGAATAGAAGGGTGATGCCTTCCCATATCCTGATATCCCCTAAAAAAGGGATAACTTGATGCGGGAAACCCATAGCTCCCATATTGGATCAAAAATCCACTAAAGGCAACCGAGGTGCATTCCAACGCACTATTCCGACAGCACTCCTCCCGCACTTTTGATTTCGTCCTCCCCTAAACAAGGGAGGCTGGAACGGGAGCAGTGGATGTCACCTCATCCGCACGGACGCGCACCCCTATCCAAGGGCGCGCGGGGCGCGGGAGCAATTTCCCGGGAACCCACACAGTGGCGTTGGACTCGTGCTTCAATGCGCATCTGATGGTGGTATTACTTCTCTGTTTCCGATTCTCGAAAGTAATTATGAAACTTCACGAAGACTTCGGTGTAGCAGCACATAAGATGAACCTCTATTCACCAACAAATCGGAGGTGCGAATAATAGTACCGATCTCCTTCTTCCGCCCATGCGTCTCGTTGGGAAGAGCCATCTCTGACTATTGGGCTTAGCCGGTGTGTGATTAGAGGTACCACCTGCAACATCTTTGCTGGCGGTTGTGGGAGTGTTAGAGCTCTGATGACAATGACTTTGTTTCTCGTGTCGGCTTGATCGTCTGGCCAAGGCGAATCCACAAGTGTCATTTTATTTTAGTTTGGTGTTTGTTATCATCAAACGTATCAATAACTCGATTTTTGACACCCATCAAATGTATTCATAACTCGTTTCCCAGCAACGGAACCAAGTGATGTATCCAAAAAAGCATCATACCGAGGGTGCCGAAGGTAGCGGTGGACGTGGGTCATCAGGGTTGCCGTCTGGTGGCCATGTTGTCGTCGATGGTGGATATCTGGCTATATTATCTGTAAAATAAACACCGTGAGTAGGCGGGGAGGACCCCCGCCAAAAACCATCTGGCGTGTTTATCAATACACTGAGTATTAAAGAGAGGGCACGTAGCCCCCAAGTGCGTGTGTGATTCTAAATCAGAAAAAGAGAGAGAAAGAGCCCCCTTCACTATGGACTAGTGGGGTCATTTATACCTAGATGGAATGGGCCTAGTTCGTGGACTATTTGCCCAACCCAAGCCTTCTGACATTATGTAAAATATAATGGGCCATTAGATGAGGGCCACACGCCATTGAAGCGGATCCAAAATACGCACATCAACAATTTTATTTTAAAATTCTCAAAGTAATAATGTCAAATTCAGTGGATCCCTCATTGTTTATCCCCTCACCATTAATAAAGGTATTGAAGAATATTTTCTTTGGGAATGTTTTTTTTTTTTTTTTTGCTAGACAAAGTTAGGCAAGAAGCCTATTTTTTTTCTTTTTTTAGGAATCTTCTAAAAAACATTAAGACAAATATTTTGGAACATTTCAAAAAGATTAAGACACTAATTTTGGGATAGGGTGAGTACTTCTTAAATCTTTAAGAGAAGACCTCTGATGAGGCCTTGTCGATGTAATTATCATTTGGTGAGACAATTGTGAATAACATTTAAATGCTAATTCATATGAAAAATATAAATACTTATTTGTTTAACCAATTATGAATATTGTTTAAAGAACCTGGATTATGAACATAATTATAATTTGTAATCAGTACTAGCTAGCTAGTAGAACGTATGTAAGTAGGATTTCATACCGTTTCGTTAAAGAAAGGAGTGAGAACAACAACATTAATGTCAATACCATTATAATCCACCATTGAAGTAGCCGCAGCAGGAAATGCCTTCATTTTGGGACAGTTTGAGATATTGATTTCCTTCAGGGATGGAAATTCTTGGGAGAGCTCTGGTTGTCTGAGTTGGTCAAGATTATGATGTTGTTGTTGCAGTTGAGGAAGCACGGATGTCGAGGTAATATCTGCTTCAAGTATAGCCTCTAGCGACTCACATCCAATAATTGATAAAGAAGCTAAATTCTGTAGACAGTGTTGCACATTGGATGGGAAAACTATAACTATTCTTTTGCAATCACAAATGTTGATCTTTCTTACTATGCAAGAACTCTCTAGAAGTAGTTGTGTCAGGAATATAATTATGGTCTGGTCAAGACCTTTAAAATCCAATTCCTCCAAAGTAGGAAGCAAAATATGCACAAGTGCATCTAAAAATGTAAGCATAAATTTCATAAAAATGCTCTCCTCACTTTCACTAAAGTGTTAGTTTCTGAAAATTATGCTAATTCTCGCCTATGTAC
Source organism: Codonopsis lanceolata (assembly GCA_013146195.2). Lineage (NCBI taxonomy): Eukaryota > Viridiplantae > Streptophyta > Magnoliopsida > Asterales > Campanulaceae > Codonopsis > Codonopsis lanceolata. The sequence continues at coordinate 118,333,101 of CM028380.1, forward strand.
GTGATCGATGTATTTTATACATCGATTTTATATGCTTCTATGACTTAAATTATGCTATTTCACGAGGCGTTTGGCTACTAATATATGTTTTCGGTGAGTTTTGTAAGTTTTAAGGTTTTTAGTGAAAATATGCAAAACTCCAGGGTTTTATGTGCAAATTCCAAGAAGGGCCAAAGATGAAAAATGAAGAAAAACGAAGGAAGTCCAAATCTGGAGACCTTGCGGTCGCAAGGAACCCAGACCTTGCCCCCGCAAGGTAGGTAGAACATTGAAGAAGCAAGAAAACCAAGGCCAGAGCTACTGGAGACCTTACGGACGCAAGGTACTCAACACCTTGCGACCGCAAGGTGGTCAGAACGTGACTATTTCGTATTTTCAAACAGAGATTCGATTGGATTACAACTCCTGGGTATAAATTGAAGTCGGATGCCAAGAGCCAGATAGAGAAAAACGGTTGGAGACAGTCTTAGATAGATTTTAGATAGTTTTTAGGTTGTATAACATAGTTAGATTGTGTAATTACAAGTATTGAAGATCAAATCATGTTTCCGTTCATCTCCATGTGCTGTTTATTGTCTATGATGAACTAAACCATCCATAATCTAGGAGGTGAGAGGTAACTTGTATCGAATTTATGTTTTAATTCATATATATGTTCATTCAATTCTTGTTGATTGTGGTGTTTATCAATCCCTCTATTATTTTGCTTTGAACAAATGAATGTAATCGCAAATAATAAAGGCCTAGAGGTGCGGATAACTGCATGACCAATGTGCATATGTCGTACACTGGCTCACCATCACAATAAATTGGACCTATCGATGCACGAGAGTGATAAGTTAGGACCAGGTTCATACATGATCTAGGTGACAGATAGATCATAATCTAGGTGACAGCTAGATTGAAAGTTCTTGTGCTTAGGATATAGAATGGATGAATGTTATGGGATGGAGGTCGAACCAATAGTTCAACAGCTATATCTATCTTTAGTGAACGAACCCAAGAAATTGAATGATAATTATTATGAATTGAACATAAAGGAGATACAAGTGAGACCCAGAATCCTAGATTGCCACCCACCATAAGATCTTCATATCTGTAATTACTGCTAATTAGTTAAACAACTAAATATAAATAGTAGTTTAAGAATAGAATAATTATAAAAAACCCCTTTAGATTAATAATTTGCTATCAATAAAGTGCACTGTTCGTGATCTCTTGTCTCTGTGGGTTCGACCCTTGCTTCCAATACTATTCTATAATAGTCTTGTCCACTTGCAAGGAAAAAGATTAAATAAAACATCGATCAAGTTTTTGGCGCCGTGACAAGCTAGTTCACGTAGTTAGTTTGTTGGTAGCGTAGTTTTTAATTTAATTTAGTTTTTAATTTAATTTTCAGTTTTTATAAAAATAAAAATACAAAAAGATTTTATTTTATTTAATAGTTAGTTGTTTTTAAATTGCTTTAAATTATTTTTATGCACGGTCGTAGATCTTTGAATCCTAAATTGGTAGAACTAAATCAAGATATTAATAATATTAGAAGAAATCAAGAAGTCCTTGAAAATCTAGCTCCCGAGTTTGATAATCAAGAACAATTGAATCAAGAGGATCCTCTGGTTGATCCTACAATGGAAGAAAATAATAATAATCGAAATCCTGAAAATCCAGTTAACAGGAATCAAAGAGAAGAAGAACTTGCAAGAAGAAATATGGAAGTAGTGGTAAATCAAAGAACTATTAATGACTTTAGTAGACCTTCATTAAATGTTGTGACATCATGTTTAGTCTTGCCAGATGTTGTAAGGAATTTTGAACTAAAAGGTCATTATTTTAATGCAATACCATCTTTTCATGGAATGCCTCATGAAGATCCTGTCAGTTTCTTAAGAGAATATGAATACATGATGAGTACTTTTCCTTTAGGAGGGTTGACTGAAGATCAAATTAAAATGAAATATTTTCCCAGTGCATTAAAAGAGTTGGCAAAGCGATGGTTTATGAACTTAACACCTAATAGTGTTTATACTTGGGCTCAATTATATGATTTGTTTATGAGTAAATTTTACAAGCATGCATCTCTTATTGAATATAGAAAACAAATCATGTCATTCCAAAATGAACCAGGTGAAACATTCCATGAGTCATGGGATAGATTTAAAAATCTGCTCATTATGTGTCCTCATCATAATTTGGCTCAACATGTGTTAGTGCTTCAATTTTATCATGGTCTTTCGCCAAAGCTTACAAACTATGGTTGATAGTGCAATTGGTGGTTCTATTAATAGAATGACACCGTAAGCACTAGAAGAATTATTTGAGATGTTAAGTATTAATTCTCAAATGTAAAAGTGCTAGAGGTAAAAATAGAGAGCCTATATCAAATACAAGATAAATCAGATACTCAAGCCCAATTTGAAAACTGGCAAATTCAAGAAGCATGTGCTTTATGTGGATTATATTCTCATGCTACTAATTTTTGTCCATCAAGTGCTATGTATTCTGAACAGGCTAATGCTATGAATATGTACCCTCAAAGGCCAAGGAATGATCCCTATTCAAACACATATAATCCTGGTTGGAGGAATCATCCTAACTTTTCTTGGGGAGGAAATAAGCCTTTACAACCTCAACCATTCCAACCTCAACCACCTCAACCTCCACAATTTTCAAATCAAAATCAGTTGAGAATTGAAGAAGTTCCAAAACAAGATGGAGCAAGTAAAGGTAAAGCAGCATTGATGAAATATATGCTTGAAGAGATTGAAAATCTAAAGAAGCACATTGTGACTTCTGAAGCCAAAAAAAGAGAAGAAGGGAAGTTCCCTAGTCAAATCGAGCAAGCTAAGTCAATCACTGTCTTGCGAAGCGGTAAGGTAATAGGTGAAGAGGTAAGTGATCCCGATCCTTCTTCTAAAGTGCCTGATACAGTAGAAAATTCTGAAAAGGAAATTGAAAAAGAAATTGAAAAAGAAATTGAAAAAGATAGTGATAAAGAGAATAATGAATCGATTAATCAAGAAGTAGAAGAAGAAGTTCCAACTAAGGAACAAGAAAAAGAGGTTCAAAATAAAGAAAATCCAATAGAAGTTGAAAAAGAGGTAGATCAAGAAGAAGAGGAACCTTATGTGGCTCCACCACCTTATGTTCCTCCAATTCCGTTCCCAAGAAGACTTATGAAAAACCGAATGGACAAACAATTTACGAAAATTTATAATATGTTATCCAAAGTGAATGTTAATCTTCCTTTGCTTAATGTTATTAAAAATATTCCAGCATATGCAAAGTTTTTCAAAGATCTTCACTCTAAGAAACACAAGTTTGAAAACAATGAAAAAATTATTGTTTCTGAAAACGTAAGTTCTGTTTTACAACCCGAACTACCCCCTAAGTTAAAAGATCCCGTAGCTTTAATATCCAAGTTTCCTTGGGAAGCTCTAAAAGATGAAAGCAATGCTAGATTTAGGAGCAAGTATTAATTTGATGCCTTTTGCGGTCTATAAACAAGCTAGGGTTAGGAGAACTAAAACCCACTACTATGCAATTACAATTAGTCGATCGTTAGCTTAAATATCCCTTGGGTATAGTGGAAGACATCCTAGTTCAGGTTGATAAACTAATCATTCCAGTCGACTTTGTGGTTCTAGGGATGGAAAGAAAGATTTGCACAAATAATGAAGTTCCTATATTGTTAGGCAGACCTTTTATGGCTACTGCCAATACAATGATTAATGTGAAAAATGGTAAACTCACAATGTCACCCCTAGGTGAAACCGTTGAAATCTCGTTTTTGATGCTATGAATAGACCTAGTGACATAAATGCATGTTTTTCAATAGATGAAATTGAAAAGTTATCAGCTGAAACTTTTGAAGAAGATAACAAAGATGAAGACTATGAGAGAGATAGATTTATAGTTTATGATGATAGTCCTATCCCGCCTATAAAAATTGACATTGATGAGATTGAAAGAGAAATAGAAGAAGAAGAAAGACAAGAGAGAGAGAAGTTAGAAGCTCTTAAAAAGAAAGATAAAGAAGATATAGAGAAAGAATCAGAAAATAGTTCTGATAAAATTGAAAAAGTAGAACAAGAAAGTAATGAAATCAAGGAAGATGAAGTAGAGATTTTGAAATCTCTATTTGAAGAAATTAGAAGAGAACGATTAAAGAAGATAAAGTAAAGGATGAGGAGGCTAAAATAAAAGAAACAATTAAAGCACAAAATTCTGAATTTATGCCATTTATTAAATCTCCTCCAATTGAAGAATTAAAGCCATTACCACCCCATTTAAAATATGCATTTTAATGGGAAGGTAACACTTTGCCTGTTATTATAGCAACCGATTTAACTGAAGAGCAAGAAGCTAGTTTATTAAAAGTTTTATGGACACATAGAGAAGCTATAGGATGGTCCCTAGCTGATTTAAAAGGTATTAATCCATCTATGTGTATGCATAAAATACATCTAGAAGAAGGTAGTAAACCTTCAAGAGAAAGGCAAAGAAGACTTAACCCACACATGGAAGAAGCCGTAAGAAAAGAAGTTCTTAAGCTCCTAGATGCGTGTATAATATACCCTATATCAGATAGTAAATGTGTTAGTCCTGTTCAAGTAGTTCCTAAAAAGTCAGGAATTACAGTTATTAAAAATGAAAAAGATGAATTAGTCCCTACAAGAACAATAACTGGTTATAGAATGTGCATTGATTTGCGTAAACTAAATGCGGCAACTAGGAAAGACCACTTTCCTTTGCCATTTATTGATCAAATCCTTGAAAGACTAGCCGGTCATGAGTATTATTGCTTTCTTGATGGTTTTTCTAGTTACAATCGGATCCCTCGTTGCAGAAGACCAAGAGAAAACAACTTTTACATGCCCCTTTGGTACTTTTGCTTTTAGGAGAATGCCATTTGGATTATGTAATGCACCAGCCACCTTTCAAAGATGCATGATTTCTATATTCTCATATTTAGTTGAAAGATGTGTTGAAGTTTTCATGGATGACTTTTCAGTTTTTGGAAATTCTTTTGATCATTGCTTGTTAGAAAATCTTACATCGCTCCGAAAAGATGTTGTGAAACAAATTTAACTTTAAGTTGGGAGAAAAGTCACTTCATGGTCAAACATGGAATTGTCTTAGGGCATGTTGTTTCAAATAAAGGCATTGAAGTTGATAAAGCTAAAATCAAGTTATTTCACAACTACCCTCCACTTCGGTTAAAGGTGTTAGAAGTTTTCTAGGCATCTTTGGTTTTATCGAAGATTCATAAAAGATTTTTCCAAAATCTGTAAGCCTCTATGTAACTTGTTAGCAAAAGATACGAAATTTATTTTTGATAAAGAATGTTTGGAAGCATTTAATTTATTGAAAGAAAAATTAACTACTGCCCCTATTTTATCCGGCCCTGATTGGTCACTTCCTTTTGAAATCATGTGTGATGCATCAGATTTTGCAATTGGAGCCGTGTTAGGACAAAGGGTAGATAGAAAAGCCTCATGTGATCCATTATGCTAGTAGAACTTTAAATGATGCACGATTAAATTACACAACTACTTAAAAAGAGTTTTTAGCGATAGTGTATGCTTTAGAAAAATTTAGATCATATCTCGTTTGGGATCAAGGTGATAATATTTTCTCGATCATTCTCGATTAAAATATTTATTAAGTAAAAAAGATGCTAAGCCAAGATTAATTAGATGGATGTTATTGTTACAAGAATTTGACATTACAATCAAAGATGAACCGAGAATGTCGTAGCCGACCATTTGTCTAGATTAGAATTTTCACCCTTGCTTGAACGCCATTTCTTGATGATCCTGCTCCCATAAATGATGATTTTCCCTGATGAGAACTTTTAGCAATTAAAGATCTGCACTCGGTATGCTGATTTTGTCAATTACTATGTGTTTGATATCATTAATCCTGATTTTGATCATTATGAAAAGAAGAAATTTTTGGCTGAAACGAAAAATTATTTTTGGGAAGCACCTCATTTATATAAAATTTGTTCGATTCTTTAATAAGGAGATGTATTCCGTAAAACCAACAAGGTATTATGGAATTCCGCCATGGATACTCTTGTGGAGGTCATTTTAGTGGAAACAAAACCTGCTAGAAAAATTTTGCAATCGGGTTTATATTGGCCCAATGTTTTTAGAGATTGTGAACTATTTTATAGAACATGTGATAAGTGTCAAAAAACAGGTGGAATAGGAAAGAGAAACAAAATGCCCGCATATTAATTTGGTTGTTGAAATTTTGATGTTTGGGGTATTGATTTCATGGGTCCCTTTCCAAAGTTGTCAAACAATTGTGAGTATATTTTAGTAGCATGGATTATGTATCTAAATGGATGAAGCAAAGAGCAACCAAGACAAATGATGGCAAAACGTTGGTTAAATTTGTAGAAGATTTATTTGCTAGATATGGAGTACCTAAGGCCATAATAAGTGACCAAGGAACTCACTTTACCAATAAGTTATTGAATAATGTCCTTAAGAAACCACTGGTAACTCACAAGTTAGCTACACCTTATCATCCTCAAACATCCCAAGTAGAGTAATAGACAAATTAAAGCAAGATAGAAAAGATCAGAGCCTAATCCAAAGATTGGAATCTAAACTTAAGGATGCTTTATGGGCATACCGAACTGCTTTTAAAACCCCAATAGGAATGAGTCCATATAGAATGGTATATGGCAAAGCTTGCCATTTACCGCTTGAAATTGAGCATAAAGCCTATCAATAAAGAATTAAATTTAGATTTAACTTTGGCCGGAGAGGAAAGATTGTTTCAATTAAATGAATTAGAAGAACATAGGTTGAATTCTATGAGAATGCTAAAACATATAAAGAAAAGACCAAGAAATATCATGACACGGGGTTAGCTAACAAGATGTTTCATCCGTGGATTAAGTGTTACTTTAGCTAGATAGGCTATTCCGTGAAAG
>CM028380.1:118340152-118401584 GCA_013146195.2 Codonopsis lanceolata
TTAGTTGCTAAGAAGTCGGGGAATTACTTGTTGTTAAAAATGATAAAGATGAATTAGTCCCTACAAGGACTATAACTGGTTATAGAATTGTGTATCGATTTGCGTAAATTAAATGTAAAGTAACTAGGAAAGACCACTTTCCTTTACCATTTATTGACCAAATTCTTGAAAGATTAGCAGGTCATGAATATTATTGTTTTCTTGATGGTTTTTCTGGATATAATCAGATCCCTGTTGCACCTGAAGACCAAGAGAAAACAACCTTTACATGTCCCTTTGGTACTTTTGCTTTTAGGAGAATGCCTTTTGGGTTGTGTAATGCACCGCCTTTTCAAAGATGCATGATATCTATATTTTTCGATTTAGTTGAAAGATGCGTAGAAGTTTTCATGGATGATTTTTCAGTTTTCGGAAATTCTTTTGATCATTGTTTAGAAAACCTTACATCTGTCCTAAAAAGATGCTGCGAAACTAATTTAACTTTAAGTTGGGAGAAAAGTCACTTCATGGTAAAACATGGAATTGTCTTAGGGCATGTTGTTTCAAATAAAGGCATTGAAGTTGACAAAGCTAAAATCGAAGTTATTTCACAACTACCCCCTCCCACTTCAGTTAAAGGAGTTCGAAGTTTTCTTGGTCATGCTGGTTTTTACCGAAGATTTATAAATTTTTTTTCCAAAATCTGCAAACCTCTATGTAATTTGCTAGCAAAAGATACATAATTTATTTTTGATAAAGAATGTTTAGAAGCTTTTAATTTATTAAAAGAAAAGTTAACTCATCGCCCCAATTTTATCCGGCCCGATTGGTCACTTCCTTTGAAATCATGTGTGATGCATCGATTTTTCAATTGGAGCCGTGTTAGGACAAAGGGTAGATAGAAAGCCTCATGTGATCCATTATGCTAGTAGAACTCTGAATGATGCTCAATTGAATTATACCACTACTGAAAAGGAATTTTTAGCAATAGTATATGCTTTAGAAAAATTTAGATCATATTTGCTAGGATCAAAGGTGATAATCTTTTCTGATCATTCTGCATTGAAATATCTCTTAAGCAAGAAGGATGCTAAACCAAGATTAATTAGATGGATGTTATTGTTACAAGAATTTGACATAACTATCAAGGATAAAAAGGGAACCGAGAATGTTGTAGCCGACCATTTGTCTAGGTTAGAATTTTCACCCTTGCTTGAACGTCAATTTCTTGATGATCCTGTCCCCATAAATGACAATTTTCCTGATGAACAACTCTTAGCCATTAAAGATTCTGACCCTTGGTATGCTGATTTTGTCAACTACTATGTGTCAGATATCATTAATCCGATTTTGATCATTACTTAAAAGAAGAAATTTTTGGCGGAAACTAAAAATTACTTTTGGGAAGCTCCTCATTTATACAAAATTTGTTCTGATTCTTTAATAAGAAGATGTATTCCAGAAAAAGACCAACAAGGTATCATGGAATTTTGCCATGGATATTCTTGTGGTGGTCATTTTAGTGGTAATAAACCGCTCGAAAAATTTTGCAATCAGTCTCAGATTGGCCTACTGCTTTTAGAGATTGTGAACTGTTTTACAGAACATGCGACAAATGTCAAAGAACAGGTGGTATAGGAAAGAGAAACGAGATGCCCTTACATGTTAATTTAGTAGTTGAAATTTTTGACGTTTGGGGTATTGATTTTATGGGTCCCTTCCCTGTGTCCAATAATTGTGAGTATATTCTAGTAGCAGCTTGATTATGTTTCTAAATGGATAGAAGCAAGAGCAACCAAAACTAATGATGGAAAAACAAGAGTCAAATTTGTAGAAGATTTATTTGCTAGATATGGAGTCCCTAAGGCCATAATAAGTGACCAGGGAACTCATTTTACCAATAAGTTGTTAAATAATGTTCTTAGAAAGCATGGTGTAACTCACAGGTTAGCTACACCTTATCATCCACAAACATCCGGACAAGTAGAAGTAAGCAATAGGCGCATAAAAGCGTGATAGAAAAGACCGTTAGGCCTAATCGTAAAGATTGGGAATCTAAGCTCAAGGATGCTTTATGGGCATACCGAACTGCTTTTAAGACACCCATAGGAATGAGTCCATATAGAATGGTATATGACAAAGCTTGCCATTTACCAGTTGAAATTGAGCACAAAGCCTATTGGGCAGTTAAAGAGTTGAATTTAGATTTAACATTGGCTGGAGAAGAAAGATTATTTCAGTTAAATGAGTTAGAAGAACATAGACTTAATTCGTATGAGAATGCGAAGACTTATAAAGAAAAGACCAAAAAGTATCATGACATGGGATTAGCCAACAAAATGCTTCATCCAGGTATGAAAGTATTATTGTTTAACTCTAGGTTAAGGTTATTCCCAGGAAAGTTAAAATTCAAATGGTCTTGTCCTTTTAGAATAGTACGAATTTATTCTCATGGGACTGTTGATATACAAAACCCCAAAAATAATGAAGTGTTTAAAGTGAATGGACACCGACTCAAGCCATATTTTGAGCCAATGTCAGTTGAACGAACAATTGAATTAATCCGTTTGGCTGACAATGAACCACCAAGAGATTAGGCTTACAGTTTGGTCGAGCCAAAGACGTTAAACAAAGGCGCTAAGTGGGAGGCAACCCACTATTTTGAAAGTTATTTATTATCTAGTTAGTTTAAATATGCTTTTTCTCCGTTAAATTTTATTTTTGGACATTTAATTTTTAAATTAAATATGCCAAAATTCAAGTTTGGGGGAGAAAAACATCTTAGTGTTGTATTTATATGTTACTAATAATTTTTAGTTTAGAATTTTTGTTTAGATTTTGCATACAGGAAATATCCAAGACATAACGGAAGGTAACGGAAGGGCTAAACTGCAAACTGTTGAAAAGCTGAAAAGAAAAACAAGAATGAAGTTTCTGCCCACCTTGCGGACGCAAGGTGTGCAGGACCTTGCGACCGCAAGGTCCCCAAGAATGCAAATGCCACGCATACCGGGCATGGGGAATCGCCGAATCGTAAACTGCTTGATCGCCGACCTGCGAGTGTGGCGCACTTGCGACCGCAAGGTCCCCTTATTTAAGGCTGCCGGGTTTTCACTTGCAGAAATCACACAAACTTCACTCCTTCTTCCAAGCAACAGCAGCAACAGTTCAAATCTCTTCAAAATTCCGGAAAGATCTCTTCAAATTCCGGCCTATTTCCAAGATACTCCCTCTCTCTCCCTCAAACTCTTCATCTCCCTCATCCACTCATCCACCATTACACCCCACAAATTGAAGATTTTGAATAAGAAGAGAAGGAACCACCATTGTTGCCGTCAAAAGATCAAGCTCCACTCCGGCTGCATTCACTCGATTAAGGTTGCTAACAAGTAACCCTAACACCCTATTTAATTTCATACGTAATATATCTGCATGCTAGGGTGCTAGTTAGTTTTTAACGTAGATATAATTTTTGCATGCTTTAGATTAAATTTTTATTTTTAAATTTTAAAACACAATTTTTATTGATAAACTTTTTAGGTTTTTAAAATTTTTATATCAAACAATATGTTCCGTAGGCGTAGAAATTCCGGCTCATCATCCTCCGGCCCCGCTCAGGAGGAAGAGCACAATTTTGATGTAACTCGATTTGTGTCCTACGAGGCGTCAGAGAGGTACGCAAACAAACTCTCCAAGTCCTTGGTGCCCGAAAGGGGATTCAAGGCTGAAGACTTTGGTATCCGTCCCAATTTGATAGCTCGTAGGTGGGGGCTTTTGTTAGATTCTCCGCCTAGGGACGCCGTAGTCCCTATTGTCCGAGAATTCTATGCTAATGGCGACATTAGCATAGACGGTGGTGTGTTAGACACTGTTAGTGTTAGGGGCACAGTAGTTGATTTTTCGGCCCAAAGCATTAACACCTATTTCGGCACCTCCAACTTCGCGGTTGGTGCCGATGACTATAGCACACACCTCAACCCCCGTATCCCTGTCGAGGTAGTCAATGCTGCCATTGCTCTCCCTGGTGTGGAGTGGTCCTATAGCCGTCAACCACCATATGGACCACGCACCATGAGAGAGTCCTTCCTCCAAGACACGGCCAAGCCCGTGTATAAATTTGTGTGCGGACGTCTCATGCCCTCAAGTCACCAAAACACGGTGAATTGGGAGAGGGCCGCCTTGACCTACACCATTATGACCTGGTGGGTCTATTGATGTTGGCCGTTTGATCAACGTCCAAATCAAGACCCTTATTAGAGGTAGGACAAATGCGGGGTTCGCGTTCCCGCATTTGATTACTGACTTGTGTAGGGGGGCAAACGTGAGAATGCCCAAACACGCGGAGAGGTCAAGGCCGGGTCCTGGCCATTACTAGGGCCATTTTGTTTGAGTACCACCAGCAGCCGAGAGTGAGGGTTCCTCAAGAGGAGGAACCAGAAGAGGAAGAGGACCCGCTCGTTGGGATCTCCAACAGGTTGGAGGAAAATATCCTCCAAATTAATATGGTGAGTCAGCAGGTGGCACAAATGCGTGCTTACCGGCTTGAAATTTTTCTTGTTGGGTTAACATCGTGGGACAACTGCCCAATCTCATACGGGCCGCCACCTGCACGATCCCCGAAGTTTCGCCCCTCATTCGTTATCTCCGCCCGATTCACCTTGAGTCGAGGCCCAAGTTCCGTCCTCGTTCGTTAGGTGGACCCGCTATCTCCTTTTGATATTTGTCCTACCCCATCAATCCTCTAATATGTTCCTCTATTTTGAGGACAAAATAGAACTTAAGTTTGGGGGGGGGGATTTAAAACTTTAAGTCTTAGCAGGTCCTAGCCTAACGAGGAATGGAGTTGGGCTATGTCGTTAGGGTGAAAGAAAATTTCTTTATTTGATGACCATTTAACTCTTCACCCTATTTTTCCTATTTTTATTTATTTTTATTTTCGGAGGTGTTGCTTTGACCAGAATACACTCACATTAGATGCTCGTGGGTTCCTCTTATGGGGACCCATCATCAATTGTGTCATTGTCATCACCTCCAAATTTCCCAATTTCTTAAAAAAATATATATAAAAAAATTTAAATTCAAAATATTCATCCTCGAGTTTAGGTATGGTAATGCTAGTCGTAGTCCATGAGGAGATTAGTGCAATGAACCGCATAGTTAGTCCGTAGATCCCCCTGGAATTTACTTAATTTTGCGAAACTTTTACTTTTCTCCAAATTCTTCATGCACTCACACCAGTCATAACTATGGATTGATTAGAATAGTTTTATAAAATTTATAACACCTACTTCATTTCAACAAGATACGCACAAGAATATGATGCATAGCCATTCGAACATAAATGTTGCATTGAATTGTAACTTAGGGTCAATTGCATGATAGTTAGATCCCTCGGATTTTTCTCATTTATATATCTCAAGCACACTTTCGAACCGTGTCTGCATGTTAGTCTCAATTGTCCCTACCATCTGTCTTAGCGAATGCTTATGTGAATTCCAGTGATGCTAAACACTTAACCCCAATTCCCATAGTTGATATGATGTTTGTGTTGTCTTACTTGCTTTAAATACTATGTGAGCATTTGACATTAAGAAATGATTTAGGCCATCTTTGGATCGTTAGAGCCTAAATATTCCCTGACCTATACTAAAATATATCCCTAGTGTCCCCTTTGAGCCTAATGAAAAAGAATGGAGTGTGCCAAGCACACTATTGAAACCCCCATTCGCCATCGTTTCTATTACCCACATTAACTTAACCCTAAAAGCCTATACACTTTTAGCCTACCATTTGAGAGAGTAGGATTGGATAGGAAATTGATTCTAGGAGGACCACTTCTTTTCAGTTAGGCTATTTTTCGGAAGGCTTCTTCTTTCCGTCGTCGAAAAAAAAAAATCATCATGTGTCGACGAAAAATGAAACGGAAGAAGAAGAGTGTAAACAAAGATTCAAATGGAAGCATAGCTTTCAAGAGAAATATGTTAGAAAAAATCATGCTGATAAGAAAGATGTGATATTTTTAGAAGAATATATTGCCCAAAACAAGTTTTGGGGGGGGGGGAAAGAAAAAAAAAGAAAACTTAAAAAGTTGCAGAAAGCACCCCTCCACTTGTGGTCTTTGCAGGTCCTAGCCTAAATAGGGAAAACTTCCTTTTGCTTGGAAGTATGAGGGATAAAGGGTAGTCTTACTCTCTCACTTTGAATTCCAATTCCTTTCCTTCATATCCCCCAACACCTTGGCCTTACATTACAAGCTAATAAAGTCCTAATGATCTTCTTGCCAATGCTTATGTTGTTTTTACTGTCAAGTGAGTAACATGAAATTGATCACACACTTTTCATTCATTATTATTTACCCTAAAAGCTCACTGTGTTAGCATAATCTTAGCTATTACAAGTCATTGGGATAGGAGAGCTGTAACGACCCGACCCAGATTCCAACACGAAATCCCAAGGTCGTGCCGCTGGAACTAACTTAAGAAGAGGACAAGCACTTGATAAACAGTAGTGCTAGTCAAACAGTCGAACAAACTCACTCTAAACATGAACATAACACTGCACTAAAAATACGGTATTTCAAAAATCGAATCAGCGGAAGCAATATAAGAAAGAAGTCTCAAGCTATGAAGCTCGAAACCAACGACAATGAAACCAAGAGAGACATTATCTCTCAAAGGAGGAAAAACAAAACTCGCGTGCCGCAACATTGCAGACGCTAATCAAACCATCGGCACTCCAGGCCGGCGTTTCAACAAAGAACCAACCTGATATAACAATTACCCAACGGCTAAAGCATACCGGGGTCAACCAACAACTATAAAAACTAGAATAAGGAAATTCCCCCAAGGCTACTTCGTGCCCGGGAGACAACTGAAATAAATACTAAAACCACAAACAAGGCACGACACAACACGTCGGCCCAAGAAATAATCAATACAAATACCCAAGTATTCTACCCGACTGTAAAGTCTAAATAACTTTACAAAATGTCGATCTCACAAGAATAGCAAAGTACATTAAATCAATGACAATGCTAAAAAGGAACAAGACTCCACAAGCTGCTACTTGGGAAAGTCGGCTGCTACAAACACGAACCACACGATCTAACCTCGATCTATCGACCAGCTGCGCCCTGCTACAGTCACGATCCACTCGACCTCAATGTAGCTATCAGTTACTGCAACTAAAAACAAGTACGGGATGAGTCATAATGACCCAGTACGCTCCCACAATATATATGCAACATATAATTATGTAACATAAACATAACCAGGGTGTCATTTTATATATGACAGAAAAACCCGTGAAGAGGCGTCGTATCGTTTCGATACTCCACAAGATATCCACTCTTTCTTACTTACTAAACCGTCCAAATGAACCAGGGTGTAATTCCCTGCTCACACACAAATCAAATGAATTAGAAGGTAGTTCCCACAAAACATCATATGCAAGTATACATATCATTATATATACGAATCAAGCTATTCACACTGTTACCACGTGTAAAGGGTGCATGTTTATATATATACACCTATATCAGTATGTATATCTCTGAATATACATATCAAATCTCCCATAAAATCATCATGCATAAGTGTGCATATTTATATATATACACATCAAGTCTTTCATATATATCTCATATACAAGTATGCATATATCTATATATACATATCAAATCTCTCATATATCATCAGCCAATACAAACATGGTCAATAAGATCTCATGTTCAACTAACACTTTGTTATCACATAAGTGCCCATAGTAAGCCACATAAAGGATAGAGAAGATACCAAATCACTTCCGTCGTATTGCTCCTGCAATCACAACTGTTAATCATAATCGTGCCAGTGATACCCGTGTTCAGGTATCAAAGTACCGAGCTTCTCTCGGTCCGAGCTCTCTACTCGGGAAAATAGCACTAGCCAATGCGCTCTTTTGGTTACGGCAAAGGGGGCTACTTCCCCACTGTAGCTAGCAGTGGAGGTGTGTGTGAAACCCGAATCCGGTACGGCGATACATTGCAACCACGAATCCCATAATTCGTGAAGACAATGCATCGTCCCACCATCATCATGAAAACTCAAGTAATGCCAGCTGGACTTATATGCAATGCACAAGTAGATGTTTACTTGCTAATTCTCAAGTAGATATAATGATCTACTAAACTCATACGATTATGCACATTGTTACATAAATCACAAAACCACAATAGGAACTCATTTGAGTCTCTAAATCATAAGTGCCAAGTTTGTTCACTCTATTCAATTCAAGTCCCAAAAGCTAGTAATCTAGTCAACTGGAATATAATTGTCATAGGATCTCACCACGATCCTCGTAAGGTTCAATTGTTCCTTAACTCGACTCCGTTGAGTCTTTACTACAATTCCAACCAAATAGAGTTTGAACACTATATGTGTCCCAAGACTCTTTTCTATGTTCTCGTTTGAGGCATAGCAAGGTTTTCATTCCATTTAGGAATCTTAGTTCAAGTCCCAAGTCAATTATATAAGGGAAGCCCAAGTTGATTACTGTGAAATCAAGCTTAGTTCAATTTTGATTCATAATTCCACTTAATATATAGTAGAATCCAAGTTCACCACAATTCATTAACTGAGAACGATCGTACACGAAGGCAAATACATTCAATATGCTCATAAGTCATATCATAGAAACACATAGAAGAATCAATTCTTGACAAGGTAGGAAATCATGCATTTAGTCATAATATAAAATATACACGATTCCATATTCACATATGAAATTCAACAGAGTCACAACTTAACCATTAGTCCATTAAGTACTATCCAAGACTACTCGTTAGTCTCGGATCATGAAGCCATTTACTAAACTCTTCCTAGAGTAGTAACTCATTCAATAACACAAAAGTCGATGGTAGTCAAAGACTTAAGCAACACTAGAGCGGTAATAACCCGTAAGGTCAAACCATACCGATGAGTCTTAGATAACAACATGGTCATCCTAGCGACTTATACAAGTAGACTCCATGTATAGAGTACTAAGAAAGCCCCAATCCAAATCTTCTCATAGAATAGTCCTCAAATTCATTATTCAACAATTAGGTGTTTTTACTCATTAAAGAATCAAGTAAGAATTCGTCAAGAGCGAATTCAACCTGTCAAGTAGATACATCATTCTACAACATGCTCTCAATTGTGCATTTGCTTCACACAATCACATAAACCACATAAGAAGTCGATTGAGTCTTATAATCACTCATATCAAACATGCCCTTCAATCCATCCCAAAGTCACGTAAGCTAATATATTAGTCTAACGCACTACAAACGTCGTAGGGATTAAATGTGGAGTCGGTATTGTTCAATAACTCCCTAATCTCAACTCCGATGAGTTTTACTCAAATTCAACCAAATAGAGCATTGATAATATATGCATTACATTGCCCTTTCCTAAGTTCTCCTTTCATTTAGAACTCGATAACTAGGCCGTTCATGATCTTAAACTAGCCTTAAACACAATCCCGAGTTTCAAACCCTAGAATCGGAGATTTTGTTAAACCTTGAATTGAAATATGTTCCTTCACAAGAGTTATTCCTAAGCTCATTATAAACAACATTCATGATTTATAAAATGTCAAAATCACAACTTCCTAGAGAATTCATAAAATCCTACACATGTTTCAAAGGTTGAATTGGAGGATTTGTCTTCACAAAAGATGTTCATAATCATCAATAGAGCAACTATAATGAAGGGGTCATGTCATTTTATTGAACATGAAAATTTCAGGGATTTCTCAACGTACCTTAGTCCCAAGATTAATGGAGGAAAGGTTGATTAAAGAGAGGATTGTTGTAGAGAAGATCGAGGGCTTCGATTTGGCGGTCTCGGTTCGTCGATCGGACCACCGGATCTCCGGGAAATGGTCTCTCAAGTTGGTGATCTTGCTATGGACGAAAATGGAGGAAGAGACTCTGATTCTCTGGAGTTTTTTTATCAACAATGGCTGATTTGGTTGAACAAATGGCTTATATACTTGACCACAACACCCCAATCCAAGTGAAGTGTGTTAAAAGGCTTCTCATTGGCCAAGGGAGGATAGCCCTTGATAAGGGTTGATCCAAGGGCTTAGAAGGGTTTGACTAAAGTCAAAAATGGTGTTCTAGGCTGAAATGGTCAGACTTTGGACAAGGGGCAAGGGGCAAAGGGGTCTTCAACCAAAACAAAACCCAAAATCAAAACCCAAAATCTGGAAAACAGACAGTCAATCTTGTAAAATCGACCATAAATAGCTCACACCTCCAAATGAGGTGATTATTGATTTTTATGAAACTAGACGCTTTAAAATATAGTTTAGAATTTTAAATTACTCAATTTGGACTTATATTCATCAAAATATGGCTACTACAAGTTCAAGTACAGAAGCTGATTTCCTGAAAACATAATTCTGGCACAGCCGTAAGTCAAGACCTAAATGAGGTACTTATACACCTTGGAAAAATACCATATTATACAGGGAGTATCCTAACATATGTAGGTAAAACATACTAAAGTTTTAGAAAATTCTCTTTAGTACATTTGTACCAGAATATTCCCGAAGTTCGCCTAAAACCGGACTGAATCTGTGAAGTAATATGTTGGTCATCTAATTTTCAAATGCAACAAGTCTATGAACAATGATTATGTAAGCATGGGAAATACTAGTACACTTGGTTTAGAACTCAAATGAACTTCTCGCAAGTTTAAAGCACAAACAATACAAGCAACGAAGGCAATCCCGAGAAACCCTAAGGCTCAAACGAAGCAACAATACTTCTAAACTCTCAACCAGGCATACAACAACTAAAATGCACATTGTAAATCTTATATGCAAGGTACTAAGACTCCAATGAGACCTAGTTAAGTGCTAATATGCTAAGACGAACACTCAATGCATTAACAACAAAGCATGCAACACGAGAAAGTCAAATACACGAAGGTTCGGGGTCTTACAAGAGCATTGTATACATACATAGAAGTGCATGGGATGGATGTATAAATCTTTTAAATCCTTGGGACCTTTCTGTCTATAACTGACCAGGTTTGGATGGTAGATCTCATAATTCTTAATGCATGATTTTCTCTTAAACTTTGATTTTCATATGAATGTGGTGTTTAGCTTAATAAAACTGTTTTAGTTAAGATATTCTTTAAGACTGGTGATCACACACACACGGAGAATTAAAAGTAGTAGCAGCCTTAAGAAAAGACTAGTTGGTTTTATATGACTAAGCCTGCATATATGTGGTGAGCACCAAACTGAGATTACATGCATTCCATACACGTATCACTTGAGGTTGAAACCAAAAAGATTTTATGTTTTATTTTTAGTTTTATTTTTATCTGTTTTTGTATTTATCTGCATAGTCGAGTCACTCGAAAGAGTCTCCTTGAGTTTGTGGGTTTATAGAGGAGTGTAAATAGTGTCACCCTCACAAAAAGATTTTAATTTTTGTTATTTATATGCCTTTGTATTTATAAGTTTTTTGTTTACTCGTGGACGAGCAAAGTTCAAGTTTGGGTGTATTTGATCGATGTATTTTATACGTCGATTTTATATACTTCTAGGACTTAAATTATGCTATTTCACGAGTCTTTTGATTACTAATATATGTTTTCGATGAGTTTTGTAAGTTTCAGGATAATTGTGAAAATATGTGAAACTCCAGAGTTTTAAGTGCAAATTACAAGAAAGGGCAAAAGAGGAAAATTGAAGAAACAAGGAAGACTGCACAATCTGGACACCTTGCGGACGCAAGGTGCCTCAGACCTTGCGTGCGACCGCAAGGTAGGCAGTATAGGCCCCCGAAGTCAGCAATCAAAGAGTCCAAAACCAATCACGCTGGAGACCTTGCGGACACAAGGTATCCAACACCTTGCGACCGCAAGGTAGGCAGAATGCTCAATTTTCGTATTTTCACACAGTTATTCAATCCAAACACAACTCCCGAGTATATATAGAAGACAGATGACGACCAAAAGAGAGGAGGACGTCTGGAAGCTCTCATATCATAGATTTTAGGTAGTTTTAGATTGTATAACATAATTAGGTTTTGTAATCTCAAGTATTGAAGATCAAATCATGTATCCATTCATCTCCATGTGCTGTTCATTGTCTATGATGAACTAAATCATCCATAATCTAGGAGGTGGGAGGTAACTTGTATCGAATTTATGCTTTGATTCTTATATATATGTCTATTCAATGCTTGTTGATTGTGTTGTTTATCAACCCCTATATTATTTTGCTTTGAACAAATGAATGTAATCGCAAATAATAAAGGCTTAGAGGTGCGGATAACGCGCATGACCAAGTGCATATGTCGTACAATCGGCTCACCAACACAATAAATTGGACCTATCGAAGCACGAGAGTGATAAGTTAGGACCAGGTTCTTACATGATCTAGGTGACAGATAGATCATAAATCTAGGTGACAAACTAGATTGATAGTTCCCGTGCTTAGGATATAGAATGGATGAATTTTATGGGATGGAGGTGAACCAATTGTTCAACAGACTATATCTATTTTTAGTGAACGAACCCAAGACATTGAATGACATTATTATGAATTGAACATAAAGGAGATATAAGTGAAACCCAGAATCCTAGATTTCCACTCACCATAAGATCTTCATATCTGTTATTACTGTCTAATTAGTTTAACATCTATAACTAGTAATTTAGAGTAGAATTAAACAATAAATACTTGTGTTATAGACCGTAAAAGACATCAAATTAATACTTGCTCCTAAATCCAGCATTGCCTTCATCTTTTTAGAGCTTCCCAAGGAAACTTGGATATTAAAGCTACCAGGGTGTTTCAACTTAGGAGGTAATTCGGGTTGTAAAACGCTTACGCCGTTGAAACAATAATCTTTTCATTGTTTTCAAACTTGTGTTTCTTAGAGTGAAGATCTTTGAAAAACTTTGCATAAGCTGGAATATTTTTAATAGCATTAAGCAAAGGAAGATTAACATTCACTTTAGATAACATATTATAAATTTTCGTAAATTGTTTGTCCATTCGGTTTTTCATAAGTCTTCTTGGAAACGGGATTGGAGGAACATAAGGTGGCGGGGCCACATAAGGCTCCTCTTCTTCTTCATTCAACTCTTTTTCAACATCTAGTAAATTTTCATTATTCTGAACCTCTTTTTCTTGTTCCTTATTTGGAACTTCTACTTCTACTTCTTGATTACTAGATTTATTATTCTCTTCATTACTATCACTATCCTTTTCAATTTCTTTTTCCGAATTTTCAATTACAACAGGCACTTTAGGAGAAGGATCAGGATCACTTACCTCTTCACCTATCACCTTATCGCTTCGCAAGACGGTGATTGATTTGGCTTGTTCAGTTTGACTAGGGAACTTCCCTTCTTCTCTTTTATCAACTTCATAATTTGCGATATGTTTCTTCAGATTTTCAATTTCTTCAAACATGTATTTCATCAATGCTGCTTGACCTTTACTAGCTACTTCTTGCTTGGGAACTTCTTCAATTCTCAACTGATTTTTGATTTGGAAACTGTGGTGGTTGAGGTTGGAATTGTTGAGGTTGCAAAGGTTTATTTCCTCCCCAAGAAAAGTTAGGATGATTCCTCCAACCAGGATTATATGTGTTTGAATAAGGATCATTCCTTGGCCTTTGAGGGTACATATTCATAGCATTAGCCTGTTCAGAATACATAGCACTTGATGGACAAAAGTTAGTAGCATGAGAATATAATCCACATAAAGCACATGCTTCTTGAATTTGCCAATTTTCAAATTGAGCTTGTGTATTTGAATTATCTTGCAATTGATATAGGCTCCTATTTTTACTTCTAGCACTTTTCTGTTGGGAATTAATACTTAACATCTCAAATAATTCTTCTAGTGCTTCCGGTGTCATTCTATTAATAGAACCACCGGCTGCACTATCAACCATAGTTTGTAAACCTGGTGAAAGACCACGGTAAAATTGAAGAACTAACACATGTTGAGCCTAATTATGATGAGGACACATAATGAGCAGATTTTTAAATCTATCCCATGACTCATGGAATGTTTCACCTGGTTCATTTTGGAATGACATGATTTGTTTTCTATACTCTGTAAGAGATGCATGTTTGTAAAATTTACTCATAAACAAATCATATAATTGAGCCCAAGTATAAACACTATTAGGTGTTAAGTTCATAAACCATCTCTTTGCCAATTCTTTTAATGCACTGGGAAAATATTTCATTTTGATTTGATCTTCAGTCAACCCTCCTAAAGGAAAAGTACTCATCATGTATTCATATTCTCTTAAGAAACTGACAGGATCTTCATGGGGCATTCCATGAAAAGATGGTATCGAATTAAAATAATGATCTTTTAACTCAAAATTCCTAACAGCATCTGGCAAGACTAAACATGATGTCACAACATTTAATGAAGGTCTACTAAAGTCATTAATAGTTCTTTGATTCATCACTACTTCCATATTTCTTCTTGCAGGTTCTTCTTCTCTTTGATTCCTATTGACCGGGTCAACTAGGTTTTCGTGATTACTATTATTGTTATTCTTCCATTGGAGGATCAACCGAGGATCCTCTTGATTCAATTGGTCTTGATTATCAAACTCGAAGCTAGATTTTCAAAACTCTTGATTTCTTCCAACAATATTTATATCTTGATTTAAGTCTACCAATTTAGGATTCAAAGATCTACGACCGTGCATAAAAATAATTTAAAATAATTTAAAAACAACTAACTATTAAAAATAAAATAAAATCTTTTTGTATTTTTATTTTTTTATAAACTGAAAATTAAACTAAAAACTAAATTAAATTAAAAACTACGCTACCAACAAACTAACTACGTGAACTAGCTTGTCCCCGACAACGGCGCCAAAACTTGATCGGTGTTTTATTTAATCTTTTTCCTTGCAAGTGGACAAGACTATTATAGAATAGTATTGGAAGCAAGGGTCGAACCCACGTAGACAAGTGATCACGAACAAGGCAATTTATTGATAGCAAATTATTAATCTAAGGGGGTTTTTATATTTAATTCTATTCTAAACTACTTTTATATTTAGATGTTTAACTAATTAGCAAAAGATAATTACGCATATGAAGATCTTATGGTGGGTGGCAATCTAGGATTCTAGGTTTCACTTGTATCTCCTTTATGTTCAATTCATAATAATATCATTCAATGTCTTGGGTTCGCTCACTAAAAATAGATATAGTCGTTGAACAATTGGTTCAGCCTCCATCCCCGCAAAAATTCATCCATTCTATATCCTAAGCACAAGAACTGTAATCTAGTCGTCACCTAGATTTATGATCTATCTGTCACCTAGATCATGTATGAACCTGGTCCTAACTTATCACTCTCGTGCATCGATAGGTCCAATTTATTGTGTTGGTGAGCCAGTGTACGACATATGCACTTGGTCATGCAGTTATCCGCACCTCTAAGCCTTTATTATTTGCGATTACATTCATTTGTTCAAAGCAAAATAATATAGGGATTGATAAACAACACAATCAACAAGCATTGAATAAACATAAATAAGAATCAAAACATAAATTTGATACAAGTTACCTCCCACCTCCTAGATTAAGGATGATTTAGTTCATCATAGACAATGAACAGAACATGGAGATGATCAGATACATGATTTGATCTTCAATACTTGTAATTACACAAACTAATTATGTTATACAATCTAAAAACTACCTAAAATCTACCTAAGACTGCTTCCAGCCGTTTTTCTATCTGTTGGGCTCGGCATCTGACTTCTATATATACTCGGGAGTTATGTTTCAATCGAATCACCATGTGAAAATCCGAAATAGTCGCATTCTGACCACCTTGCGGTCGTAAGGTGTTGGGTACCTTGCGTCCGCAAGGTTTCCAGTGTGTCCGGCCTTTGGAAATCTTGATTGCAGCCTTTCTGACCAGTACTGCCTACCTTGTAGTCGCAAGGTCTGAGGCACCTTGCGTCCGCAAGGTGTCCAGAATAGACAACCTTCATTATTTCTTCATTTTTCCTTTTTGGCCCTTCTTGAAATTTGCACTTAAAACCCTGAAGTTTCGCATATTTTCACTAATAACCCTGAAACTTACAAAACTCACCGAAAACATATATTAGTAGCCAAAAGCCTCATGAAATAGCATAATTTGAGTCATAGAAGCATATAAAATCGACGTATAAAATACATCGATCAATAATAAAAAAAACAGAGAGAGCGAGAAAAAAGGAAAGGAAAAAGAATGTTTTCCACTTCCCAATTTTCGAAAATACTTCAAGAAAGTTTGCTTTGTCGTGCTCGACGACAGATTTTTATCGGTCAAATGCAGTTTTCTGGTTATGTTTGGAAACAAGGCATCAACCAGCCAGATACAACTTTGAAAATTCTTCTTAACATGTTTCAATGACAAGGTCTTAACCGATTGAAATGTGGTTCCAGAAAAAACATTCAAATCTTCATACCGTATTCGGCGGCCGTTCTCGATTGTTGGATACGACTTTTTCGAAAAACACAAAAATATTTTTCCTGTTGTGTTCTCGATCGGGCTTGACCCGAAGAACATGACATCCTCACTTGGTTGTAGTTTAGGTTTTTGGCCTGAACTACGTTTGGTCTGATTTCCTTTAATAGGGAATACGTAGGTAGCCCACATTAGTAGGTCCAACCATCAGAGCACTTTAAATTCATATTTGCTTAAAAACTACGATAACCTTTTATAACCGACTAAAAATGTCTAGGTTATGGAGTTTGGATAGCATGATAAACTGTGCATTATAACTGCTACCAATTGCATTCTCCCGTTTTTAAATGAACGAAATTGGAGAGTCTATTGTTTATCAACGATGTTCATCTACTCAGTAAGCCTTGGGTTACCCGTAGACTCCATCGTTGAGGGGCTCTGTAGACACCCCAATTTCGTACCCCTGGTATATGACTCTGACATAAGATATCAAGAACTGTCAAAACTTAACAAATGTCAAGTTACAGGAGTTAAAAATGCGAAAGGCAAAGCAAGATGCGCGAAACAGTGAACTACGAGGGGTGAAAGTGTGAAAAACAAACCTGAATAGTAACATGGGTGCCGCACCAAGGGCCTTGGTGCCACACCAAGGGCCTTGGTGCCACCACATGCTGCTGTTGGTGCCGTACCAAGGGACTCCTTGGCCGCACAAGGAGATTTCACTGTTGCTCTCTTCAGTGGACGGAAAGAACAAATTCTGAAGCTCGGTGTACAACTGATCAATGCGGCTGAAGGAAACTCCAAAATGCCTGATGACTCCCTGCTCTTCAACAATAAATAGAAGGCCCCGGGTCCCTTCTCACTTGTTCAGAAAAGAGCTCAATGTTCGCGATAAAATTCGCAACGAAACTCTCTCCGTTATTCTGTCAAAATATTAGTACGAGAGGTGTGAGATAGATGAGTGGAAGCCCCTAAAGTCTCCAAACCCCGTCCAAACTCCGCCAAAATAAATATCCATAGGTTATAAGTGATCCTTAGCCTAGTTGTTAGGTATCCACCTCACTTCCCCGGCCCAAAAATCCTAAAGTAAGCTGTTAGTCTGCCCGAGTAACGAGCTGAAAAACAAAAAAAACTAAGCCGTGGTTTCGCCCAACAAAAAAGGCCAAAACCTACCAAAATAAGCTGTCACTCTGCCCGAGTTGACAAGCTAAAAGTCTCCGAAATAAGCAGTCACTCTGCCCAAATCAAAACAACAATCACACAAAAAACAACAAAAAAGACTCCCTCTCCTTGAAGGACAGAGCGAGCACACCACCGCTCTAAAAGGTAAAGCCTTTAAGGACATTATTTATTGTATTTCTTTACTATACTGTCAATTTATTATTTAAAGTTGTTAGTTAAATCCGGCACAATGTAGCCAATATAAGCCGTTGTGCTGCCCGGATTAGAATAGGAAATACTATGTAAAAGAGCCGTTATAATGGCCAAATATTATTAAATATGTCTGTAATTATTGTAAGAAAATAGCTGCGAGTCCGTAAATAATGTAGCCATAGATGTATTTGTTTTAATTTCCTCTTTTAATACTTTATTTATTTCCTAAATAAATTTAACAATAAGCATACTTCAGCCAAAAACCACTTTTGACACCGAAAGGGCGAATTGGGTGCCTAGCACCTTTCTAACTCGTAACTTAGCCTCCTAACCCGTTTTCTTTTTCTCTGGTTTATTTTTCTTTTCTTTGGTTTTGCTTTATTTGCCTTAAAATAAAGATGACGACTCTAAAACTTTCAGATTCAGTGGGGCCTCGCAACACTCCTTCTTTGCACTTTCCCGTTTTCCCCTAAAAAAGGGAGAATGAGAATGGAAGGGTGATGGATTCCCATATCCTGATATCCCCTAAAAAAGGGATAACTTGATGCAGGAAACCCAAAGCTCCCATATCGATCTGAACGGGCCATAATGCTATTTTTAATAAAATCCATAGTGGAGGCGTCGCAATATCCTTTTTTGCATTTTTCCGTTTTCCCCTAAAAAAGGGAAAATGGGAATGAAAGGGTAATGTATTCCCATATCCTGGTATCCCCTAAAAAAGGGATAACTTGATGCGGAAAACCATAAGTTCCCATATTGGATACAAAATTCACTAAAGGCAACCGAGGCACATTCCAATGTGCTAACATAGACAGCACTCCTCTCGCACTTTTGATTTCGTCTTCCCCTAAACAAGGTAGGGTGGAACGAAAGCAGTGGATGTCCCGCATCCGCATGTACGCGCACCCTTATCCAAGGGCGCGCGGGGCGCGGGTCGCACCCCGGGAACCTCACACTACATTAAAAGACACATTAAATAATTATAATAATGAGTCATTTAATGAAAAGGACCCAAAAAGAAAAAAATTATTTGTCTGAGCTTGTAAAGTCAGTAGAGCACCAGGAACAACATCATTCATCAACAACAACTGAAGACTGATCCACTATCAATCTAGGGCTGGACAAGGAAATCAAAAGAAATCAAAATCGGCAACTCCCTGCAAGGATCTGAAAAAGATTAACACTCAGGGATCTCCTCCAAGAGTTCGTGCACATGCTTACCTGGTCCTATGAAGATGTGTTGGGGGTAGACCCAGCCATAGTCAAACACCGGATTCTCATATATCCGTATGCTCGGCCAATCAAGCAAAAGCTCCACCGCATTAAGCCAGGATGGTCACTATAAGTTAAAAAAAATGAAAAAAAATCATGAAATAGCCGCACGCCAACTTCAGTCGGGTAGTAAAAAAAAGTCCAAAAAATAATAAAAAAAGGAGAAAAATACCCGATCTGGCTGTCCAATGTAGTGACCGTTCCCAAGCCCAACAGTTTTTTTATCAACGACATGCTGAGCTATAGTCAAATCAAAAAGGCAGTAAGAGACCTAGAAAAGACCTCATTCACCACCCTTTTGGGAGACCTACTGCTATCATGTCATGTCGTATGGGCTAGAAAGATGTTTGGGCTACTTATCAAAAGGCTGCTACCACTCTCTTCCACGATGTGCCGTATATTGTCAAAGAGATCCGACCAGAAGATGCCATACTCCTCACAAGCCAGGAAAGAAAAGACCTTGTTCAGCCTCCAATCTCAATGAACTCAAAAGGTATTATGCTCGAACCACCCTATCCGGCAAAGTGCTTCCCTCTCCAGCCCGCTAGGCTGAAAACCCGAAAGGGCGGCCTAGGAAAAAGTTAGGGCACAAATGAAGAAATTAAAAAAAGAGGAGAAATAAGGGCTCGCTAGGCTGAAAACCCGAAAGGGCGGCCTAGGCAAAAATTAGAGCAAGTAAAAAAAAAAGATATATATCAGGAGAATAAGGGGAGGGAAAGCACTCTTTAAAACCTCGGCATCCTACCTCCAACCTTCAGCATGCAAGGAGGCTCGACTGACAGAAGAAGAAGAAAAACCACGACAGAAGCTTGCAACAAAACACTAAAATATAATATTTCAGGTCCTAAGGTGCAACTTAGGAATAATTGCTAAAGAAATTTAGGTTATGCATTAATTGCCTGTACATATCTATTATTGCCTCTACCCCCTTTTGTTTCCCCCAAAAACTATCCTTCATTTGCAGCTTAAGCCCCAGAGCAGTCCATCAACGTCTGTGGCGTCCGCCCGGCAAGGCACAGAAAAGGCTTAGTCTCATCATCAGAGTGAGAAACACCAGAAGTGTCCTCATCCTATTCATCATCTGCGTTGCCATTGTCCTGAAACAGCCAAATGACTTGGATCCCGATCATTCACTGCTGCCCTGTCTAATTGTGAAGAAAATGCAGGCTACGAGAATAGCCTTATGCCAAGTATAGCCCTGCAACAATGGTATGGCCGAGAACAGCAGGAGGAAGTAACTGCCTTTTCCTTTCCCCGCATATCACGGAAAAAAAAGGAAGCCTATTCGAACCCGAAGGTATATTCCTTTAAAATCCATTTTGGATATACAGCGTGCCATTACCTATTAGACATCGATATAGCTTTGCTTTGTGCATGTGTTTTGAGTCTACATGTTTTTATTTATTTTGCATCATATAAAATTAGATTGCATTGTAAATATTTGTACAGGCTTTATCCAAAAACAAAAAAACAACAAAACAAAAAAAAAAAAACAACAAAAAAAAAAAAGAAAAGAAAAGAAAAGAGTTTTATGTATTATTTTGCATATAAATAAACGTTTTTGCATTCTAAGCATTATAAAAATGCATTTTGCATCTTAAAGATATGTACTACATTTTGCATTATTGCATGCATGATAAAATAGGAAAAGAGATGCATGCTTATAATATTTACTCATAAACAAATCATAAAGTTGAGCCCAAGTATAAACACTACTAGGTGTTAGATTCATAAACCATCTCTTTGCCAAATCTTTCAATGCACTTGGAAAGTATTTCATTTTTACTTAGTCTTCAGTCAACCCTCCTAACGGAAAAGTACTCATCATATACTCATAATCTCTAAGGAAACTTACAGGATCTTCGGTTGGCATTCCATGAAAAGAAGGTATATCATTAAGATAATGGCCTTTTAATTCAAAATTCCTTACTGCTTCTGGTAAGACTAGGCATGATGTTACTACATTTAGTGTGGGTCTACTGAAATCATTAATAGTTCTTTGATTTACGACTACTTCCATATTTCTTCTAGCAGGTTCTTCTTCTCTTTGATTCACATTAACCGGACGAACCGGATTTTTAGGATTTTGATTAATATTGTCCATTGGAGGATCAACCAGAGGATCCTCTTGATTCAATTGTTCTTGATTATCAGGCTGGGTTGCTAGATTTTCAAGATCTTCTTGATTCTTTCTAATATTATTTATATCTTGATTTAGTTCTACCATTTTAGGATTCAAAGATCTACGACCGTGCATAAAATAAATAAAGCAAATAAAAACAACTAACTACTAAAATAAATAAAATCTTTTTGTATTTTTATCTTTATAAAAACTGAAAACTGAAATTAAATATTACACTATCAACAAACTAACTATGCAAACTAGCTTGTCCCCGGCAACGGCGCCAAAAACTTGATCGATGTCTTATTTTAATTATTTCCTTACAAGTGGACAAGACTATTGTAGAATAGTTTTGGGAAGCAAGGGTCGAACCACAGAGACAAGAAGATCACAGATAGTATGATTATTGTTAGCAATTTATTAAACTAAGGGGGGTTTTTATATTGATTTTATTCTAAACTACACTACAAGAAAAAGTAGCTTTTAGGTCCCCACTTTTTAGATCGCATGTAGAAATGGACCCTAATGTCTAATTTTTTGGGGACTAAAAACATTATTTGAGTCCCTAATACTTTTTAAATTTGCCGAGTTTCCAAGATAAAAGTTATCCTAAGCGCGCCTCCCCTACATTTACCGCATACCTATCAGTTACGAATGCGATATATTGCCCGTCAACCTACTCCCAAAAATAGCTTGCCCTTTCTCCCTTGCCCTCATTCGCTCCAAAATTGACTACCACCGGTCTCCCTTTCTCCCTCGTAAACTTCCGTTCTCCAGGTTTGCAAGAAGGTGAAACACACTCGGAAGGAGGGAGAAAGTTAAGCTGCTTGATTTTGAAGAGGTTTCATCGTCTTGATTAGGTTATCAATTATCGAGGTAAATTTTTCTTCATCCAAACATATAATCCAGGGTTTCACAATGTTATAAACAGTTCTAACTTGTAGGATTATGCTTGAATTGCCATTATTTTTGTTCTAGGGTTTTGTTTTACTTACCTATCTTCTTGTGTAATATATAAAATTGGGCGTTTGTGTTTAAATATACTTAGTGAAAATTCTGGATTATGTATTTTGTATGAATCCTTCTCAAATTGTAATAGTAATATTGATTCTTTGATGTATAGTCACACCTTTAGCATATGTATTCCATAAAATTGGGTTGAGATGATTTCCATCACGGGAGGGAGGGTTTTTTTTGTAGGTTCACTCACTCCAGTAGTGCCTAGATGAGAGGCTACCTTCAAATTTTTGTTTACCATGTCTCATTGTAAGGTTGCATCAAAGAAATATTCTAAGATCAGATTTGATGGTTTATTCAAGGTGGAATTGTGGAATATCCTAAATAGGGAATTGAATTGAAGCTCCAAAATTTATTAGGAATAAAATAATTTATAAAGCTAGAAACTGGGCGTAGAGTCCTTGGACAAGAAGTATATACTACACGAGTCTGTTCCTTTGCCAATTGCCATTGGCATTTGGGGGAAACTTTGTCTTGGTCCTGGTATACCTTTTTTTCCCACATTTTAGTGTGTGCTTTCAACTTTTAAGGCCTAAACAGCTTATTTCTTGACATTGCTATGTTTGGGATACTGCCACGTGCCTCAAAACCACCATGACTGATTTGTTCTCAATTTTACTTTCTCTATCCTCTGGCCCAAAAAAAAGTAATATGAGTAGTATTCTATATGTTAAAATCTTAGTGTTGATGATAGAGTGCCTCACTTGCTAAGCTAATACTCTGAAGCAAACACCACCTCCTATAGATGGAGGTGTTCTCAGATTATTGAGTTTTGTTACCGATTACTATAATAGGCTGCTTGGGAATGATTATACGCCAATTCTTAACCAAGTTCTAGCCATTGAAAGAAGTTGGAAGCATGATAAATTCCAAGAAAGACTTCTTTTCAACGAGCTTCAGAATCTGATCATAGCCATTGAGTTGAACTCAGAGATATGGTCGAATGTTTATGAGAACGTGTTATGATCGAACATTTTCTTGATGAACAATCATTGGCATCTATACAAGCATTTAAAAGGAACAAAGCTTGGGACTCTATTGGGGGATTCGTGGCTAAGAGAACATGAACAATACAAGGAGTACTACTCTGTTGTTTTTTTTTAGAGAGAGAGCAGGGGAAAGCTTTCATCTCATATGAGTAGGGAAGGCCTAATTCTTTTCTCCGATGGGCTTGCAACTGCTTGTGATCTTGTTAAGAAAAGACTAAAAGCTTTTGATGAAATGTTTAATAAGCAGGCTAGTTGGATTTTGTCAGAGAAAGATCTGCGAGAGAAGACTTGCCAACTTATTGTACATGCAATTGTACCTGTTTATCGAAGCTATATGTAGAATTATGGGCCACTGGTTGAGCAAGATGCAAGGTCCAACAAGTATGCAAAGTATGCAGCTCGGTCTTTGGAGAAAATGCTCGTCTCTCTTTTTCTGCCAAAGCCTGTGAGAAATGGCAGTTTTAAAAGCAGCCATCATGGTGCTAAATTCAGCAATGGGGTGCCAAAAGATCAACAACCCGCTTCTCCTTCTGTTGCGTGACTTGCTAGTCATTGTTTCGTAATTAGGGTTGGAAAGGAACTGTGCAGATTTCTTGCAAATTCCTTTGTACATATTATAACTTTCAAAGGAACATGCTCATCAGCTACAAATTTTTTACTATATGGTAGAGGTCATTGTGTTTCGTCTAGGTTGCAACATGACATGGAGTTTTCATGGTTGTTTGAACTTGCTAAAAAGCATAATCCCTGAAGGTTCCAAATGTCGTTGTACTCGTGAACTTTTCTGCAACGTGGTGAATGAGTCTTCCGCTCTTTCAGGTTTGTGGCATATACTTTTATTTTGGGTTTCTATTTATTTCCCTATCCTCAATTATTGATTAGTTGTTAGGTCAGCAACAGTAAAGGAATCCATGTAATATGCTAACTTTCTTGTACAATTATTTGGTATAAAGTGCTTGTAGAGCTCTAGCAACATTTCACTATCTGACTCTTCATTATACATGTCTAGAACCTTGAAGAGATGTTTGTTGTTCTGTTAGATGTGCTACAATGGTAACAAATCTCAATTGTATCACAGTCATTGGTTATATTGGGGGACAATTGGAAATAAAGATGTACTGCATCATCCATTAATTATGGAAAAAAAATTCACTGAAGCAATAATCTTGAGAAAACAAATTAAAGTCAATAATTAAAAGAGAATGCTAACAGAATTGATTTATTTTATCTCAAAATAATTTATGTATCAAATAATTCAAAACAGACCCTGACTAATTTGTTTATATAGTATAAAGTATAAACTAGAAAAAATAGTTGGGAAATGAAGTGTTTTGATTGAGTTCCTCATTTATTTATTCAGACTTAATCATCAACATTCTAATATTGTATTACTGTATTAGTCATGTATAAGGATGTTGATCAGTTGAGGTTGACTCAACATGAGTCTACGAGTGATCACATGAATAATTCACACCACATATATTTAGACTTTGTCATTATTTAGACTCAGGAACCGAAGCAACATTATTAGCATTAACAGGGTTCACTTTTTCATTCTCCAGATTAGCATGAGTTGGGTTTTTGGGTCTCTTGTTTTTTCTTTATTAAAAAAGCGCGTTGAAGGTGTAATGTCCTTTTGTTTAATTTACTAGATCACACATAGCGGTGCTTTGCTCATATGACATCAATCCAACTGGACCTTGTCTTCTTCCCAAAGTATGTAAGCCTAAAAGTCTTAAGATTATTCTAGCAGTTATCTACTCCTTGGTCAGAATGTGTTCTTTTTTCTTTTTTCTTTTTTGAGAGATTTTTTTACCTCCTAAGGGGGGCAAGGGAAGGGATCGAACCTGAGACCTCACAGTTTGTGAAGCCACATGTCTACCACTGGGCCACCCCCTTAGGGGCTTGGTTAGAATGTGTTCATCATCCAAGTTTGACTGTGGTTTACCATACAGTTCCAACAATTCTCCTTAGAGATCGCAGCTCACCGAACATTCCCCTTAGAGATCGCAGCTCACATACATTTTTCTAGGGTTGCATTTCATTATTCCCACGGATAAGTTAATTTTTGCAGAGCAAATTCATAGATGTGGCTAGTGTTAGCTAATTCCACACATGCTTTGTGTACAGGCATGTATCCTTCAGAGCTGTTACTATGAATTGATATATTGGAGTTACTTCAAATTATGAGCTTTCATCTCAGAACTTTCGAAAAATTGCTGACCTAAGGAAACCTTCTGGCTGAATAGTCAAAGTGTTGAGCATCAAAATGTTGAATGATCTTATTAGGTTCACAATCAAAATGCCATGGTGTTGTTCGGGTATTGTGGTGAGAGTTAATCTATCATGTTTATTATATTCTGGCTGAATAGTAAAGTGATTTCATAAATTATTTTTTGTTTTTTTAGTTTGGTAGTATAAATTATTTTTTGCTTTTCTGTTTGGTAGTAAAATAATTTTTCTTATATTTCCTTGAAAAATGAAAATTATGTGATTATTTTTCAATTGATTGTTTTATTTTATTTATTTTTCCAGGTTGTTTTTGGGAATATCGCAAGATGTCGTTCGATGCACATTGGTCAAAAGTAATCGTCAAGCTAGCCTTTGCTTTTGTTTTTTATGATCTAATTTGTAGTTTAAACTAGTTGAGACGATATTTTTATATTTCAAGAAGTTGCTTGTAGGTTGGTTAATTAATCTTAGGATCTAGTAGATTGATTCTTTTGGTAAACAATCAATTTTATTAACAAATTGATGTAATGATTATCTTTTATTATTAATAATATCTTCTTTTACTAAAACTTTTGTTTGTTGTATTGATGAAAATGATAAATTTATAATTCGTTAATATAATGCATATATCAATATAAGAAATTATTTTTTAGGACGGTGGAAGTCGACCTTAATAAGTTTCCCACCAATTTTTCTAATTTTACCTGTCACTTTTTTTTTTGTAATTTCCCACCAAAAGTTTTGGTGCCAAAACATTTAGGACGTCAACAATCGGTCCTTTTTGTTTTCCAACCATAATTTTATAACAAAATGTGTTGGCGCCAAAACATTTAGGACGACAACAATCTGTCCTTTTTGTTTTTCCGCCAATTATTTAGAACGTTTTGAAACGTATTAGGGTCGGCAAAAATTTCGTTCTTAAAAACCTTTAAGGACGGCTCGTCATGTCCCTAAAACATTTAGCACCCATGTTATTTAAGCCACCATTTTGCCGTCCTTATGGCCGTCCTAAATACTATTAGGGACGGAAAATGGACTTTTAGGGACGGCAAATGAGCGATCCAAATACTCTATTTTCTTGTAGTGCTAATTATTATTCTAGTGTTTAACTAATTAGCAGCAATCACAGATTATGAAGATCTTATGGTGGAAGGAAATCTAGGATTATGGTTTCACTTGTATCTCCTCTTTGCTTATTTTAATAAAATATCATTCAATCTCGTGAGTTCATTCGCAAAATATAGATATAGCTTGTTGAATTACCGTTCAGTCTTCATCTTCAAATAATCCATCCTTTCTATATCCTAGGCACAAGAACATATGATCTAACTGTCACTTAGGTCATATATGGAACCTGACCCTAACTTATCACTCTCGTGCATCGATAGGTTCCATTTATTATGGTGGTGAGCCAATGTACGACATATGCACATTGATCATGCAGTTATCCGCACCTTTAGGCCTTTATTATTCACGATTACATTAATTTGTTCAAAGTGAAATAATAGAGGGATTGATAAGCATCATAATCAACAAGAATTGAATGAATAAAAATATAATTAAAGCATAGATTCGATACAAGTAACCTCCCAACTCCTAGATTAATGGGTGATTAGTTCATCCTTGAAGATGAACAACACATGGAGATGATAAAATACATGAATCGATCTTCAATCCTTGTAATTACAATAACTAATTATGTTATACAACCTAAAATATATTCTAAAGCTATAAAAAACTACTTTCTAGCCGTCCTAATGCCTTGGCTACCGGCCTCTATTTATACCATGGAGTCGTATGGGGATTAGATCTCTTGGCCTGGAGTGAAAACCCAAAATTTGGCGTTCTGACCACCTTGCGGTCGCAAGGTATGAGGCACCTTGCGTCCGCAAGGACCTTGATAAATCCGGGATTCAAAACTCTAACACATTGCCTACCTTGCGGAGGCAAGGTAGAATGCACCTTGCGGCTGCAAGGTGTCCAGTCCTGGTTTCTGCTCTTTAATCTTCAATTTACACTTTGGCCCCTTCTTGGAATTTTCACGAAAAAGCCTTATAATCTGTATAATTTCACCAAAAACCCTGAAACTCACAAAATAACTGAAAAACACACATCAGTAGCCAAAAGCCTCATGGAATCGCTCAATTTAAGTCATCAAAGTATATGAAATCAACGTATAAAATACATCGATCAACGCCTATGGCCGGGTGAACCTTCGGTCCAATTCCAGCTTCCTCAGGATTCTATCAGAGGTTTCGGGCAAGGTCGAGGCCTGGGATAGGAGAGCTGTCTTGATCGAGTCCCGGACAGGCTGGCCAATAATGCCTATGAGCCAAGCAAGCATAAACGTCCCCAAGCTTCCATGCGGCTTCCTCTGGCGATTCAGTCGCTGGCGTATTCGGTACGCTGCTTTGGGATGCGTGATGGAGGGGGAGAAGTGGATTAGCCAGGAAAGCATGTTCGACTGGAAGGAGCTGGTCTGCAATCCTAGAAATTTGTGTTTGGCCGGAGTGCTCCGGGCGGCCATTCCCGATGTAGAGCCTTTGTGGACCTGTAATCCCGAAGAGGCCCATGTTTATTGGGGTAACGACCACAGGCAGAACTTTTGTAATGGCTGCCTCGAATGTCGTAGGCTCGGGCATGATTGCACACCCGCCTACACTGTCGCCCTTGGTCGACTTTTAACTCTACCCGCCATTTTATTTTTCCTCTAACTGTTTGACTAGCAACTGTTTTCTTTATAACAGTCGTGCTGATTTTTTCTTTGACTTATGCAGCTATGATGACCTTGAGGTAGCTACAGAAACTTGAGGCCGAGGAAAGCAGAAGGGTAGCCGCCCTAGCGAGTAAGCCGCCCCAAGTCGTTCCAACTGTTCCATTTGGCCCGCCGGCCAAAAAACTTTCAGCAGTCAAGAAAATGATTCAGACTCCTCCTCCCCCTCCTCCGCCCAGTGCCGATGTACACCCAATACGGTTGCTTGTGGTCGCCAAAGCGTGGGCAAAAGAAAAAGACTTCCATTTCCCCAGCCCGGCCAGATCCACACAGATCGGCCCACGGGCACGGGTTCCGAGCACACAGCCCGGGATTCACCGAAGTCATGGCTGCTTCCCGGTTTTGAAATGCCGACGACCGTCCCTGCTGCCCGGGCCATAGTGAGTGGGCTGTTTGAAGTCCCCAACATCGGGCATATCGACCTCTCTCCTCGTGCCAGTCCTGCCGGGTTGGTGGGCAAGGGCATCATGAAGCGACTTCTGCAAGAGGATGTCACTCATGACCGTGATACAACCGGACATGTCTTGCTCGGACACATCGGGCTTAACTTGAGCGAGGTATACTCGCGACAATCTGCTTTAATAACTTCTGATTATTTTTCCCGTATTGACTATGCTTTTATTGTCTTGCAAATCGGCTCCTCCTGCACCAACATTTATGATCGCTATACCGAGGAGATCGATACTCGCAAGAAGGTCGAGGCCGAGAAGGACGAGCTATCGAGCACGTTGAAGCGTAGAGGTGAGCAGTTGGCCTCCTTGGACAAGTCAATGAAGGAGAGGGCGGCCTTGGTCAAAAAACTTGAGGCGGACAAACTGCCCCTTACTGAGGAAAAAACTGTGCTGGTGGCTCAGCAGAAGAAGTCTCAGGCTGCCGAGGAGGCTCTGGTTGTGCAACGGACACAGCTTCAATCTGAGCTGAATTCTCTTAAGGCCCAGACTGCTAAACATGCAACGGCTATGGCCTCCTTCGCCGAGCAGCTGGCAGCGGCTAAGGAGCAAGCCGTGAAAGATTTTGTTGCCTCACTGGCCTATGCCTCCCAGGTGCGCAAAGAAATATTCCTGTACTACGCGGTGGGCACCAATCATATTTTGCGTATGCTCGCTGGCACTGGTGCAGTGAACATGCCGACTATGGTTGATTGGGCTGCTCGCCCCTACTGCTCAGAAGCTCGGAGCTTGCACCATCTGGTGCCTTATACCCATGGCGAGCTGGAGGCCCAGCTCGGGATGATGCTGATGATGGCGTGGAACCGTGGGTTCCCCTCGTCCCGCTGGCTATCAATGTGTGCAGCTTGATCGAGGCAAAGAAGGCAGAGAAGGAGAGTAAGGGACCAAGCCGCCCAGTTGCAAGTGGAGTTGAAAGCTCCTACTGTTGAGGATGCTGCGACCACGACCCAAATACTCCTGGAGATAGCTTAGATGCCTTGTATTTTTGCTCAGCCTATGAGCCTTTTAGATCTGTACTTTGTAACCTCTCTCCTTCTAATGAAAACCAGATTTTGTTAAATGTCTTTTTGCATTTGTTTCTTTCCTTTTTATTTTGTTCGGTAATTGCTTCATTACTCGTGTTTTCCTGCACTTGATTAGTACTAACACATGTGTATGCGGGGTGGTCCCCAAAAATATACCGAACAAAAAAAAAATTGTAATGAACCGGGCATACAAGATTGTGCAATCATTAACTTAGAAATAACAAGATTAACTAAGCAGGTGTATTTCTAAGGTTGAGAGCATACGTGCGGGAGTCCAATCTGCATGCTTGATACTGGCTAAGGCTGCTTCCGGACATAAAGATCGTGACTTCCCGTCCTTAGTGCTTGGTACAGGCCAAGGCTTTTGAGCGGGCAGGGCCCCTATCGCCTTGGGCGAGCTTCCAGAAGATTGCCAAGTGGGCAAGGCCTTACTCTAAACGGCAACCAACAACCGGGCACGACCCTTGCTCGATGTGGGTACTTCGAAGCGGTTGTTAGTATATCCACTGGGTGTAGAGATATACAACTAACAGTGTTGTTCGGTCACTATAGGAATCCGAGGTAGCCAGCTGCTATCTTGTGGGCATGGCCCCTACCGCTTGGCGGGCATCCTAGTATGTGAACCGGGCATGGCCGCATCTCACCCACAGAGAAGTTAAGTTCACTAATACTCGGGTGTTTGAGGAAGGTTGACCGGTCCTGGCCCTAACTGCTCGTCAGGCGAGCAGCTTTGCCAAGCATACTGTAAACAATCAATAGATGCCAACGAAATCTGAACGAACAAATAATAAAAACTTGCCTTTATTAAATAGCATTAATGACCCTCAGCAGGTGAGGTCTGCCGTTTATTGTCTTGGGCCCGACTTAAGGGTAGTACTTTTTCAAATGATCAGCATGCCACAGATGCTTCAAGTCTTTTCCTTCCCGAGTCCGAAGCGTTTAGGTGTCCTCTCTAACTATACTAGTAACTTAAAAAGGCCCTTCCCAGTTAGGTGATAGCTCTCCCCATTTTGCCCGTTGACTTGCTACCTCAATCTTTCTGAGTACCCAGTCTCCGACCATGAAAGCTCTACCTCGGACCCTTTTGTCATGATGAGCCTTTGCTCGCTGCTTGTAGTTGACCATTTTGAGTCGTACATACAACCTTCTTTCCTCAAGGAGATCAAGGTCTATTGCCCGGGCAAGCTGATTGTTCTGTTCGCTATAATGGGAAACTCGATAGCTAGGCAAGGCCATTTCTATCGAGATCATTGCCTCAGATCCGTAAGTAAGTGCAAACGGAGTTTCCCCTGTTGGGCCACGCACATTAGTTCTAACCGCCCATAAGGTCGATGGTAGCTCCTCTGCCCATTTTCCAGTGCGCCCCTCGAGGTTTCTCTTGAGTGCATGCAAGACTTGTTTATTTCCAGCTTCATATTGGCCGTTACCTTGTGGATAAGCTACAGATGACTGCCAATGTTTGACGCCCAGGCGAGCACACTCTTCAGTGAACTTTTCTGAGAACTGAGTGCCGTGGTCGGATATGATTGCCCGAGGGAGGCCGAATCTGTACCACACCTGGTCGTGGACGAATTTGATGACGTTTGTTTCTGAAATTTTGGCCAGAGGTTTTGCTTCGATCCATTTTGTAAAGTAATCTATGGTGACTACTGCATATTTGTACTTTCCTTGTGCTTGCGGGAATGGGTCGATCAAGTCAATTACCCACATGTCGAAGGGCCAGGCCACAATGACTGGAGTTTGTAAGGTTGATGGAAGCCTTGGTATGTTCGCGTATCTCTGGCACTTGTCACATTCGCGGACATACTTCTATGTATCCCTTCTGAGGGTTATCTAGTAGTATCCTGTGCGCACGACCCTCTCTGCCAGAGCTCGTGTGCCCGGATGACCGCCACATTCTCCCTCGTGTACTTCATACAAAACGCCTTCAGTTAACTCTGGGGGTACACAGCGAAGCATAGGTCTGACCTTAGATCGCTTGTACAAGATTCCCCCTACAACTGAGTAACGTCAGGCTTGGCTTCTGACTGTGGTTGCTTTAACTTTGTATGCGGGCAAAATCCCTTGTTCGATGTAATCCTTGTAATCATCAATCCAACTTCTGGTCGCTGGTTCGATGTCCATTATGACTGGTCTATCAATGGCCGGAGTTTCCAAGTGCTCGATCATTACTGAAGGATTTAGCAATGCTAAGTTTGCCTCAGCGATCCTAGACAAGTAGTCTGCATGCATGTTGTCGGCTCGATCAATTCTGATGATCTCCCAGAATGTGAAATTTTTCAAAATTTCTTTGACTAGTTCGTAGTATTTGACCAGTGAGGGGTGATGCACCAATGCACCATATATTCCCCCTGGACTTGGTTCACTACTAATTGTGAATTCGAGTACACCGTGATCAATTCGACGCCCATGTCCGCTGCAAGTTCGAGGTCGACGATCATTGCTTCGTACTCGGTAACGTTGTTAGAGGCAAGGAACTTGAACTGTAGTGCTAGCTCAAACTCCGTAACCTGGTCGGGAGCTATGAGAAGGGTGCCAGCTCCACTCCCGATTTTGCTTGCTTCCCCACCTACATAAAGATCCCAACAGTAGGCAGGCCGAGGCTGTGGTAGTTGTTCTTGCCAGGGCTTTGTTGGCTGCTGGGTTTCAGGTTCCTCCTGCTGAGTGAAACTTGTCTTTACCAAAAAATCGGCCAAACCTTGAGCCTTGATTGCTCGCCTGGGCAAATAGTCTATATGGAATTCTGTGAGCTCGATTGCCCAGTTGAGTAATCTGCCCGATGAATCAGGCTTGTGATGGATTTTGTGCAATGGTGCGTCTGTGTGTACTATGATTACATGTGCAGAAAAATAAGCCCTTAATTTTCGGGCAGCTATGACAAGCGAGTAAGCTAATTTCTCTGCATTAAAATAACGACCCTCAGCGGGAGGGCCTTGGATACATAGTACTGCGAGGCTTTTGAATGTCTAACTCTTCCACCCCAACCATAACGGCGGCCTGACACAGTGCGTGGCTGCTAGATATATATAAAGGCTCACCTAGTGCAGTACGCTAAGGAGGGTGGCTTGCCAAGATATTCGGTACTCGAGGGCTTTTAGTGCGGTGCATTCCACTCGAAACCCTTGTTGCCGCGCAGGATCTTGAAGAACGGGAGGCATTTCTCCGCTGATCGGGAGATAAAGCGGCCAAGGGCAATGATTCTGCCGTTTAACTGTCGGATGTGCTTAATACAGTAATGTTGCTCCATGTCAAGTAAGGCCTGGATCTTTTCCGGGTTTGCCTCTATCTCGCGCTGGTTAACCATGAAACCGAGGAACTTTCATGCTCGAACTCCAAAGGCGCACTTGCCCGGATTCAGCTTCATATTGTGCTTTCGCAGATTGGCAAATGTTTCTGCCAGGTCAAGAGTGTTGTCGCGGCCTTTTATTTTGATGACCATGTCATCTATGTACGCTTCCATATTCCTGCCGAGCTGCGAGTCGAAGACCTTGTTAACCATTCGCTGATACGTAGCCCCTGTATTCTTCAGCCCGAATGGCATAATCTTGTAACAGTAGAGGCCCCCCGCTGCTCGAAAAGCTGTCTTTGCCTTGTCTTTCTCATTCATCCTGACCTAGTGGTATCCTGAGTATGCATCCAAGAAGCTCAACATTTCGAACCCGGCTATGGAGTCTACAAGCATATCTATGCGGGGCAGCGGGTAGCAGTCTTTCAGGCAGGCTTTGTTGAGACTCGTGAAGTCGACACACATCCACCACTTGTCATTGGCCTTTTTAACCATCACTACGTTTGCCAGCCAGGTCGGGTATTGGATTTCTTCGATGATATCTGCCTTCAGAAGCTTTTCAACCTCTGCCCTGATGGCTGCACTTTTCTCAGGGGAGTATTGTCTTGGGCGCTGCTGAATAGGTCGAAATGTCGGATCGACGTTTAAGTCATGGCGTGCAACGTCCTCATTGATGCCTTGCATGTCCTCGACGGTCCAGGAAAATACATCCAGACTGTTCTTCAGCAGCTCGATCAGTCTTTCCCGAGCTTCAAGAGGCATGTCCTTCCCGATTTTAATTTTCTGCTCGAGGTAGGCGAGATTGATGACTATTTCCTCCAGCTCGCCTTCCGGCTGAATATCGGGCTCGTCACGCACTTGCAAAGTATCCATTTCGATATCTTGTGGCTCAAGGCTTTTGGTCTTGCACCTAAAAAGTGCTGGGGCCAGGGCTTGTCCGGGCTCCTCTGTTTCCATGGGATCCACTGCTCCAGAAGTTTGTCCGATCTCGATGTTGTTTATGCTGTCGCAGTATCGGGCATCTCTTTCTCAGGAATTGTTGCAATCTGGTCGGGAATGTCCACGATCAGTTTCTACTTTTTTCGCTGGGAATCTTGGACATATTCCCACATTGCCCGGGTTTGCTGTTCAGGATACCCACTCCCTCCTCAGTATAAAACTTGGTCACCATCTGGAACTTGGCAATGAGGTGCGCCGGGATGCGGGATGCGGTATGCGTTGATTTGAGATCGATCACGAGAAAATCGATCACCTACATTCGGGTTTGTGCCGAGTCCCCATGAAGACTTCGAGCTCAATGGTGCCTTTGACGCCCACTTGATGGTTGGTGAATCCTTCAAGCTTTCCCAGGTAAGGCTTGAGTCGGGCATCTGATAACTCCAACTCTTTGAAGCAGGAGTAGTACATAATGTCTCTGCACGCTTCAGTGTCAAGTAATACCCTATGAACTTGCCATTCGTTTATCAAGCAGGAGATGACCAATGGCTGCTCAGAGGCAAAATAGGTGCTTGCCAGTTCACTATAAAGAATATATTGGGCTCCCCTGCCCGCTGCACTGCTGGAGAATTCACGGCCTTAGAAAGGGAGTATATGTGCTTCCCAATTTGAGTGTTGGACGGAAGCTCTTCCTGGATCACATTGACCACTCCTCAAATTTGAGGGGCCTGACCATCTCTTCCTCTTGGAGGTCTTCCCTGCTTATCATTGTTTGCATTGTTTCCATCGCCCTGATCTCTCTTGAAGCGGTCCAGTTTGCCCGCGTTGACCAACTTATGTATTTCCCGCTTTAACACAAATCATTCCTCTGTTGTGTGTCTGGTACCATGATGATAATCACAGTACTTCGTATTGTCACTGGTATGAGCGAGCTCGGGGTCAAGTGGATAAGGAACCGGCAGCGCATCTCCCACTTGGAACATGATGTCTTCCGCGAAGTGTTCAGCGGGGTGAACTGTGCTTCCCTGAATAATCTCTATGCGGGGGTAGATGTTCTCCTCCTATCCCTGCGCGAGCGGTTAATGCTCTCCGGGCTCTAGTCAGCTGGCGTGGCTGAGCTGTCCTGAGTCTTGTCCTTGTTTTTTGCCCTTGTATGCCTTGGCGGTTTCCGTCGAGCAGAATAGGTGAGAACTTTCCAATAACTCTGCTTTTGAAGCAACCAGATTCATGGCTAGCATCGTCTTCAGTGGCCCTGCTTTCATGTTGTTCAGGTAGCAGAATGTAATTTCCAGGTCATTGGTAGCGATCATTTGATCGAGCAACTCTTCAAACCTCTTCAAGTAACTGCCATAGGACTCATTGTCTCCTTGCATGATTTTAGCAAGATCGAACCGGTTTTTGGGCGTTGGTCCAGCATTGCCAAATTCTTCCAAGAATTTTTCCCGTAGCGTATCCCAGCTGCCAATAGAGCAACGGGGAACCCTTCCCAGCCATGCCTGTGCCTTCCCCTAGAGAGCTCCCTCGAATGCTTGCATTTTCAAGGCCTCAACGTCTGTTACCATACGAATTTGTGCCTCGAATGAACGTAGCCAGTCACTCGCTCACGTTTTCTCAAAATACTTCTCGAACTGTGGGAAGATGACCCCTTGTGTGGGTGGCGCATTTTCAATTTCTGGAGTGAATGGGCTGCTGATCGATGTTTTATTTTAATCTTTTTCCTTACAAGTGGAGAAGACTATTATAGAATAGTATTGGAAGCAAGGGTCGAACCCACAGAGATAAGAGATCACGAACTGTGCACTTTATTGATAGCAAATTATTAATCTAACGGGGTTTTTATAATTCTTTTATTCTTAAACTACTATTTATATTTAGTTGTTTAACTACTATTTATAATTCTTTTTATTCTTAAACTACTATTTATAATTAGCAGTAATTATAGTTATGAAGATTTTATGGTAGGTGGCAATCTAGGATTCTGGGTTTCACTTGTATCTCCTTTATGTTTAATTCTCAATAATTATCATTCAATTTCTTGGGTTCGTTCACTAAAGATAGATATAGTCTGTTGAACTATTGGTTTAGCCTCCATCCCCGCAACATTCATCCATTCTATATCCTAAGCACAGGAACTTTCAATTTAGCTGTCACCTATATTATGATCTATCTGTCACCTAGATCATGGTATGAACCTGGTCCTAACTTATCACTCTCGTGTATCGATAGGTCCAATTTATTGTGATGGT
Organism: Codonopsis lanceolata; assembly: GCA_013146195.2. NCBI lineage: Eukaryota > Viridiplantae > Streptophyta > Magnoliopsida > Asterales > Campanulaceae > Codonopsis > Codonopsis lanceolata. The sequence continues at coordinate 118,376,344 of CM028380.1, forward strand.
GAGCCAGTGTACGACATATGCACATTGGTCATGCAGTTATCCGCACCTCTAGGCCTTTATTATTTGTAATTACATTCATTTGTTCAAAACAAAATAATAGAGGGATTGATAAACACCACAATCAACAAGAATTGAATGAACATATATATGAATCAAAACATAAATTCGATACAAGTTACCTCCCACCTCCTAGATTATGGATGATTTAGTTCATCATAGACAATGAACAGCACATGGAGATGAACGGAAACATGATTTGATCTTCAATACTTGTAATTGCACAATCTAACTATGTTATACAACCTAAAAACTATCTAAAATCTATCTAAGACTGTCTCCAACCGTTTTTCTCTATATGGCTCTTGGCATCCGACTTCAATTTATACCCGGGAGTTGTAATCCAATCAAAACACTAGTGAAAATACGAAAAGATCGCATTCTGACCACCTTGCGGTCGCAAGGTGTTGAGTACCTTGCGTCCGCAAGGTCTCCAGTAGCTCTAGCCTTGGTTTTCTGCCTTCTTTGATGTTCTGCCTACCTTGCGGGGGGCAAGGTCTGGGTACCTTGCGACCGCAAGGTCTCCAGATTTGGACTTCCTCATTTCGTCTTCAATTTTTATCTTTGGCTCTTCTTGGAATTTGCACATAAAACCCTGGAGTTTTGCATATTTTCACTAAAACCCTGAAACTTACAAAACTCACAGAAAACACATATCAGTAGCCAAAAGCCTCGTGAAATAGCATAATTTAAGTCATAGAAGCATATAAAATCGACGTATAAACTACATCGATCAGCTGCCCTCCAGTTGTTTGGCGGCTTCATAACCGGGCTTGGCCACGGCTAACTTAGCCATTTGCTTTGCCATGTCCCTCTTCATCGCCTCCATCCGTTCTGACAGTCGCCTTTCCGCGTCTATAGTGAGTCTAGACGAGCGAGCAGCATCTGAGTGATGACTATGTACTGGTGGACAAAGTGTGGGCGCGTAAGACGCTTCAGCCTCTTGTTCGATCTGGCGCCCATATCTTGGTCGATGCGCTTACGCCCACTCCACGGGCTCTGCGACGGCCATGGCTCTCTTCCCGAGCACGATGCTCCTGTCGACAATGGTATCGATGGGAAAAATTTTGGCGACTGTACCGGATTTCAACATGATCATCTGCTCGCTTCGCCTCGTCTGCTCTCTCTGAAGGCACATGAATAACTGAGGGGATTCGTTTGCTGGGAGTGGGCAAATGTTGTGAGGCATGGCCATCACCGACAAGTGCAGGATTGCTAGGAACTGGCAAAGCCAAATCTGCTTCAGGCAGGGGCATGGCCCAAGCGGGGTTGCTGCATACATCTTATTATAGTAGTGCCTTGGACTTGTAAGGCGTGCTTTGTTGATGCGGGGTTTGCAGGGCATTCACTTGCGGCCGTCTTGGCCATTCTCTCGCTGGCGACTTAGCTGCGTCCTGAGGTCTAGCACTTGGGCATTACGCTGTTCATTGATAATTTGCCTAGCATCCCATTGGCTAGCATGACTCTGGCTAGCACGTTGGGATGACTGCTCCTAAACATAGGGCACCTCTTTATCATGAACCGCGTGCCAAGCATCAATCTTCTGATTCCTCGTTTGCACCCCCTGGGGTGCCTTTGGTGGCAGTTCCATTGGTGGAGGGTTGTTGTTGCCCACTAACTGACTACCAGCGTGGTGATTGCTCACAGTGGTGTGATGCTTGCTACCCTTACCAGTCATAGCAGTCCGAAGATTTCTGGAAACTTACACCGGAAAACTTGAAGAAAAGAGTTGACACTTCGAAATTCCCGGCAACAGAACCAAACTGATGTGGCAAAATCTCAGCTTGGGTCGTCCATACGTTGGGTAGGATATCTGGGCTTGAATTTGCTTCCTTGAACCTGGCTGAGAACAGAGAAAACCTGAGTGGAAGTGCAAGGCAGGGCCTCGCGAAACCCCTTCGGCATGAGAGTAGGTATCGAATGCAAGTCTAAAAGCAATTCGACAGAGTGCCAAGGCTCAAGAAAGTGTGTATGTACCTCGTTTGTGGCTTGTGGAGGAGTATTTATAGGCCCCAATGTTGTTGAATCTGTCTAGGATTTAGTTTCCTTAGATACCTTGCTCAATTAGGAGAGAATCCCTTGATTTTAGGCGTGATACGCGGTTGGCCGCGTGAATGTAGGAACAGATAAGACAAGTGTCCTGCCCGGATATGGAAACCTTTGACTTATCTTGGAGAACAAGTTTCTGAAGTTTCCTGCTCGATATAGGCCCGGGCGAGCAAGGTTCTGCCCGGCTGTTTGGTGTATATTGACTCAAGGTGAGTATAGGTCCAGGGCATGGCCTCTGGTCGGGCAAGCAAGGCCGATGTTCAACCAAGTTTGGACGGGATGATTCTGGTTCTTTACCCAGTGAGAGTGGGGTCCCCGGGCATGGCCCCTGGTCGGACAGGCACGACTTGTGCCCGGCCAGGTTTTGACGGGAACCGCGCTGCCCGCTGCCTGATATCTTGATTACTCTGTTCGCTAGGCTGGCGGGTCCCATATTGATTAGGCATGTACCTGGCACGTGGTAAGCGCTCGTGCCCTGCTCGTGATTCGGCTTGGGTCGGGCATATCAGCTAGTAAGGTTGATCCTCTGCTATACAATTTTTGACCAAATGCTATGAAAAAGTCCGAGTAAAAAGTCTATTATTTTATTTTGTGATATTTCATTTAAAGAGTCTACTTTCAAAAATTAAAGCATAAGAGTGTCATTTTCTTAAAACGTTTAACTTTCAAACAGGGACTCTTTGCGCGAAAAGGAGGGAGTAGTTTCTACCATGTGATTTATTTATATATTGTATTATATATTCAAATTAATACTATCACATGATTTTTCAAAACTTACTTCATTTACATTCTTCATAATATTTTAATTTTACCCTTCACATTTGACATTAATATGTTAATTATGTCCAAACATTAATGTAACTACGAGCAACTTTAATATTTGTTATATGTCCCTTAATTATTGAATTTTCAAATATGAACTATTTGAGTAGAACGAATGAAGTATTTTAAAAGAGCTAAATACTCCTTCAATCTCCTTTGTGTTTTCCAAACAAGCCTCATATCCCTTAATTAACCCGCCAAAAATAAAACCTTTATATCATAAAAACTCTCGTGTGAAAACAATAATTTCCTCTCTTTTCTTTTGTTTTTTTTAACCAAAATAATTTCATATCTAAAAATAGTAATCGGTAATAATTTTAGTACAACTTGAAGATGGTATAAACATGTGAAACTACAATTTTAAAAAATTTGACTTGTTGAATGGACTATTATTTATATTTACTAAAATTGTAGAGATACATACCAATATTTTTTGTACAAAGTCTTAGGGAAATCCAAGTGTCAAACATGCAAAGTGTGAAAGAGTGACATTAAGGTCTCGTTTGATGCAGCGTTTTGAAAATGTAACTTTTTCAAAAAGCAATTTTATTTTTGTAAATATGTTTGGAAAACTATTTCAAAACGCTATTTTTCATAAACATAGTAGTTGTAAACGTAGCATATTTTTAAAACGTTACAAATTGAAGCGTTTTAAAACGCTCCACGTTTTTAAAACGCTGCGTTTTAAAATGCTGCATTGAAACACTTTTAAAGAGAAAACGTTGCGTTTTTTACCAGCGTTTTGCCCAAAACGCTCCACCAAACAAGTACTAAATGGTGATCATGCAATATCTAGTGATCGAGTTTGAACATGTCATAAACTAAATTATGGTTATCGTACGTTTAGTTAGGGGTGTAAATGGTTCGATTTGGAAAAAATTATGAGCTGAATCGTATGTCATCGGTTTGGAAAAAATCAAACCGGAGCTAAATCGTTTAAAGTCTTGAGCTGAACCGAACCGAACCACGATGGTTCGACTCAGTTCCGTGGTTTGGTTCCATGGTTCGGTCTAAATTTAGAAAGAGTTCTAGTCATTCAAAATTTAAGTAAACCAAGAAAATATTATAAAAACATGCTAAACAAAATACTAAAAAATTAAAGAGGTGGCCTCCTGTAAGACGGTCTTATGGATCCTTGTCCGTAAGACGGAGCTCCATTTAGAAATTCGCGGGTCATAATAAATAAATAATATGTTATAATAATATGCAAAAGGTAATCAAGTGAGGTGGTTCACAGAAAACACTTAAGTTTAATGGTCAACTGCCTAGATCTAAGGTTTGAAACTCCCTAGTGCTTTTTATAAGTTTTATTGCTAGAGATGTGTTGTTTTGCTCCGGTGCCCCTGCACTTTCAAGATTTGTCACCGAAATTCTTATGTTTTCCACGCCTTACAGTTTAATCCTTTGTTAGCCCCGTTAGCATCAATTGTCTCGAGATACTTGACGGATCTTAATGGATTTTAACGAAATGCTAAATGACATGTTTAAAGCCAAACGTGACACATTGAAAAGACAAAAGTGATATATTTTAAGGTTGAAAGTGACACTATAAAAGACAATTTATTATAATTCTCATTAAAATATAAAGTAATACTCTTAATACTAAAAAGTGATATTTTTAATACTAAAAATTGACAAATTTAAAACTAAAAAGTGACACATTTAATACTAAAAATGACACTCTTAGTGCTCGTTTGTTGCAGCTTATTTGGAGTGACTTTTGACTTTTGGCTTTTGAAAAGTCATATTTAAAGTGTTTGTTTCAACTTATAAGCCAAAAGCCAATAAGTAAGGTACAACACCCTTTATGCATTGAAAAGCCAAAAGCTAAAAAGCCAAAATTTTTAGCTTTTTTGGTTTTTTTTTAAAACATAAAGACAACTATTCATTAATAAATATTTGATTGTCTTCATTTCATCCTTTTATGAAATATACATAAAAATATGAATATTAATTTTCAAGTTTTTTTTTTAACAAATAATTATAACGACTCATAAGCAGCTTTTCAACAGTTGTAACAAACAGTCTATCATGTAATCAGCCAAAAGTCATTCAGCTACCAGCTTAAGCTATCAGCCATAAGTCATAAGCCATCAGCCACGACAAATGAGCCCTTATAATACTAAAAAGTGACACTTTTAATACTAAAAAATGAGAGAATTATGGTGAAGAGGAATCAAAGAATTAAGAGTGTCACTTTTTAGTAATAAGAGTGTCACTTTTTAATATTATAAGAGTGCCAAGTATATCAAGCCAATTGATGGCTAACGGAGCTGACAAAGAATTAAACTGCAAGGTATGAGAATTCGGCGACAAACTGAATTAAACTGCAAAGCATGCGAAATTGACGACAAACATTGAAAGTTGAGGGGGCACCGTCGCAAATAAAGGAAATGACCATTTAAATTTAATTTTGTAGCTGGGGAGTGTCAAACCTTTAACCGCCTTGGGCTAAGCCTTTAAAGTTCACCAATGACCAACTCGACTGGCCCATTTTTGTGACTTTTATTAATAGGTTTACTTATTCACCCGCGAATTATGGTGAAGATGAATCAAAGCATTAAAAAGAGACACATTTAATATTAAAAATGATACTCTTAAGTCTTAATACTAATAAGTGACACTTTTGATACTAAAAAATGAGAGAGTTATGGTAAAGAAGAATCAAAGAATTAAGAGTGTGATTTTTTAGTATTAAGAGTGTCACTTTTTAGTATTAAGAGTGTCACTTTTTAGTATTAAGAGTATCACTTTTTAGTAATAAGAGTGTCACTTTTTAGTATTAAGAGTGTCCCTTTTTAGTATTATAAGAGTGTCACTTTTTTAATATTAAATATGTCACTATTTAGTATTAAGAGTGTCACTTTTTAGTATTAAATGTGTCACCTTTTAGTATTAAAAGTGTTATTTTATATTTTAATAAGAATTATAATAAATTTTCATTTATAGTGTCACATTTAATATTAAATGTGTCACTTTTTAGAATTAAGAGTGTCACATTTTAGTATTAAGAGTGTCACTATTTAGTATTATAAGAGTGTCACTTTTTAGTATTAAGAGTGTTACTTTTTAATATTATAAGAGTGTCACTTTTTAGTATTAAGAGTGCCATTTTTTAGTATTAAAAATGTCACTTTTTAATATTAAATGTGTCATTTTTTAGTATTAAAAGTGTTACTTTGTATTTTAGTAAAAATTATAATAAATTTTCATTTATAGTGTTACTTTTAACATTAAAATGTGTCACATTAAATGTGTCATTATAATAAATTTTCATTAATAAGTTCGTTAGGATCTGTCAAGTATACCAAACCAATTGATGGCTAACGGATCTGACAAAGAATTAAACTGCAAGACATGAGAATTCGGCGACAAACATTGAAAGTGGAGGGGGCACCGTCGAAAATAAAGGAAATGGGCATTTAAATTTATTGTTGTAGTTGGAGAGTGTCAAACCTTTAACCGCCTTGGGCTAAGCCTTTAAAGTTCATCAATGACCAACTCGACTAGCCCATATTTGTGACTTTTATTAAAATGTTTAATTATTAACCCGTGAATTTCTAGATTGGGCTCCGTCTTATGGATTTAGGATCCGTAAGACGGTCCTAGACAAGTCTTTGCCAAAATTAAATATAATACAATTATATTCATAAACTCACTTTAAAAAAAATTGCATAAACTTTCATATAAAAATATTAACATTTTTAATTCTTATAATCAATAAATTGAATCAAATATAATAAAAATACAATAACGTACATGATATTTAAAACGTTTATGTAAATTCAAAAAGTTTATAGACAAATTTCTAAATATTAGCCTTATAGTTTGCACAAATGACGCATTGGATAATTATCATATGTTCAAAAAGAAAGGAAAATCATGAAAGAAAATGAGACTTAAATTTAGAAATGCAACTTTTTTAAAGGCAAACAAAAATAAAAACGTGAGTTTTTTTTATATTGGAACTAAGGGGATTAATATATTTTTAGGGGCTGTAAAATAATTAAGGTATTATTAGTATTATTATTTGATGCATCGTGCTGTAAAATCATTATGGACTAGACGTTTATGTCCTCCGCCTTTTTCTACCTTCTCCTCTATCATAAGTCTTTTTCTTCCTCTTCCGCCTTTGTGTCTACTGAAAAATCCTCTAACCCAACACATGTCTATTACAGATTTAACTTGCTAGATTTAAAAGCCATCGTAGACAATATCACGTTCCATTCATCGTCGGAATTTTCAATCAGTCAATTTCCAACTGTATAATTCTAGATTCACAAAACGATTGACGATAATAACGCCATGAATCAGATCTACTACAAAATTACGCGTGGATATATTTATCTCTGCCTTTGACCAGGTAAATCAGATGAGCTGGCAGGGTGAAGACCTCCCAAGCCATGAACAGACCAAACAACTCTGTTAGGGATATCTCTATTTGTTCCGTCTGTTAAAGATCCATCGTGAAAAGACCAAAATATCCATCATGTGGATGGGCACATTTTATTGAACGTCTAAAGTCTGGTAAGATTGAATTGTATATAATAATAATAATAATAATAATAATAATAATAATAATAATGGTAATAATAATAATAATATTTTTGTGATGTTTTGAATATGCAGAATTTTCAGTACGAGATTTATGCTAAGAAAGAAGCTATACCGTGAGAACTAAGGGCTCGTTTGTTGTGGCTGATTGCTTATGACTTATGGTGATAAATTTGAATTTGAATGACTTTTAGTGATTGCATGATAGGCATTTGTTTGTTACAATTTGTTGAAAAATTGCTTATGAGTCGTTATAATTATTTGTTTAAAAAAAAACTTGAAAATTAGTATTCATATTTTTATGTATATTTCATAAAAGGATGAAATGAAGACAATCAAATATTTATTAATGAATAATTGTCTTCATGTTTAAAAAAAACCAAAAAAGCTTAAAATTTTGGCTTTTTGGCTTTTGGCTTTTCAATGCATAAAGTGTGTTGTACCTTACTTATTGGCTTTTGGCTTATAAGCTGAAACAAACACTTTAAATATGACTTTTCAAAAGCCAAAAGCCAAAAGTCACTCCAAATAAGCTGCAACAAACGAGCACTAAGACAAGTAGCTGATCTAGATCTAGCAGCCGACCTAGCAACGAAAGTCGATCCCGATATGATTTTTTTCGTTTTTGACCAGAAAGTCTAAAACTATGCATATAAGTCAAATAACCATCTTTGTAGATCCAACGACTTCTACTTTCTATAAATAAATAAACATCTACTCCTTCCATCTTAATTTTAGTGGCCTACTTTCCCACTTTTTAGTTGTCTCCAAATTTTTGTCCATTTAAAATTTTAATGCACATTATTAACTAGCTTCTTGATATGTTCGGCCCAAACCTGGTCACGAGCAACCCCCACGTACCAGTCACATGCTCAATTAATATGAGATCCACCAACCTAGCGGACAAAGATAGCTTGACACCACATAGCTAGTCGGATAGCACAGAAAATCAGACATCCCGCCCAAGCCTTGCCTGACATAGGCCTTGCCTGCCTGATCAGGGGCTATGTACGGGAATTACACTTGTTATCTACGAATCAGCCTCATGCAGCCGGGCAGAGCCTTCCTTGCCCAGGAAGGTATCGAGCAGGACATCTCGGGAACTTGTTCTCCAAGACAACTCAGAGGTTTCCTTATCTGAGCAAGACTCTTACCATATCTGCTCCCACAATCACGCAGTCAGCCGCATATCATGCCTACAATCTAGGGATTCTCTACTAATCCTCCTAGACATCTATGGCAATGAATTCTAAACGGATTCCATGACATTGGGGGCCTATAAATACCCCTCCATAAACCTAAACAAGGTACACACTCTTTCTTGAGCCTAGAACATCTGTCAAATTGTGTTTTACTTTTCTCACACGATACTTACTCTCACGCCGGAGTAGTTTCGCGAGGCCAAGCCTTGCACTCCCACTAAGGTGTTTCCGTGATCTTAATCAGGTTCAAGGAAGCAGATTCAAGTCCAGATATCCTACCCATCACACGGACGACCCAAGCTGTGTTTTTGCCACATCATTAAGTAGCTTCTCATTGTAAGAACATGTATAAGGACCGGTGGTGGCTCAAACTCTAATAGCTTTACGTACATTAATATATTTATCTTAATAATAAATATTATTATTTACAAAAAGAATTTTCTTTTATAAAAAACGTTTTGGGTAAGTAAATTATTTTCATGTTTAACTGGACATTAATTTGTTGTGCTAGAAATAATTGAAAATGTAAATTAAAAGAAAATAGTTATTGAGAAAAGTAAAATATATAGTACTCATATTTAATTATTGAGCTTGGGGACATAAAATAAAAAAAAGATGCAGTGAATAGTGGAGTAGTAAGAAAGAAAGTGAGTATTTATGATTAGAGCAATATGAGCATATGGGGTTGGCAGAAGGAAAGAGATGGTTATTAATACTCCATTGAGGAGTAATGTCTTTGTTTCAGGCTACGTAGGTATTGACCATTAGTTTCTAGTCTCTATTATACCTCATCCGTTCTGGGAAAAGATTCACCGTTTAAAAGTTAAACATTTAATAAAATGATAATTTTAATACCTCATTAGTAATAAAATAAATTATTATGACGTTTTAAACCCGAAAATGTAAATTATTGTCATGTTTAATCCGACATTGATCTGTTGTGCTAGAAATAATTGAAAATGTAAATTAAAAGAAAATAGTTCGTCTCTAAAATGAATGACAATATATATGCCATGTGTTCGTCTCTTCCAAATGTCAGGGCTTTGATCATGATTCCGTAATGAAGAATTACTTAATTTTTGCTTGAGATTCATTCCATTAGTTGATAAATTAAACGAGAAAATTGGTATATATAAACAGTATCTTAAGGTCTATTTACTAAATACTAAACCTGAATATTAAACTTTGAAAACTTATATCAAAACAATAAAGCCAAAAACATTAACTAACTGAATTTGAAACACTAAAAAACCAATTGTGGTGATCATAAAATTAAATGTTAAATCCATTTATTTAATTTGATAGTCTTTTCACCCCTAAAAGTGTTTTTTCTGATTAAAAAATATAAAATATTATAGTTGTTGAGAAACTATTATGACAAAGGGGGACTGAAAGTGAATATCACTTGGCCATGAGATTTTTCCTTTCACTTTAACATTTTATTTTCACTTTATAAAAGCCTTTAAAATTTAAAACATAAGAAAAATATTATTGTTGTAAAAATTGCCTTTTGGATTTAACCTACTTTCCATAAAGAATTAAGTTGCATTTTGGTGTCTCTCAATCCCGACTCCCTTCCTTTAGTGTAAACTGCTCTCAGTCCCGACTCCCTTCCTTTCCAAACAGTGCAAAAAGTTTTTCAGCGAAAATAGTAATGCAACTCATAGTCTTAATCTCTATTACTAACCTTATCAAACATTTTCTAAAGCAATAAATAACACTCTCATATTCGTAAAAGTCAACTGCTGTCGTCCATTAGGTCAAAATCTAACATTGCATTACATATTTTTTACTCCATTCGTTCATATATTATCGTTCTGGTTGATCCGACACAGATTAAAAAACAACAATTGACTTGATTATTTATATTGGTTTAATGTGTAGTTTCCTTTAAAACCCAAGCGTATGTTGCCCATAATTAAAGTAAGGTGAAAAAGTAAAAGTAAATTGGAAAAAGTGATGTTCTAAAAAGGTAAGTTTCAAAATAAAAAACTATTTTAGAACGGACGAAAAAAGAAAAAGAGAACGATAATTTAGGGAATGAGGAAGTATTAGTATTTAAAACATGCGATTAATTACGTATATAAATGTAGTTCTAAAGTTGATGAATGTTTTTGAGGATTGATAAGATGATTTGGTTGATTGTGTACTATTTGGTTATCTGATGATTTAATAACTCCCTTTTTTCTTTAGAAAATGTTTTCCATTCACCCGCTCTATCTATTTTGAAATTAGCGTGTTCTGTTTCGCTGTGTAAAATGATATTTTACATAGTACGGTATAATTTTTTTTTAAAGAAACGAATAGGTATTTATAAGAATAAAAAATTAGTAATACAACAAGATCTTGGCTGGGGCTGTCACTGTCCAAAGGATTATTTAATCTGTACTAACATCAGAGATATGAAATCAGGCTTTATTAAGATCCATGGTGAAATCACCCTTTTCTCCCTCTTCCCCTCTCAAAGAAACTACTTTCTGTTTCTACACCTTCCCTCTCTCTCATTTTCTACACTGACAGAAGGAATACCTGCACACTTGGACATGATAAGAGGGGCGCTGCAGCAGAGTGATCACATCATAATAGGACAGCCAAATATCCACACATTTAATTTTTTCTCCTTTTTTCCGGCCCATATCCCCCCCCCCACACACTAACCCCCTATTATTTTTGGCAAACCAATTTAACCATTAGTGTGTTTCAAAAAAAAATGTTGCCTTTTCAAACCAACTATTTTAAAAAAATTGTTTTCTTTTGAAACCAACTTTAAATTATTTTTTTATAAGAAGTAGACAACCTTAATAGTATATAATTAGTTATACAATAAGACTCCCATGCAATTGTTTTACGCTTCGTAATTCGTAAGATCGAGCCTCACTTTCTCACAGCTCACTATAAGATCGTCTTATGCATCATAATTCGTAAGATCGAGTCTCACCCTCTTACAGCTTAACTCACTAACACACGATGAGTATTCGGGTCAGGGGATTAGTCTTACAGAAAATACGAGGTTAATTATGATTGCATGCATTTATTTTCTGGGTGTATAATTAATTATTCCTCCCGTTCTGGACAAAGAGTCATCAACTATTCCATTTTGGGATGTTTCAACTAAAGAGTCCACTTGCAGAAATTAAGACGTAAAATTGTGTCATTTTATTTTGAATAAGCTATTAAAATTATCTTCTTTTTTTTAGTTTGACTTTCAAACGAAGACTTTTTACGCGGAACTATAAAATGAATAACAATATATATGCCATGTGTTCATCTCTTCCAAATGTCAGGGCTTTGATCATGATTCCGTAATGAAGAATTACTTAATTTCTGCTTGAGATTCATTCCATTAGTTGATAAATTAAATGAGAAAATTGGTATATATATACACTATCTTAAGGTCTATTTACTAAACACTAAACCTGAATATTAAACTTTGAAAACTTATATCAAAACAATAGAGCCAAAAACATTAACTAGCTGATTTTGAAATACTGAAAAACCAATTGTGGTGATCATAAAATTAAATGTTAAATCCATTTATTTAATTTGATAGTGACAAGCAACGTTGCATGCTAATGGCAATTGGTGCATTTCTGTTCCACATTCATCGAGATACGGAGGTAGTAACTATTCTATGCTCTACTAGCACGCCTTCGTCAGCAGCTGAGGGCTAGTTGCCTTCCATAATTACCTCTCTATCGAATAAGGATGAAGGCGGAGTCCAGCATCCCGAAGTCGTCTAAAACTATGCCAGAAAGTCTAAAACTATGCCTATAAGTCAAATCACCATCTTTGTAGATCCAACCACTTCAACTTTCTATAAATAACACTTTGTAGATATAATTGGTAATTTATTCAATCAATTAGATGTGTTATTTTTTCGTCTTTATTCACATTTAATTAAAATAAATCTTTTTAATACAAATGAAAATTAGATGTATTTACACTTTCAAGTAGAATATGAAAATTTAACATTGTTATTTATACTCATCATCTACATTTATATTAATGATGTATTTTCTTTCAAAAAAATTCATGAATTTAAGTGGCATTTAAATTCTTTCACATCTTTTACTGTAGTTTTTTTTTTTTTATTATTTTGTTTTCTATCCCTTTAACTATCAAATGTGCAATGCATGATGACTATTCTTTAGTACTTTTTTTGTTTTTAATGTTACTGCTAGCTCTATTCCAATTTCCAAGGCCTTTGATGACATAAAAAAAATATCACAATCTTCCTTTTTACATTTCACGTGAGTTGAACAAACAAAATTGGGCAGCCTTTAAATAGTTACGTAAATATGTACTGATTCGGTGCAATTACAAATTTAACCATATAAGCATAACATAACTAATTACGTTCTATTTTAGGAAGATAGCTTTTGACGAAAAAATTTAAAGAAATTTCTTTAAATGGAATAAGTTCTTACTTATATATATATATATATATATATATATATATATATATATATATATATATATATATATATATATATATATATATATATATATATATATATATATATATATATATATAATATTATATATCTTAATGTTCATGTCTATGGCACGGTATCAATATATCGTTTTTGTCGTTTTTTGGCAGCGTATTGGTAATGCTTTGGGCTGTTTTTTACGGGCAGACGAGAAAACTTTAGCTCTATCCCGGCCAATGTTTGCCCATATTTGTGTTGAAGTAGACATTTCTATGCAACTCCCATCGCGTATATGGATTGGTACTTCTAAGGAGGAGGGCTTTTGGCAAGCTTTAGAATTTGAAGGCAACATAGCTTTCTGTGATGGTTGCGGTTTACTTGGGCATTATCGATCTAACTGTCGGAAAAATAAGCGCGTCCCTGTAAAGACTGGTAATGGAGTGGACAATTCAAGGCGGGCTACGGATACAACAGGGACGGTTATGCCTGACATCAATAAGATACCTAATAAGGAAGTTGCGGGTGCCAAACCAACCTCTTTTAATGGGGGAAAAGATGGGCAGAAGTGGACTCCGATTATTTTGAAAAGAGGGGAGCACTTAGGGTCTAGTTCATTGGCTAGAGATTCTACTAACAAAGGCTCGGACGAAGAGGTTATTGAGGTGGTTAATGTTCCATCGAAAACTAATGATTTGAATAACAAGGCAGATACCTCTCAAGGGATTCATATTGGTAATGAAGCAAGGGATACGATTATCTCGAGTAAGTACCCGGCTCCAAATGATAAAGGGAAGAATAAGGTTAGTAACCAAGGGGATGTAGAGGAAGGTATTAAGATAGCGAATTCTTTTGAAGTACTCTCAGAGAATAATGGGGAGGAAGAGTTTTATGATTTTCAAAAGGATAAAGACCAGTTGGATACGTCTACTTGTACGACGAGAAAGGAATCGGAAGGATCTAAACTTTCTGCAATATGGACGGAAATTCTTCGCACTATCCCCCACCATTTGGGTAAAGCTCACTCTACGGGAGGCGATTTTGAAGAGCATCAGCCCAATTTACAAAGATCTACATCCTTGGATGAGTTCAATTTGCAACCAGTTACGGAGGAATTTCAGCAATATTGTGCAGGGAAGATTAAACAACTTCATCGAGATAAAAGTGCTAAACCATCTGCTCGCAAAACTAGGGCTCAGTCCAAAAAACATAAATCCAAACAATAAGTTTCCCCATGTCGATAATTATTTGGAATGCTCGAGAAGTTGGTAACCAAGATACTATAGATTATTTAAAGGTTTTAAAACGTCAACATAGGCCTTCGTTACTAGCTATTTTGGAACCTAAACTTGGTGGTGAGAGAATTAATGAGATAGCTCGGTTTTTGGGTTTTGCTAATTGCTTGCATCAAAATCCAGTAAACACACATATATGGCTGTTTTGGGAACGTGATTTGGAGGTTAATTTCCTGGATGCATCGACTCAACATATGACATGCAGTATTAGGAAATCTGAGAACACAATTATGGTTTCCTTTATGTACGCTCTATGCACTCGTTGGGGAAGGCAGAATCTTTGGTCTGAGCTTCTGGATATTGCGGCTCGTTATAGCGATCCATGGATAGTGGGAGGGGATTTTAACACTATCATGCATACGTCGGAGAAATTAGGAGGTCACGGCTGGGATTTACACAGTATGGGAGACTTTGCGGAGTTTAGTCACGCTGCAGGTTTGGAAGATATGGGTTTCGAAGGAAGCATCTTTACTTGGTGTAATGACCATCATGATGGTACTCGGATTTGGCAGAGGCTGGATCGGGTGTTCGTTAATGGTGCTTACAAAGCGAATTTTCCAGTCCTTAATGTTAAACATTTAGCCCGTGCCAACTCTGATCATGCCCCTTTGCTTTTGACTTTTTCAAAGGTTTAAAGGGATGTTTAGATTTCATAGTATGTGGCTGGATCATCCAGAGTTTTTGCGGTTTGTTGAACAATAATGGAGTCGACCTGTTGACGGTAGTGCTATGGAAGTGTGGCATCGGAAATTACATTATTTACGCAAGGAGCTCAAGAACTGGAACTGGTCTGTTTTCGGCAATGTTCAGAGAATGATTTCCAAGCATCAGGATGATATTTTACGTTTAGAGGTTTCTCTACAGCAAGGTGGGACGGTTTCGGTGGAAGGGGATCTAGTTTTGGTGAAACAATCCCTCGCCCAATGCATTAAATGGGAAGTAGAATTGTTGCAGCAGAAGGCTAGGCAGAATTGGCTCCGTGAGGGTGATCGAAATACGGCTTTCTTCCATGCTTGTATTAAAGATCGTAAGCAAAATAATGTTATTAGAATTAGAAATGAGGATGGTTCTTGGTGTGATAATGGGGATACTATCGGCTCTCAGGCTGTTGGTTATTTTACCAACCTGTTATCTCAGTCCGCGCATGTTATTCACGAAGATTTGTTTGATCATGCGGGAGATGGTATTCATCTGGAGGATAATGATTATCTTAGCAGTGTCCCTTCGGAAGAGGAGATTTGGGATGCGATTAAGGCCATGAACCCGGATAGTGCTCTTGGTAACGATGGTTTTACAGGGTGGTTTTATCGTGGGTGCTGGGACATTATTAAAAGGGATATCATTGGAGCGGTTCAGGACTTTTTTCATGGAGCTGATATTCATCGTGGGATTACTGCTACTACTTTAATTTTGTTACCGAAAATTAAAAATCCTATTGGTTTTGGTGATTTCCGCCCGATCAGTCTCTGTAATTTTTCTAGCAAGATTTTATCCAAAATTCTGGCTTCTCAGATTGCTACGTTTCTTCCGCGTTTGATTTCTAAGGAACATGCGGGCTTTATTAAAGGGAGGAGCATTCAAGAAAATGTGATGCTCGCTCAAGAGATGGTCCATCGGCTTAACTATAAAACACGTGGGGGGAATGTTATTTTTAAATTTGATATGTCCAAGGCATATGACAGAGTGGAATGGGATTTTCTGCTTCGCGCTCTCCGATCTTTTGGTTTCAGTGACAATAGTTGTTCTCTTATTTACCGTCTTATCTGTAATAATTGGTACTCGCTTCGTATCAATGGGAATAACTATGGCTTTTTCAAGTCTTCTCGTGGCGTTCGTCAGGGAGACCCTTTATCTCCTCTTTTGTTTGTGATAGCTCAGGAGATTTTGTCGAGAAACATTAATCGGGAAATTCAATCTGGTAGGATTTCTCCTTTTATGCATGGGTGTGGTGGAGTTGTTATTTCTCATCTGTTATATGCGGACGACATGTTGTTGTTTTGTAATGCCGGTAAGAGTTCTATTCATCATCTTAGAAGTCTTATAGTGAGATATGAACATGCTTTGGGCCAACTTGTCAATCTAGCCAAAAGTGGGTTTTACGTGTCTTTGAACTGCTCTGTAAGGAAACGTCGGGACATTCGGGACTGGACAAGTTGCTCCAATAAATGTTTGCCACTGCAATACTTTGGGATTCCCATCTTTCAAGGTAGATCTAAGGGGGTGTATTTTGAAGATTTGGTTCGACGGATTACATGTAAAATAGACGGTTGGGAGTTTAGACTTTTATCGTTTGGAGGCAAGCTGACCCTTTTAAAGTCGATCCTTAGTTGTATCCCGATTTATTCTCTTGCTGCCATCAAAGTCCCAAAAATGGTGCTTAACCAGATGGAGTTGCTTTTCGCTAATTTTCTGTGGAGTTCTAAAGGGGAGAGGAGAGTTCACTGGATCGCTTGGGATTCTATATGTCGACCAATTGTGGAGGGGGGGCTGGGTCTTCGGCGGTTGGGTCATATCATGGCTTCGCTCCATCCTAAGCTAGCTTGGAATGCTTTACAAAGTACGTGTTTATGGTCCGAATTTGTCAATTCTAAATATATGGATGGTGGTCGGGTTTCTATCTCTCAGCTTGTTTCTAGTGGGTGGAAGGCAGTAGCAGGCCAATTAGTTTTGCTTAAAGACTATACTCAATGGGTTATAGGGGTTGGTGATATATCTTTCTGGACTGACAACTGGTGTGGCGAGCCTTTAGTTGGTCCGTTACCGACAGATGCTATTTTGAAAGTTCGAGATGCTTGGCCCAATATTGGTGAGTTTCTGCCTTTAATTCCTACTCAATTTCATGCAACCATTGATAGAGTTATTCTTCGTCCGACTGTAAAGGATAGACTGGTTTTTACGAAGTCGAATACGGGCTTGTTTGCGAGTGCAGATTTCTATGATATCATTCGCAATCGGGGGCCTCATGTGCCTTGGGCATCGAAGATATGGCATCCTTGGATTCCATCGAAAGTAAGTGGTTTCATATGGAAGTTGTTTCACGGGGCCATTCCAGTAGATATGCAGCTTCGAAGACGAGGTATCCCTATTATGTCCAAATGTGTTTGTTGCTCAATTCAGCCTGCTTGTGAATCCATCCCCCATTTATTCCTTTGGTCTGAGGTTGCGTCGGAGGTGTGGAAACGTTTGTCTTTGATATTTCAAACTCCTGTGGTGTTTACCTCAATGCGCCATCTTTTTTATTCTTGGTCTCGGCATAGCGTTCGTAGTCAGCTTGGAGCTTGTGAGTTGGATATTTTTCTCTTTGGCTGCTGGGAGATATGGAAAGCTCGTTGTTGTGCTGTTTTCGATTCCAAACCGATGTTGATTGCGAATATAATTCAGAAGGTTCGTCTTCGGGTTATAGAGATGAATGTTGTTTTTCATCCTTCTACGCCGTCTGGAATCATGGGCAAACTGAGATTAGTAGAGTTTTGTATTCCTATTCATTATGTTAGGCCGCGGCGTGGTTTATGGTTGCGTTGGGAAAGACCTAATGGGGGTTTCAAATTAAACACAGATGGCTCTTCTAGAAATGGGGTATGCTCTGGAGGGGGTATTATTCGGGACATAGATGGGAATCTTGTGACTGCTTTCTCTATATTTTTTGGTAATGGTTCCAATATATATGCGGAGGTAGCTGCCCTTCGTTTTGGCCTGCAGCTATGTGCAAATCTTGGTTTCTCTGAAGTTGCAGTGGAGACAGACTGTAAGGTGGCTGCTATGGGTATTGTTGGGGAGTGTCAATTCCCTTGGTGTTATAGTTATGAATTGGAGGATTGCAGAGTTCTAAGTGCTGGCTTTTCTGTGTCCCATGTTTATCATGAAAGGAACAAAGTGGCTGATCTTCTTGCTGCTGAAGCCTACTCCCATCGTGAGCATATGGTTTACGTGGATATCGAGCGCCTCCCCAGGCAAATTCTTTCGGTTTTGAGACACGATATGTTGGGGATCTACAATTTTCGTAGGGGCTGAAAATAGGAGCTAGGATCTTTATTTTTTCTTGATGCTTGTTTTATTTTCTCCTCTTGGTTTCTGCTTTGATGTAACTCCTTTTCGAGGTAAGGCCCCTTTGTCCCCCCGTCCAAAGAGTAAGGCTGGTTGTCCCCCTCAAGTTTGTTTGTTTCTTCTTTTATTAATAAATCCCGCAGGTGCCGTCCTGCTTCCTTAAAAAAAAAGTAAATAAAATATGCGATTTAAGAAAAATATTATAGTTGAGGTGTATATTGCTTCAAGTGATAGTTGAGAGATTGATGTTTTATAAAGAAATGACTGTTCAGAAGATTAATAGCAGGATTTAGGAGTCTACGAAATCGACGACGTTCGCTTACCCTATAAGCTCTATCACCGAAAGGATATATAGACACTCTTATCCTAGGACACACTCGGCTTCTCTAAATGGATATCTGGCTTTCAACGTATCCAAAATCCCCAAGGCCCAACCCTGTAAGCAAGCAAAAACAGTAAACTAGGCAGGGGAACTCCCTGCAAAAGCCCTCCGATGTGGGAACTAGTCTAACAGCCAACTGAGTAAATAAAGTGACAGAGTTTTGCCTTGGTATGAAAATCACGTACCTCCCTCCTTTGTTTAAAGAGGTTTTTATAGCATGTGCTGTAGAGTAACTGCCCATTTAAACATCGTGGCGTGCCTGGCGAGCACATTAACTGCCACATTTATCACAACGGTCTGATCATGAGGGTGGTGGTGAGTTTCTCGGGAATAACTGTCCACGTTCTGGATGACCGTTACGTTATATAACTGGGCATGGTGAGCCTGCTCGCTGAGAACTTGATCGCTGGGTGCTGAGCCCCCAGCTCGATATCTATTTGCTTGCTGGGTTAGCCCCCAGCCGCTGCATTCTTGCCCGCTGGGTATTAAGCCCCCAGCTCGCAGTACATTTATGGTCGCTGCCCGTTCCTCAATGTGACCTGGGACTTAGAGTGCACATGTTCTGCCCCTGACTGATGGAGACGTGCCGGGCACGTAACTTGTTTCTTGGGCCTATTGGGCCGGACATCTCAATTATTATAAATCTAATATATTAAATGAAACAAAATTATTCTTTTTCTTGCTTTACAAAAAGCTTGATTTTAATTAGTAATCTCTATAAGCATTCAACACCGACCAGTTTGGGTATCTTGAGCCGCATTAAATGTGTCATTTTTTTTACATTAAATGTGTTAATTTTTAGCATTAAATTTGTCATTTTTAAACCTTTTGCCCTAAAAGTGTTACTTTGTCGTATAAATAAAAATTGTCACTATTAATTATAAAAATGTCACTTTTGACCCTAAAAATATTATTTTGCATTTTAATAAAAATTATCACATTTTTTCGACTTAAAAGTCGCACTTTCACCCTTAAAAAAGTGTCGTATTTGCCTTTATTGTGTGGTACATAAATGAACAACCAAATTATTATTAGACTTCTTTCCACGACCTAGCAATATTTGGTTCAAAAATACGCTGGAGCTGTGGAAAAATACACTGGAGCTACGCAAGGAGAAACATCTGAGCATTTTAAGAACAATTTAACAAAAGTTCCTTTATAATTAGAAAACTCCTTCACCATAATTTTGTGTCCGCACATCTCTTTAGTCTCTTATAAAAAAATAATTTAAAGTTGGTTTCAAAAGAAAACAATTTTTTTTAATAGTTGGTTTGAAAAGGAAACATTTTTTTTGAAACACACTAATGATTAAATTGGTTTGCAAAAATAAAATAAAAATTGACTAGGTTGACACACAAAAGGGCAAAATAGTAATTTGTGAAGAGAGGGTGGTTGTATTGGGGAAATTCACTTATGCCAACTATCGATACTAAGCCCATCCGTGTATATATCTGCTACTAAAATGGCAGAAAGACAACTTCCGTAATTTTTAGCAAAAAAGTAACGAAACATTGACTATTTACCTGGAATGAAGGGAGTATTACTTAACTCATTTGTCCATTCAAACTATTTATATTTTAATGCATATGGGCATCAATAAATTTTTAATAGACACGGCTCGTAAAAACTTATATTTATTCATGAGCATATCACCATTGCTAATGTGGAATTCAAGAAATTAGATGTCACATAAGATTTACATTATTGTTAAAAGAAAATAGCCTCTTCAATACAAATGTTTCTCTAGGCTATATGTCAAGTCCTCTGAAGCAAAGCGAGCGTAGCGGAACGAGCAGAGCGAAGTGGTCATATGCAACATAAGTGTAGTTCTGACTTCGAGTTTTGGAAATATGTAAGACGAGACGGTATGAAATAAGCACCATATTTTTCATTAAATTATTAAAAAAATCCAAATATTATTAAGAAGGACGTTATATTATGGGAACTATGTACGTATGGAATTGCATTTGCATATTAATCCATCTATTTTGCTTCAAATGCGTGACACAAACTTCAATTTTGATGGTTAAACATTATGTGAAACAAGATAAATTTTTATAAGAAATTCTTATTGAAGAATTAAAATATTTTTTGATAATACTATTTTAATATATATAATCTAATTGTTGAGTTAGCTCGATTAATTCTTTCTTTATTACTACTTACTTTAATTCTTTCTTTATTACTACTTACTTTAATTCTTTCTTTATTACTACTTATTTACTCCATTTTTGAGCTAAAAGTCTTTATTTGAAAGTCAAACTTTTTAAGAAAATGACAGTTTTAATAGTTCATTAGCAATAAAATAACACTTTTATATCTTAATTTTTTAAAGTGATCTTTTTAAGTAAAACATCCAAAAATGGAATAGTGTACTATTTGCCCGGAATGGATGGAGTAATTTGGATCTCTCACGTACAATAGATTAATGAAGAATACCCACACACTAGTTTTTTTTTAACATTTTCCAAACAATTTATGATCGGTCACGCTCTTTGTTCCAAGGATAAAGTACTTCTTAATTTGTATTTTGAAATATTTTATTATTGATCACTAAAATTACTATCATAAGGTTTGTTTACTAAATACTAAACCTGAATATTAAACTTTGAAAACTTATATCAAAACAATAGAGCCATGATCACGCTCTTTTGGTGGTGATCTTGTCTGGTTGTCCACGTATGAAACATGAATGGTGAGGTCTTTGTACGGTCGTCCTTGTCACGGCTTCCAGCTATTGCACGAGATAAACAATGAACGCCGTTAAGGAGTCGGGGTTGTCTGACTGTAACCCTCTGGCATGAAAATCAGATTTCTGGTGGAAATGGGTAATAAATACGTCGTAATAATAAATGGTCCGATAAGGGGTTGTGATAAGAGAGTTTTGATATCTCAAATTGTACCTACCTTTCCAATTAATGAATGTCCCCTATTTATACCTGATTGTCCTGATGACGTGGCGGCTTCTGATTGGGGAACAGGTTGCGGCGGATATTAAATGCACTGGTGGCTTTGTCAGAAATAAGTGGGCTGACCGCTGTCAGGGGTTGGTGGTTGCGTGTAGCGGTTTTACCGGGTCTAGGGAAGCTTCTTTGTCAGATCTGGTGATCATTGACCTAAGGCCGAGGGTGAGCGGTCTATGGGTAGTGGGCTATTGTCGCCGAGGCCGAGGGTACTGGAAGCCACTCTAGTTGTCGAGGCCGAGGGTGTTAGAAGCCACGGGTTTTTCTTGCCACTTGTCTCCAGCGAGCTCGCGTCATCTCGGTGGTATATGCTCGGCGGCTTTGTTGAATCTGCTAGTGGTTTTCATAGCGGGGCCCGTAATTGTGCCGAGGTTGATTTCCTCGGTTTCATCCTTTCAGTGGCCCCCTACTTTTTGGCCGCTCGCTACCGTAAGGCCAAGAAGTATTCTCTTAAGTCTTTGGTGGTGAGAGCTTGGTACCGAGGTTGATTCCAGGATTTAAGCCGAGGGCTAAGGAAGTTTATGGGGCGTTTTTGGGTGTCTGTCCAATCAGGACGGTTTGTCTTTTCGGGCTGTCATGGCATTAAATGCAAGTTTTGGCGGCTTTTCGAATTTTGTTTGGGGCGGCTTTTCGAATTTCGAAAAGTCTTTAATGCCGCCCTTTTTTTCCCGAATCCAGAGAAATCCAGGGCATACGATGTCGTTTCAGGTTTTGTTATGAAAAAACACGCGGGTTGACCCGGTAGGCAAAGGAGCCCCATCTTGATGCGACGTCGTTTCAGCGGGGTACAAAAGTCTTTTTCTCCTTTTTTCACATTTCACCGTTTTCACTTTTCACTCTCACTGTTTCTTCTACTGAGTTCTGAGCGATTTCCGGTGATTTTTCCGGCTATACTTCCCATTGAATCCTGTTTTGCCTGCATCCGTAAGTTTGCTTTTCCTTTCCACTTTCCACTTTCCACTTTTTGCTTTTTTTCTGGTGGCTTTTATTGTCACCAATTTGTATTCTCCGGTTCGCAACTCTGTCCGGGGTGTCGTTTTTGTTGTGTTTGCTTAATTTTCCGGCTTCTTTTTGGCTTTTTCAGGCGTGTTTCTGCTTACTTTGTTGATTTCTCCGACGTTCTTTCCAGCTTCATCTTTTGGTACGATTTTTCCTTTCCTTTTCTTGTTTTAGAGTATTTCTCGTAGAATCCCGTTTCCCGTTTTTTTTTCTTCTTCTTCTAGCAGCTCTTCCATGGAGCTGATAGATTACTGGAATAGGGTAATTCGTATACCCGTGTCAGTTAGGAGTCCCCTTCTTCCCCTTCCTAGTAACGTGGCCGAGGCTTCGGCTTTGGTCGAGGATATTACGGGTGTGTCCCCTCGGGCCGAGGATCTTTCTCGTGCCCTAGTACCATATCAAGGTGTGAACAGCCCTCTTGCCGAGGTTCTTTCCGAGGTTTCGGCTAATCCTGACCCCGAGGACCCTAATTGAGCCGAGTCTAGGGGTGATGAACTAAGTGATGATGAGGCCGAGTCTGCCCCTCGCGGCCCCGTCTAGAGAGGTATCGAGGGGAGCGTTTGTTTGGCCGAGGAGAGAGTGGTAGACACCATGAGGGTGTTTTTGAGCCGAGACCAGATATGACAGATTAAGTCTGATTGCTCAATTTTTCACCAGGGAGAGAGTCCTGCACTTCCGTCAGATCGAAAGAAGCCTGCAACGTCGGCAACTTGGTAGAATGGCGAGTGGAGCTGAGGCTTCTGTTCCTGGGCGAGCTGGAAATGATGGTGAAAAAGTGCCTCGCTACTTGAGGCCCTTCGAGAATAAGATAGGCTCGTTGAATGTAGAAGAATGGTCTTGGGCGTACAGCTCCAATTTTTTCCGAGGTTTGGTTCCTGATCCGAGATTGGGTATTCCGAGCCGCTAGTCCTTCGCAGCTTACATGGGCTTCTATTCTAGTCTTTTTCGAGTCATCTGGCCGTGCCCGCCTCTTGACCCTTTATCTCGGAAGTTTATGACCTGCATAAGCTCACCCTTTGTACCTCTCGCCCAACCTTACCCGAGCGCTGGTCAGCTTCATTATCTGTACCCGGTTGAAGGGGTTCGAGCCGACACTGACTGTCTTAAGGCATCCCCAAGGATTTCCCCTGCTGGCGAGCTTCGGCAACAAAGATCATTGGTGGTCGGAGAAGGTCCTCCTGGTGGAGTCTAGCCGAGGGTGGAATTTCGAGGCTCCTGAGGGAAAACCCCATGGTCTTTTGAAGACAAAGAATTTGGGTGCTGCCGATAAGGTCGTGAAGAGCGCCATTGAGGCCCCTTTATTGAATGATGAAGGGGTGCAGTTCGGTCTTACAACCGGAAGGCCATAGTTGGGGATGAGGGCCTGCTGGTCTTCCGGTCTCGGCGGCCAGTGTCGAGGGGGTGGAGAGGGCTTACTCGGACTTTGAGTATGTGAGCCGAGAGGGCTGGGCCCTGCACCAGGGATGGGTGTTTGGCTCAAAGTGTCCGGAGTGTAAGGGTATAGACGGGTCCGAGTGCTCGACACCAGGTCAATACTGTTACTTCTACCTTGTTTATTTTTTAGTCATTTTTGTTGTACTGGTCTCTTGATGTCTGATGCCAACTTTCTGATTTGCAGATATGGTTTTGACTCAGGATGCCATTCTGGCCCAGAAGAAGGCCGAGGAGGAGCGGAGGGAGGCCGACCGAGGCTTCTTCTTCGCAAAGAGGCCGATGAAGTACTGGTCGCCGCCTATGGTCGGCAGATACGGAAGATCCTATGAGGTGGCTCCCCCCCGCTCCATTTGCCGGCCTCCCAGGCGAAGGGCAAACAAATGCCAAAGGTCTCGATATCCCGAGGGCCAAGAGGCAAAGGCTGGGCACTACTCAAGGTCAGCTTCCGCCCACTTTGACTCCTGCCAAGCTTCAACTGACCTCGGCCCCGGCTCCTACTCCGGCGAGCGAGGAGGTGGCCGATAATAACAATATTATCGGTCACATTTGTAAGACGATTAACAACTTTCCTGCCTCCTTTTGGCTATAGGTAGAGAAATTGATGGGCGAGTGTGCAGTAGAGTCCGTGAAACCATTGCTCACTGCTAGGGGAGTTCAATTGAAAGATCTGTGTGCACTGGCCATGAGCGAGGTAGGTGGATCTTGTTCTTTTCTTACTTCTTAATTTGGTTTGTTTGCTCATTCTATTTTTGCTCCTGCAGCTCGACATCGGTCTTGCGACTTACCACGCCAAGCTGGGTAAAGAGGCTGCGTCGTGAGGGGAGCTAGAGCGGGCTTTGTTGAAGACGAAGGGGGAGATCTCATTTCGGCCAAAAGATAACATCCACGGAGGGAGACACATTCTTTGAAGGCGGCGAGCTCTCCCCAACTCGGCATTGAAAACACCTTTTGGTGGCGAGGAGAAGGTGTTGCAAGATAGGGTCGGCGAGAAGGATCGGCAGGCGGAGGTG
>CM028380.1:118401684-118429343 GCA_013146195.2 Codonopsis lanceolata
GGGGCGCCAGCCGGACACTACAAGGCCTCACAAGAATTTGGCGATCAAGTGGCCACGGACGCTCATCTAAGGCCAAAACTGGTGATGAGGCGAGGCTGCTGTCCAAAATAGCGACGAGGCCAAAGCAAAGAAAACAAGGCCGGAAGTGGCTCCAGCTGAGAGGAGCGAGGCGAAATGGATCGAGAAGGAGATGAAGGAAGGCAGGAAGAGAGGAAGGCACCGGACCAATCTAGCCATTCCTCTCCTCCATCTACCCAAGCTAAGCCATCCTCTCCACCTGCAATCCGACCAACCACCCTCGCCATCTCTGCATCCACTCCCAAGCCAAAGCGAAGGGGCCGGTAAAACCGCCGAAGACCGACCCGGCGATCCTCCAACCTCTGCAGATGGAAGCGGTGAGTCTCATATTCGGCCGCTAAGGAAGAAAAGAGGAAGCACCCAGCCAACTTGACGCCCAGCTTGACTACGGCGCCCAGGCCCTGCCACTCTGGGCGCCCACCCTTGCACAATGCGACCCTTTCGTATGCATCGACCGCTTCGTATTCATACGAGTCATCACTCGGAGGAATTCACCGGTCTATCCCTCGGGCGCAAAATCGGGGAGGAGCCAGCGGAGAACCCATCTCTCTCCTCCCTGCTCAACTACTCTCTGCCCCATCCCACCACCTCACCTCGCATCCATCCATCGACCGTGGCCGCGCCATTAGACCTGGCTGCCGAAGTTCCTCTTCGAACTTTCAATCGGTGGCGGATCTCTTCACCCCACTCTTCGCCAACCTTCTCCTTACCGGCCTTCCGGCCTCCCCTCAGACCTTCCTTCAAAAACCAAAATCCCTCTTCTACCACCCTTACCTCTTCTTTCGGTTCTCTCAGAACCCATTCCCCAATCCTCCCATATCGGTGAAACTTCGACAGCGATATGGGCTGATTCCCCCCAACACCACTCCCTCCACCCTCCCTATAACCATATCCTCTTCCACCAAAACCATACCAACCCAAGACTCATCCTCTTACGCCTCCGAGAACTCCCCCTCTCCAACGGCCCTTGAACTGCGGACTACGCCTCTGCCGACACCATTCACATTGGCCAAGCATCTACTTCCCATCGCCCAATGATGAAGTTTTGTCGGCTAGATGCCATCTACCAAATGCTGGCGAGTTTACAAGCATATCTACGCTATCTAAGTAGCCGCTGCGGCCAAGGCCAACGACGGCGGGCCACTAATCTTCGACAATTTCAAGAGGATGTGCGGACTCGTTTTGGACGAATGCGACACGACTTCACGATGTCAAGATCAACATCGAAGCTCAACGAGATGAAGGTTGCCGTATCATAGGCTCCATTTTCTACGAGTTATTCCACGCCATCACTCTCCATCTCGGCCACGGTCGTCCTCCCATTATGGAACTCAACAACCTCGCTCGCAACTCGCTCCACGATATAATGAATGCCAACCGTGATCGTGATCCAGCCATCACGGAGGAGAAGCAAATGAGATCTATCAACGAGAATCTTGATGGAAGAGAACGGCGTCTTCGTGAAGAAGCGGACTATCGTTCTCGTTCCACGGACCTCAAGCGATGCGGATGAAGCGAATACCAGCGATTGGAAGAGCTAGAGCGAGAAAGAAGAGAAAAGGAGGTTGCGGACAAAGGCAAAGGGAAAAGACCTTGGTAGCTTATGTATCTTTTCTTCCCTTTCCTTTGTATTTATCTTATTTTTGAAAACTACGTTGAATGTAAACATCTTGTTTATAAATACGTATGATTACTTGCTTTTTCAAAAATTATATTGTTTAAATTCTTCTTGCCGCTTTATTGTTTATCTAAATTAGAATTTAAACAATCAATTTAAATTTATTTAAACCGCCGCTAATACGTGTCTTTGTTCTTTGACTCTCTTATTCTTGTATGCACTTAGATTAGTCCCTTGCATTTGAGGTGTTATTACGCTTAATAGAGGCATGTCTTCCGATTACTTAATATATAAAACATTCTAAGACATGTTATTATCTATTAAATAGTTTGTTTTAGAGCCCTCATTTGTAGTAATGATGACCCGGATATAAATAGGAGGAGATTGTTGATTCTTATGTTAAATTTATATCGATCGATCAAGACATTACATTAGTTTTATACTTCAATGGCTAATCGGGTAGCGTATCGATTAGCGTGGCAACCGTGTATAGAACTTTGCCTTGTATAGTTTTTATAGGACTTTTTCGGGTTCGGAAGACCCCTTCTCGGCTTCACCGGAAGACCGCTCAAAGCTTAAGATAGGTAGACCTCGTGTCGGTGATGCGCTTCTACGTGTCCTCTCAAAAAGCTAGGCGGATTAATTCAAACTTATTCCCATATATTGTTTGAATTAATCCAAGTCATTCCACGACATGTCAAGCCGAAAGCAACTTTCCGAAGCGGGAAGACTTTTAAATCTGAAAGCGAAAAAGACTGTCCCCTACTTTCTGATACATCTCTCAGATCTGACACCAAATCGCCCACCTTTTTGAAGATCTCAGAAATGATTATCTGCTCTAGATATCTGTGAAGACGAAAATCCTTGACTGACAGCCCCATGCATTTAATGCATTTATGAATAGAGCTGTTGAAGTCTTCGTCCTCTTCAACGTATTCTTTTGAAATGCACCTGCTATAAATACTGCCATTGAAGATTGGAACAAGAGACAACTGTACAGAATCAATCGAACACTTAAAGAATTGCTCTGAAACTTCATAAACTCCAAGTCTTTCATTCGGTGCATTCAATAGATCCTTAATGTATCTAGAAGTCCTCGTCGACAACAAGAAGTCGCTCATCAACATTTATTGCTTTATTCTTCTTGTTGTTAACTTCCTTTAACTATATACACTTGCAATTAAATATCTTGTTTTTACTGAGATATTTAATTCCCTAGACCCAAACACAAGTCAATATTTTGTACACGATCCATTAGGGATATTCTTTGTAATTGATCTAAGTGGAGAACATAGTGCACAATTTAAATCCAAGGTTGACTGCCTTGGTGGTGGACGTAGCACTCATTATAGTGTGAACCATCCCAAAATACTTGTGTCATTCCTTACTGTTTGTCTTTTACTTGAACTTCTTAGTTTCATTGTTTATATTATCCATTTCAGCAGAACTTAAGTAATCTGTAAAAGGTCTACCGGTAGTCCTTATCGGCAGACCTGGAACAATCATCTTGAAGGTCTTCCGCTACTTGATTCTTTTCATAGATTGCAAGTAACTTTCAAGGAACTTACTTAAAAGTTTTTAAAGTGTTAATAAGCTATACAACCCCCCCCTTCTAGCTTATTATTGTGCTCATTGGGACCCACAATGTGGTTGGGTTGGAGGTAATTAAATATCTTTACAAAGATGATCCATATTTTGGAAAGATTTGGGAAGAATGCTTGAAGACTCCATTTAAACTTTTTTTGATTCACAATGGGTTTCTCTTTATAGATAAACTTTTGTGTATTTCGAATATTCTACGCAACAAGCTTTTATCAATGAAGCTCACCATGGAGGACTTCTTTGGACATTTTGGTAGAGATAAGACTCTTGCACTTGTTCAGAAAATTATTATTGGCCAAGGATGGATCGAGATGTCAAAAAAGTGTATCGGCGGTGTAGGACTGTCACATTGCCAAAGTCATGGAAAAAATCTTGGTTTGTACACTCCATTACGTACCAATGAGTCCATGGGAGGATGTTAGCATGGATTTTGTTGTTGAGTTGCCTCGCACTCAAAGAAAGAAAGATTCAGTCATGGTGGTGGTTGATCGCTTCTCAAAAATGGCACATTTTGTCCCTTGCACAAAGATTTTGGATGCTACACATGTAGTTGATCTTTACTTCAAGGAAATTGTGCAGCTCTATGGTATTCCAAGGACAATTACATCTAATCGGGATTCAAAATTTATGAGTCATTTTTGGCGTACACTTTGGAGGAAGCTTGGAACTAAACTTCAATTTAGTTCATCTCATCATCCTGAGGCCAAACGGACAAACAAAGTCTCGTGAGCAGGAGCTTGGGAAATCTTTTACAGTATGATTGGCAAAAATGCACGTCAATGGGATGCAATATTGGCTCAAACAGAGTTTGCGTATAATCGATCTTCTAGCCAAACTACTGGTAGGAGCCCATTCGAAGTTGTGTATGGTCATAATCCACTTACTCCATTGGATTTAGTTCCCCTTCCTACCACTCAACATTTTAGTGGTGACGGTGAAGAACGTGCTAAGTACATCAAGAAGATGCATGAGCAGGTTCGACAAGAAATTATCAAGCAAAATGGAAAGTACAAAAGAAGTGCAAATAAGCATCGGAAGCAATCAGATTTCAAGGAGGGAGATTTGGTTTGGATTACTTTGAGGAAGGAGCAATTCCCTCGTGGACGTCATGGAAAGTTGAAACCAAGGGCTGATGGTCCGTTCAGGATCTTGAAAAAGATTGGTGGCAATACTTATGAAGTAGAATTACCGGATAATTATGGTGTTTCATCAACTTTCAATGTTGTTGATCTCTATCCTTTCATTGGAGCTGAATCTGATCATGTAAACTAGAAAAAATTATAAAATGATATGTAAATGACGCAAAACTTAGGTTGTGTGTGGCAAAGTGGGACTTCATAGATACTTTGGTGGAATTTTATATTTTTTAGTGTAACTATATACTTTGGGGTTGAGAGTTTGATTCTCCAACACAATTTTTTTTAAAGGGTCATAAATTCCATAAACGACATAAGCAAAGGCTCCAACAACAATGTGCTTATCCAAGATAGTAAGTTTGAATTGTTTTCAATTTACAAACTGATAAAAATGAATGAACTCATGTTTGATATTAAAAAAAGAGATTTAAAAATAACCAACAAAAAAGACAAATGTGTAGGATAAGTTGCTATACAATGATTAAACACATACATTATAAATGACCGAAAGTATCATAAATGCTAAACACACAACAACATAATTTATAAGTCTCAAAAACTGTAATTATTAAAACTCACAAAAATTTAATAATTAAAAGTTTACAAAAAAATGAAGGAACCAACAAATCACTTTTAACAAAATTATTAATACCACATACAACGCACGTGAACCTTACTAGTATCAAGAAAAGCAAGGGTTGCCAATATTACTATCAGTTCCAGTTCATGACCCACATAAAAAGAGGGTACCAAAATCTTATTTACCGTTTGCACGATATTTTAAAGGAAAAACAGAAAGCAATAGAGGAGACCCTATCTCAATGATCAGGTTACTTTCATAAATATATATATATATATATATATATATATATATATATATATATATATATATTAGATTTAAGAGAAATAAATAATTATTTTTACAAACTCTGACATTGGTAAGGTTTATTTCCCCTGAATCACAACTGCATTGTAAGAGCATAAACAACAACTAATCAAAGCCATCATAGCATCCAATGATGAATCAATTGAAATCAAACTCAAATCAAATTAGATTTGGTTGATTTGAGAATCAAATTATGATACTCAAATCAAACCAAATCATCCACCGCTTTTAGATTTTTATTATTCCATTTTTGGGTGTAAACACAAGTAGCAACAAATCAAACATTTTCAAGATCCATGCGACGGTTTCGTATTTACCATAAAACATTCATCATTTCTCTCTCAAAAAGGTGAAAACTTAACCTCATAAACAAAGTATCCAAAATTGTCTATCAACATCAAATGGAAGACACTGGATGCTATGCCAAACCAGACTTTTGCAAAGGAGAAGAAGGCGAATTCTCAAAAACATCATTGATAGAGCAGGACTCTTAACATCATGAATGAATCACCACCATTGTACATGCAAGAGTGTGAGGCCATCTACAAAACAGGTTATCTTCTCAACAACAATCTTATTTTTACCTTGAATGAAAGAGAAGTAAGAATCACTCCAAATGATGTCTCCAAAAGGTAGAACATTTCTATTTCATGTGCTCTGGTCAGCAGTAAAAAGGACTCGACTTTTTCATCCGCATCTGAGAAGATATAGCCATAAAATCCATCAATTGTGCGTGCCCATGCTCAAATCATCAATTGTCTGTAAGCCAATGGATATCAAGAAGAATATTTGCATTGTTACATACTCTTGTTCTGGAAAATGATCGTAGCAGTTGATGTTACTACAATAGAAAATCTCAAAATCATATAAGGTTCCTAAGTGGTCTGTTTGACCCTAGAACAACTTCACGTAAACTTAGGACTACCAACTCCACTCTACAGGAATATGTTTAACGGAAATTCATAGACTAGAAAAGAAAGAAAGACCAAGAGAAGCCTAAATGTTGAAATGTCAAACCAAAGAGAGCTAAACAAGCTGCTCAATCCCCTCAAAAGAGTCCTTCTCCACCACCCTCCTTTAAATATAATTACTGATGACAACATGTATTTCTACCCTCCCCAAAGAACAAAAGATCACTACTTCCACGCAAAAAGATAGTCATGTAAACTTTTATATATGCATGAGTTTCAAACATAAAATATTTACATGAAAATCACGATACTTTAATAAACCTGATGCGTCCAAGATAATCTGGACCCAATAAATTAGCCCAATCCAAACACCTGGCTTTCAACGTGTCTGTAGATCCTCTGAGCCCAACTCTGAAATAAAGAAGAACAACGTGAAGCGGGCGAGCACTCGCAAAAGCCCTCGGCGTGTGAATGAGTACAAGAGAGTTAACAATTCGGCGAGTTTAGGCTAGAGAATAAGATTCTTGCGATACATTTCATCACATTTTGCCTTGCTTTTATATATCGGAAGGCATAATGCCAATAATCGTTATTAATCGCCCATGAATGCCATTAACTGCCCATGATCTTCATGGCCCTTAATGATAGGCGTAATAACTAACCCATTAATGGGAACGTATCGACTGGAGGATTTCCCGGACATAACCGTCCTCAGCTTTTAACAAACAATCTTGCCCGAATATAAATAACTTCGACTACTGTCAGCTCTTTCACGGACGAGCATAATAAATCATGCTCGCTCCTCAACCTTGCTCGCTAATTAAGCCCCCACTGCGAGGGTACCTTAACACAGCTCAACAACTTGCTCGCCTGCTCGGATGTCATTGACTTACCTTGCATGTGGTTCTTTAACTCGGGCCTGTTGGGCCTGTTGGGCCAGTTAGCTCAGTAGCCCCCCACTCCTTGCCTCACCGAGTATTCATACTCGTGACGAGGAGGAGCCCAAGAAATTGGAGAGATATTTTTCCAGAGTTGCTAAATCCCACGCTCCAAATAATTCAGACACCAAAACCTAGATGCACGGTTGCTCATAAACTCTTTTTTAGGTATCTGTGCCCAGGGAAATTGAACCACCAGTCAGCCTATTTAAAAGACAGCGCTTCCACGAACGCATTAAATGCTACGCCGCCATTTTGACTTCAAGCATCGCACCTTAATGATGAAATTTCTTCCAACCGGCGGTTTCCTTTAAAAGGCCAGAAACCACTTCCATTCCAAACTTTCCCCTTCTCAAATTCTCAGAGTATTGCAACCAGAATCGATTCTTCCATCTTCAACCGCGACAGGCTCTTGGGCTCAAACTGAATCTTAATCTACCCCAACAACTCCAAGCACTCTTACACAGGTATTTTTCCTCCGCCTTTGCTGCTTATTATACTTTGATTTACGTCTTCATCTGGTTAACTGTCGAATCCGAAATCTCCATGCCCCCATTTCTTTGCCAAAACTTTCTTTGAATTTCATGTCTTTGATGTTCTCGCATCAAACTCCTTCCATCCCCAAAACTACCTTCACCCAGAAATCGAGGAAACGTTGACCAGTGCCCCGTTCATTGGTTTACGGTTAAACCCTAGCTTGCCGCGAGTTTTCAATTAATTTCCTTTTTTCCCTCAAGCGTGGTTTAACCCGTGTTCCTCGACATCGTAGGATGTCTTCGACGCGGTAGAACGCCTCCGAGATCGAAGGTCAAGCTTATGATCATGGAGCTCCTCAGGAACAGATTGAATCCTCTGCCTCCCCCTCCAGCTCGGAAGCAACTGAACGAGAGGTTCCCCCACTTGTTCGACGGAGGCCTTCCCGAACGCTCCCTCGCAATGTCGAACAAGCTACCGAAAATCCCCTGATTTTAACCAATCCGACCGACCAAGACCGAGGCCAACAAACTGCCTCAACTAGCACACCTTTCATTTCCTGGGATGACCTACAAAGCGAGGATGAGGTTTCAACCTGGTTTTACTCCTTGGGTATGGACCCCAAGAATTATCGAGTTAGGGCCTTCGACTTGGACCTTGATGAAGCCGGTCACAACTTTCAAGGAGACCGGATGGTCTTCTATTTTGATTTCTTCTTAGTTGGTCTCCGCTTACCTTTAGACCCCTTCTTCGCTGAGTTCCTTATCGTGAACAACGCCCTTCCCTGTAACTTAACCTTAACCACAGTTAGGTTTTTAATTTCATACATCGTAGCCTGTAGACTTCTCACCACTAAATTAGCCCAATCCAAACACCTGGCTTTCAACGTGTCTGTAGATCCTCTGAGCCCAACTCTGAAATAAAGAAGAACAAACGTGAACTGGGCAGGGGCACTCCCTGCAAAAGCCCTCCGGCGTGTGAATGAGTACAAGAGAGTTAACAATTCAGCAGAGTTTAGGCTAGAGAATAAGATTGCGCATACCTTTCATCACATTTTGCCTTGCTTTTATATCGGAAGGCATAAATAATAATCGTTATTGGATCGCCCATGAATGCCATTAACTGCCCATGATCTTCATGGCCCCTTAATGATAGGCGAAAAAACAAACCCATTAATGGGAAGTATCGACTGGAGAATTTCCCGGACATAACCGTCCTCAGCTTTTAACAAACAATCTTGCCCGAATATAAATAACTCTCGACTATCGCCTCTTTTACTTGACGAGCATAATAAATCATGCTCGCTCCTCAACCTTGCTCGCTAATTAAGCCCCCACTGCGAGGGTACCTTAACACAGCTCAACAACTTGCTCGCCTGCTCGGATATCACTGACTTACCTTGCATGTGGTTCTTTAACTCGGGCCTGTTGGGCTTGTTGGGCCAGTTAGCTCAAAACCCAAAAAAAATTTTGAACGCATAATTCTCACGATTTAATGTACAAGAACATGTAATGGAAACTAACATGGATCCATGATATCGACTTTAATTTTCAGTAATTAAGGAAAGCGGAGTTTTTGACCTTGCCTTGTACTTTAATTTCTCATTGATGACGAGGAGAGTTTCCCTTTAATTTCCCTTTTCTTTTCCTTTCCTTTTGTGAATTTTCTCTAATTCTCCTTGACTTATCCATCTTCTTTTCTTTGGTCTGGACACATATATATAAGGAGAATTGGCTGGACATTGTGACTTCACCAAGAAGGAACCAAACAATCCTTCTTGGTCCTAACTCCAAGCCACCGCCTCGGAAAGGAATGATGTTATTGATAAACATCATTGACTTCGGTCAATGATGTTTATCTCCAAAGGTAATGTATATACATATATGTTCATTATTATTTATATACTATTTACAATTTTCAAAGATACAGGAAGAGGGAGTACTATTTTAAAACTCCCAAGTTTTAACATAATTTTATTCCCACTTAACCATCGAAGTGGGACACTTTACATGTTAAAACTTAATTTACCATTAATTCATATGGGTCACATTACTGGATAAATCTAACATTCTCCCACTTGCCCCATATGATGATTTAAGGATTTAACAACTTTAAGTGTATACAACGTTAAATCCACTTTAATGTCAATTTGAATTTCTTTTAATTAAGTCAAACTAATCGGATCATGACGGTTACACATCATTTAATTCGATATGTTCCCTTCCAAGTATCACAAATTAATTCAACTCAACTTTAACCTTAATGAGGTAAAACATAAGCCTCAACCTTACTGTCTTCAAAGAAGACAAATCTTTCTTACATTAAACTGTACAATGTAAATAAGCAGAAATATAAAACATTTACATGAGCTCAGAGTGTCATAACCAAAAGAGCAAATAACTGTTATGTATATATATACACACATACATGCCCATTATTTTAATAAGGACTTTTCCATGATACCCATCCTATCGACATGGCCATGAAATGTCTTAGGTGGTAATCCTTTTGTTAACGGATCCGCTATCATCATGTCGGTGCTAATATGCTCTATAGACACTCTTTGTTTCTGCACTTCTTCTTTAACAACCAAGTACTTTAATTCCATATGTTTAGCACCTTTAGAGTACTTGTCGTTCTTAGAGAAGAAAACAGCTGCGGAGTTATCACAATAAATTCTCAGCGGCTTAGCTATATTGTCAAAAATTCCAATCCCTGAGATAAAATTCCGCAACCACAATCCATGAACCGTGGCCTCAAAGCATGCCACATATTCAGCTTCCATAGTGGACGTAGCAATGAAAGGCTGCTTTCCACTCCTCAATGAGACTGCTCCTTCGGCTAAAAGGAACAAATAGCCAAATGTTGACTTTTTGGAGTCAACACATCCGGCATAATCTGAATCTGAATAACCGATTAAATTGAGGTGATCAGACCTCCTGTAAGTGAGCATGTGATCTTTGGTGCCTTGTAAGTACCGAAGAACTTTCTTTGCGGCCTTCCAGTGGTCTATTTCGGGATTACTTTGATATCGACCCAGCATTCCAACAGCAAAGCTGATATCAGGTCGAGTACAAGTTTGTGCATACATTAAGCTCCCAACCACTGAAGCATATGGAATAGAGTTCATTTCCTTCCGTTCCAAATCATTTCTGGGACATTGCATTAGACTGAACTTGTCCCCTTTCTGTATTGGAACTATCCCAGCCGAACAATTCTCCATTTTGAATCTCTCAAGAACTTTATCAATATAGGCCTTTTGAGACAATCCTAACAATCCATGTGACCTGTCACGGAATATTTCTATTCCTATCACATAGGATGCCTCACCTAAATCTTTCATTTCAAAGTTCTTAGAGAGAAATTCCTTTACGTTATGTAACATTCCAATATCATTTGCAGCAAGCAATATGTCATCGACATACAAGACCAATAGTATGAACTTGCTCCCACTAACCTTCATGTAGATACACCGATCAACGGTGTTCTCCGTGAAGCCATAAGATGTAATGGTATTATTGAATTTCAGATACCATTGACGGGAGGCCTGTTTCAGTCCATATATTGACTTCTTTAATTTACACACTAAATTTTCTTTTCCTGTGGTCACAAACCCTTCTGGTTGGTCCATATAAACTTCCTCTTCCAACTCACCATTTAGAAAAGCGGTTTTAACATCCAATTGGTAAAGCTCTAAATCATAATGAGCTACCAAAGCCAAAACAATTCTTAAAGAGTCCTTCTTAGATACTGGGGAGAAGGTCTCTTTATAGTCAATGCCATCCTTCTGTGTATAACCCTTAGCTACAAGTCTGGCCTTATACCTTTCGATGTTACCTTTCGAGTCATGTTTGGTCTTAAAGACCCATTTACAACCGACTCTTTTAGAACCTTCAGGTAACTCTACTAAGTCCCAAACCTCATTGTCATACATCGACTTAATTTCTTCTTTCATGGCATTGATCCACTTTTCAGAATTGTTACTATTCACCGCTTGACTAAATGAGATTGGATCTTTATTAATGCTCAAGTCACATTCATGCTCAAGATTATACACCACATAGTCATCAGGAATAGCTGATCTTTTCTGCCTTACAGATCGTCTTAAAGCTACTTCCTGTTGTGGTTCATTAATATCTTGCTCACCGTGATCGGTTCATCTATAATATTCTCATTTTGTGGGTTTTGAACATTAACCTGTTGTTCTGGTATGTTGTTTGACTGTGATACAACAATTGGAACAACAACTTCAGCAGGAATATCGGGTAATGACATTTCTACTCGAATTTCTTGAATGTCAATTTCACGTGGTTTCCCACTCCCACTGATTGAGCCATTTTCTATGAACCGAGCATTTCCTGGACTCAACAATTCTCGTACTATGGTTAGGACAATAGAACCTATACCCCTTAGACTTTTCAGGATAGCCAATAAAATATCCACTGACTGTCCTAGCATCAAGTTTCTTTTCATGTGGATTATATACTCTTACTTCCGCTGGGCAACCCCAAACATGAAGATGCCTCAAACTGGGTTTCCTACCTGTCCATAACTCATAAGGTGTTTTAGGGACAGCTTTACTAGGAACCCTATTGAGGAGATACGCAACGGTCTTTAATGCATGCATCCACATTGATAGGGGTAAGGAACAATCATTTAACATACTCCTAACCATATCCATTAATGTACGATTTGCCTCTCAAAGAACACCATTCTGCTGAGGAGTCCCGGCATTGTATATTGTGCACAAATGCCACGACTTTCAAGGAACTTTGCAAATGGACCTGGACATTGTCCCTTTTCAGTAAATTTTCCGTAATATTCACCACCTCTATCTGATCTCACTATTTTCACTTTCTTATCTAACTGCCTTTCCACTTCATTTATGAACACCTCGAGGATGTTCACTGAATGAGACTTTTCATGCAGTAGATAAACATAACCATAACGTGAGTAGTCATCAATAAAGGTAATGAAATACTGTTCGCCGCTCCAACTTGGAACGTCAAAAGGACCACAAATATCAGTGTGTATCAGCCCTAAGAGCTGAGTGCTTCTTGTGGCTGATTTCTTTACTGTGGTTTTAGTCTGCTTTCCTTTAATACAGTCCACACATACGTTCCAGTCACTAAAATCCAATTGAGGAAGAATTTCACTTTTCATCAACCTCAATAACCTTTCTTTGGAAATGTGACCCAATCTTTGATGCCACAAGTAAGTTGAACTTTCATTTGGTGTACTACG
Organism: Codonopsis lanceolata; assembly: GCA_013146195.2. NCBI lineage: Eukaryota > Viridiplantae > Streptophyta > Magnoliopsida > Asterales > Campanulaceae > Codonopsis > Codonopsis lanceolata. The sequence continues at coordinate 118,414,572 of CM028380.1, forward strand.
TTTAATGCCCACATTACTTTCAACATGAAACAAAGATTCAACAAAATCGTTGTTGAGATTTACACGATAAAGTGAGTCACACAACTTTCCTGACCCACAAAAACAGTTATCTTTGTCTTACAAATCTCAAAACGATAACCTATTATATCCAGCTTCCCTATCGAAACAAGATTTGCACTTTCAGTACATAGAGACATCTTTCCATGTTTAAATGACACCCTGTCCAAAAGCAACCTATAAGTCCCTATGCCTCTATTCTTGCCTTCATCCTGCTTCCCATAAACAAGTATCGTTTCATTTCCGCTTATGGGTCGGATCGCATCAATCCCCGCACAACATGAGACACATGAGTAGTTGCACTGTAATCTAACCACCAGGTATTAATAGGAACTTCTATAAGATTCGATTCGAAACACACAGAAACATAATATGTACCTTTCTTTTCGAACCATTCCTTTCGTTTAGGACAATCGGCCTTTACGTGTCCTTCTTTGTTACAGAAGAAACACCTAACTTTCTTTTTCTTGATTTGGCCCTCAGAAACCTTTATTGGGGCCTTATCACTTTTCTTGCCTTTGTCCTTTTTACCTGGTTTGAACTTGCTGCTGCTAGCACCATCATAGACTGTGAGGTGGATGGAGTGATCTTTTATTTTCTTTAATCTCCCTTCCTCTTGTACTAACATGGCCTTTAACTCTTTAAAGTTCCATTTATCTTTCATGGTGTTGTAATTCACCTGGAACTGGCCAAATTCAGCAGGAAGGGAATTCATTATGAACTGTACAAGAAAGCTATCACTCACATCCATTCCCATAGTCTTCAACTTTGCTGCTAGGTTGGACATTTCTGTTACATGATCATGAATTGACTTTGACCAATCAAATTTCTTTGTAGTCAATTCACCCATGAGATTGCCTACAATGGATTTATCAGCAAGATCCGACTGGGAATATTCTTTAACCTTTAACATGAACTCTCTAGCATTTTCAGTCTTTGGCATCGATGGCTTAATATTTTCAGCCATAGTCATTTTCATAAGGTTCAAACTCAGCCTGTTAGACCGCTCCCAAACCCCATAGATGGATTTGTCATCTTCTGAGCTAGTCTCTGTAATGGTTGCGGGCTTTTCATCTGATATTATAGCTATGTCTAGATCCATAACACCCAGAGTAAACTGGATTTGATCAGACCAGTCAATATAATTTAGCCCGTTGAACTTAACAACTGAACTTCCGGATGCGAAAAGACTTAATGAGGCTGCAAAACATTTATACATGCTCAACCATTAGTGCTTTGAGTTGACTTTAATAAATTCAGAAACTGTCATGAACTTTAAGCATGTATTTAAGTTCACCTTTGGGTAAGCCTTAAACACATAAACAATTTAATCGATGCCATACGATAGAGACTTTAATGGACAATCATAACATACAATAGTCAAATAAGTGTCTATCTTTGGATATACACCCTATTTAACCAAGGTACAATGATTAGTCCCTTTAACGTTATAGACTAGTTGCAATGGTCCGTCTTTGGACGACCTTCTAGCAATTAATCTATAAACTCAATTGTTCAATCAACTTTTCTTGTCATTTTAGAGGCATCTCTGTACTCATGAACAACTGACATAAAGTTAATTTAATGTGTTAGACATTCCATTCAGCCAAACCACTTTGGTGACTATCAAGTTATTAATGTCTTAACAATAAATTATACTTTTATATTTCAAGCCTTTAACAGAACATTAAAATTTTATTTGGAAAATAAAAACATAATATCCAATTTGTTCTGCAAATTTTCGGTAAAGCTTGAAATTCAACATAACCGGTGTTAAACACCCAATTAATTTTGCGCAAAAACTTTACTGCACAAAAACTTTAATTTCGCTCTTAAACAATACAAGAGCAACCAACATTACATGTACAATTACTGTACAAACTTTACAGGTAAAAATATAATTGACACTTTAATCGGAGAAATTATGAGTTCGTAACCTTAAGCTCTTATACCACATATAAACTTTTATACATACATGAGTTTCTAACATAAAATATTTACATGAAACTCACGATACTTTAATAAAACCAAAAAAAACTTTGAATATATAATTCTCACGATTTAATGTACAAGAACATGTAATGGAAACTAACATGGATCCATGATATCGACTTTAATTTTCAGTAATTAAGGAAAGCGGAGTTTTCGACCTTACCTTGTACTTTAATTTCTCCTTAATGACGAGGAGAGTTTCCCTTTAATTTCCCTTTTCTTTTCCATTCCTTTTGTGGATTTTCGCTAATTCTCCTCGACTTATCCATCTTCTTTTCTTTGGTCTGGACACATATATATAAGGAGAATTGGCTGGACATTGTGACTTCACCAAGAAGGAACCAAACAATCCTTCTTGGTCCTAACTCCAAGCCACCGCCTCGGAAAGGAATGATGTTATTGATAAACATCATTGACTTCGATCAATGATGTTTATCTCCAAAGGAAATATATATACATATATGTTCATTATTATGTATATACTATGTACAATTTTCAAAGGCACAGGAAGAGGGAGAACCACTTTAAAACTCCCAAGTTTTAACATAATTTTATTCCCACTTAACCATCGAAGTGAGACACTTTACATGTTAAAACTTTATTTACCATTAATTCATATGGGTCACGTTACGAAATAAATCTAACAAGTCAAGCCAAAAAGAGGGATCTAAACCTTTGCTGCACAAAAGGTCAGAAGATCCATGAGAATTTAGAACATTCCTAAACCATTTACATTTGATCCAACCCTTATTGAAGTTTCATTTGGTGATAGCTCAAGCTCTGAAGCTTGTGACAACGAGTCAATAAATTATCTTGATCCATTACTAGAACAGGTCTCCTATATTGTAAGGGACTCTTTGAGTGGAATGGTGAGAGTATCATTAAAACAAGGGGCTATGTGAAACATTTACAACCAAACAGAGGAGACCTCGATGACGGTCTATTCTTCCTCTCCGTCAGCTGCTGATGCACCCTACTTTTCTGTTTCATAAATCGACTGCCGCCCCTTGATTTCTGCCTCTCACTCTCATGGCGACCATCACCTTCACCAGGTCCTTTAGTAATCTGGGAAATTTTACCACCCGCCGGAAATTGGGAAATTTTACCTCGCAGGGAACTAGAAAGAATTATAATGACCTCAATGAAGGAACTTGAGAATGATGACCACAATCATTTTGAATTGGAAATCCAAATAATGAAACATAAATTATCCCACTATAATTGATCTTTCTTATTTTAATCATCAAATTCGGTTAAGTTAATGGAGAGGAGTTAGATCTAAGTTCAAGATTCAAATCCCATTAAATACAAGTGACCACCATCGTCGCCCTCCTCATCCTCATTGCTCCCAGTATTATAATCACCTCGATTGCCGCCCCAGTCCTAGATCTCAGATCTTGATCGCATACAACAAGATCTCAGATCTTGATCTTATTATCTTGCAATAGAATAACAGATTCTAGATATAAAAAAATTATTTATATCTCAATGGGAACTCTACACGATGCTGTATTTTCTCTCTCCGTTGCTATTACTGTTGTCATGATTTTCAACATCTTCTTCTTGTGAATCTGGAGTGGAATCATGGCGATGGGTGTTAGATTTCTTGATGTGACTGACTTCTTAGGTTGTGTGAGTGCTTTTTGGCAATGGGTTTTATGTACTTTTCATGAAATGATAGAGGATCTAAGAAATCCATGGATCTTAACTTGCTGGTGCAACCAAGTTTGATCTTTGAGTATTACATGATTGAAGAAGAAGAAACCCAAACCGATCTCCTATCAGGCTATCACCCAATTCCTAACTACTGTCTCTCCTCTTTCTTGGTTTTAAAAAAATATATCATTAACCCCCTTCATTTGAAAGTTATTTGACAGAACGATCCTCATTTTCTTTTTTACCCTTTAAAAATAAGAGGTGGTCTCCTATAAGACAGTCTTACCGTAAGACAGAGCCCCATTTAAAATTCGCGGGTTATAATAAATAAATAATAAGTTAGACAAAATCTTAAAAACAAGTTTGCTTAGTTGGTTCACAGCAAACCCCTTAATACTTGGTGTAATGAGCACGGGTTTGGGGTTTGAAACCCCATTGTGCGTTTTTTAGTTTTATTGTGATGTGTCATTTTGCTTCGATGCCCCTGCACTTTCAAGGTTTGTCGCCGAAATTCTATGTTTCTCACGCCTTATTGTTTAATCCTTTGTCAGCCCCGTTAGCATCAATTGCCTTGATATACTTGACGGATCTTAATCGACTTTAACGAAATACTAAATGACACGTTTAAAGTCAAACGTGACACATTTTAAGGTTAAAAGTGACACAATAAAGGGAAATTTATTATAATTCTCATTAAAATTCAAAAGGAATACTCTTAATGTGTAACTTTTTAGTATTAAAGTATCACTTTTTAGTATTAAATGTGTAACTTTTTAGTATTAAAAGTGACACTCTTAATACTAAAAAGTAACACTATTAATACTAAAAAGTGACACTCTTAATACTAAAAAGTGATACCTTTAATACTAAAAAGTGACACATTTAATACTTGACGGACCTTAATGGACTTTAACGAAATGCTAAATAACACGTTTAAAGCCAAACGTGACACCTTAAAAAGACAAAAGTGACGCATGTTAAGGTTGAAAGTGACACTATAAAGAGAAATTTATTATAATTCTCATTAAAATTCAAAGTAATACTCTTAATGCTAAAAAGTGACACTCTTAATACTAAAAAGTGACACTCTTAATACTAAAAAGCGACACGTTTAATACTAAAAAGTGACACTTTTAATACTAAAAAGTAACATATTTAATACTAAAAAATGTTACTTTAAAACTAACGTTGACTGCTAAAAGTGACACATTTAATACTAAAACTTGACATTTTCAATGTTAAAAAGTGATACATTTAATATTAACAGTGTCACTTTATAGTATAACATGTGTCACTTTTTGGCCTTGAAACTGTCACTTTACATTCTTAATGAAAATTATAATTTTTTCCTAAAAAACTGTTACTTTTGGGGCTTAAATATGTCACTTTTAGTCTTAAATGTGTTACTTTCACTTTGAAAAGTATCTCATTTTTTATAAATAAAAATCATTACGTTTGACATTAAAGTGTTATTTTTTAAAATTAAATGTATTACTTTTTAGCATTGAAAATATCAAGTTTTAGTATTGAATGTGTCACTTTTTAATATGTAATGTGTCACTTTTTAGTATTAAGTGTGTTCTCTTTTTAGTATAAAATGTGTCACTTTTTAGTATTAAGAGTGTCACTTTTTAGTATTAAAAGTGTCACGTTTTAGTATTAAGAGTGTCACTTTTTATTTTGATAAGAATTATAATAAAATACTTTTTATTTTGATAAGAATTATAATAAATTTTCATTTATATTGTCACTTTTAGCATTAAAATGAGTCACGTTTAGTTTTAAATGTGTCATTTAGCATTTCATCAAAATTCGTTAGAATCTGTCAAGTATCCCAAGGCAATTGATGCTAACGGAGCTGACAAAGGATTAAATTGCAAGACGTGGAAATTTGGCGGCAAAACATTGAAAGTGGAGGGGTAACGGAGCAAATAGAGGAAATATGAGCATTAAAACATAATGTTGCAACTGGGGAGTGTCGAACCGCAAACCTCCTTAGGTTGAAGCTTAAAGTTCCGCCTAGCACCAACTCGGCTAGCTTGATTTTATGTTTATTATTAACAGATTTTGTTATTAAGCCCCGAATTTGTAAATGGGGCTCCGTCTTACTGATTTAGGATCCGTAAGACCGTCTTACACAAGTCTTTGCCTAAAAATAATCATGTGCTCAGCACCTAAACACTTAACGACATCCAACAAAGGGATTACAAGCGTGCAAAAAGGGCATACTTTGGTCAGTACATTTCCTTTGTGCGGGGACTAATACTAGGCAATTGAATAGTATAGGGACTAATGGTGAGGTCAACCCTTGTTACATCATGCCCTGGTTCAGTTTTTGGATATACTTGGAGGTGTAGGTTGCCAATATGCTGGATAATTCTTTGAAAGAACAATAGTAGCTAGGATTCTTCAAAAACTGACAATGCAGTTTTCAATGTAGCTTGTGAAGAAGCTACAATGGAAGTCACAATGGTCAGAAAAATTAAAAACAGCATAAGACTTTAATAATAAAGCACGAATTAAACACAATAGATTACCAAACAATCTAGCTACAAGCCTATACTTGTAGATCTAGCCTCATGACCAAAAAGATTTCACTAAAAAGGATGAATCGTTTTACAAAAACTATGTGAAATCACCAAACAAAATACTTTCACAAGACAACAAGTCTTGGAGAGCAAAAAGCCCACAGAAAAATAGGTACAACAAACGTGGGAACAAACAAATAGCTTCCTAAAAACAGCACGGAAGACAAACAGCTTCAGCACTTCAATGTAGTTTCCAATGTTATAACATCCGAAGCTACATTCAAAAACTGTTGCACGTCTGGAAAGAAACAACTTCTGAATTTACTGATTTTCTGCATCTGAATATTCAGCTCTTTGAATTCTCTCTATCAATGCGTGGATCAGTCGTTGCCCTTTGTCTTCTATTTATAATGCTTGAGGAAACCTACACACAAAGAATGAATCTATCTCCAAGAAGGACAAAGATTAGTCTTTGGAAAGAAATACACTTACCATAATTCTTGGATTTCATTCCCTTATGGACAATGACTCAAGAGCCACGGTTAGTATAGGATCTTTGACTAGATTTAGTTTCCAAAATAGTTCCTAGAATTTAGATCTAAGAAACCACAAAATCTAAAGAAGTATTTTGTTTCCAAATATTGCCAAAACTCTTTAGGAATAGTTTGTTTCCAAAATAACTCATAAACTTTAGGACCAAGAAAACCAAAATCTAATTAAAGATTTTGTTTCCAAAAATACCACACTTGTCTAATATGTATTTTACCAAGAAGGAGAAACAAAAATAAAATAGGTCATGCCTATTTTACCCTTACATTCTTGTTGCCTTTACTTTGTTATTTGGTTTTATTTTGTGTCTTTATTTGGTTGTGGTCAACTGTAATTTGATCTTGTGCCTTTAATTTGTTGTTTCGCTAAATTAGCTCAACTACATCTTAGTAATTAGGGGTAAATTTAGGTTAGGTTTCTTAAGGTGGGCTTGGAAGGCATTAGCTCAGTTACTTAACCTTGACCCTAGGTTTATCTTTGTTGGTAAACTTTAGGTTGATTTTGTTTTAGATGGCTAACAACTCACAGCAAGTTTTTTGTAATAATCACGAGCAATATGAGACCTCCTGACCTAGATCGAGCAATATTTCAACCTAGAAGGAAAACCTTTGATGTCATGAGAGTTAATATGGAGCTTAAGAACCTGTGTTGCAATATTAATTTTGATGATGTAGCAAGTAAGAGAGGAGGGAGTTCGAAGGTTCAACACACTTCCTAGTTGATTTATGGATCTGAAAATATAGAGTTGGAATGCGTGGGGGTTGAATGACTATAAAAAAGACAAGTAGTGAAAGAGGCTATTAGAAGGTGGAAGCCAATAGTGGTATGTTTGCAGGAGACAAAAATAGAGAAGATGGATGACAAGGTTTTAGTGTGGGGGAAGGGGGAACAGATGATAAGATTGGGTTCATCTTGAGGCCGTAGGAACTACATGGGGTTTGGTAATGGTGGAATCAAATATTTTTTCTAGGATGAAGTGAAAGCTTCTCATTCTATTTTGTGTTTATTCGAGTGAGACAAAGATAGCTTGGGTGTTTACAAGGGTTTACAGCCCAACATTAGAGGTGAATCGTACAAGTTTAAAGGCAGTGTTGAAAGAATGGAATTATCATTGGTGTGTGGGAGGGGACTTCAATGTAGTTTGATTTCCTCATGAACGCATAGGGGCTCGAGGTTTGACTTAAGCTATGACAGACTTTATTGAGTTTGTTAATGAGGCGGAATTAGTGAATCGTACAAGTTTAAGGGCAGTGTTGAAAGAATGGAATTATCCTTGGTGTGTGGGAGGGGACTTCAATGTAGTTCGATTTCCTCATGAACGCACGGGGGCTCGAGGTTTGACTCAAGCTATGATAGACTTTATTGAGTTTGTTAATGAGGCGGAATTAGTGGATTTACCTCTGATTGGTAGTTTCTACACTTGGTTCAGAGGAGGTGGTAGACGGCAATGCTCAAGATTAAACAATTTTTTTGTGACTGCACATTGGGAAGAGCAGGTTGGAAAGGCAATTCAGATTAGTCTTCCCAGGGTAACATGAGATCACTCACCTCTTGTTCTTGAGTTTGGTAGTTGAGTGCGGAGGAAAACCCCATACAGATTTGAGAACATGTTGCTAAAGGAGCCAGGATTTGTGGATTGGTGAAATTGAAGTGGGTTTCTTATGTGGGAGAAGGAAAACCGTGTTTCCAATTAGCCAGGACGCTTAAATTGCTTAAAGAGGACCTTAAAGTATGGAAAAGGGAGACTTTCGGGAAGATTAAGTCTAAAATAAAAATTTCCATGAATGAAATCAAGCAGTTAGATGATTTGGAGGGTGAGGGTGGTTTGGGAGTGGCATAGTTTGCTCGTCTAAAGAAGGTAAAGTTGGAGGCTAATAGGCTTTTGATTAGTGGAGAAACACGTTGGAAACAGAAATCCCGTATTCAGTGGCTCAAGGAAGGGGATAAAAGTACTACGTTCTTTCATCGCATGGTTAATGCTCATTCTAGCTACAGTCAAATCCGAAAGCTGAAGATTGATGGCAATGTCAAGGAAGATCCAGAATTGATTAAGAAAGAGATCGCGGACTGCAGGTGCTTTACAAGGATGGAGGGGGTGGAGGTGTGGAGATGGATGGGATCTCGTTTAAAACAATATCTCAAGACGATGCGATCTTACTGGAGCAGCCTTTGTGTGAGGAGGAAATTGTAGCAGCCTTAAGGAGTTCGAAAGAAGATAAGGCACCAGGTCCGGATGAATTTTCTTTTGCATTTTTGAAGTATTATGGGAAGGTGGTAAAACAAGATATCATGGAGGTTATTCATTCTTTCTTCGAGGAAGGGAGCTTTGAAAGAAATCTTAATGCTTCCTTCATTGCCCTTTGATCGATGTATTTATACGTCGATTTTCTATACTTCTATGACTTAAATTGAGCGATTCCACGAGGCTTTTGGCTACTGATATGCGTTTTTCAGTGATTTTGTGAGTTTCAGGGTTTTAAGTGAAAGTATTCAGATTATAAGGCTTTTTGGTGAAAATTTCGAGAAGGGGTCAGAGTGTAAAATTGAAGAAGAAAGAAGAAGAATCAGACTGGGTACCTTGCGGTCGCAAGGTGCAATCTATCTTGCCTCCGTAAGGTAGGCAGAAACTGCAGAAAATCAACCCCGGAGAAATCAAGGACCTTGCGGTCGCAAGGTGCCTTATATCTTGCGACCGCAAGGTAGTCAGAATGCCCAAAATCACGTTTTCACAAGAGATCTAATTGCCCTACAACTCCATAGTATAAATAGAAGCCGGTAGCCAATGCATAGGACGGTTGGAGACGGCTAGAAAGTAGTTTTCTATAGTTTTAGAATATATTTTAGGTTGTATAACATAATTAGTTGTTGTAATTACAAGTATTGAAGATCGATTCATGAATTCAATCATCTCCATGTGCTGTTCATCTTCAAGGATGAACTAATCTACCATTAATCTAGGAGGTGGGAGGTAACTTGTATTGAATCTATGTTTTAATCTATATTTTTATTCATTCAATTCTTGTTGATTGTGGTGTTTATCAATCTCTATATTATTTCACTTTGAACAAATGAATGTAATCGTGAATAATAAAGGCCTAGAGGTGCGGATAACTGCATGATCAATGTGCATATGTCGTACACTGGCTCACCATCACAATAAATTGAACCTATCGATGCACGAGCGTGATAAGTTAGGGTCAGGCGATCCATATATGACCTAAGTGACAGTTAGATCATATGTTCTTGTGCCTAGGATATAGAATGGATGAATTATTTGAAGATAGAGACTGAACGGTAATTCAACAGGCTATATCTATATTTTGTGAACGAACTCAAGAGATTGAATGATAGTTTATTAAAATAAGCATAGAGAAGATACAGGTGAAACCCAAATCCTAGATTTCCATCCACCATAAGATCTTCATAAATTGTAATTGCTGCTAATTAGTTAAACATTAGAATAATAATTAGTTTAGATTAAAATAAATATAAAAACCCCACTTAGATTAATAATTTGCTATCAATAAATTGAACTATCTTTGATCTTCTTGTCTCTGTGGTTCGACCCTTGCTTCCCAAAACTATTCTCCAATAGTCTTGTCCACTTGTAAGGAAAATAATTAAAATAAGACATCGATCAAGTTTTTGGCGCCGTTGCTGGTGACAAGCTAGTTTACATAGTTAGTTTGTTGGTAGCGTAATTTTAATTTAATTTCAGTTTCAGTTTTTATAAATAAAAATACAAAAAGATTTTAATTTATTTTACTTGCTTTAATAGTTAATTGTTTTTAATTGCTTTATTTATTTTATGCACGGTCGTAGATCTTTGAATCCTCAACTGGTAGAACTTAATCAAAATATAAATAATATTAGAAAGAATCAAGAAGATCTTGAAAATAAAGCAACCCAGCCTGATAATCAAGAACAATTGAATCAAGAGGATCCTCTGGTTGATCCTCCAATGGACGATATTAATCAAAATCCTAAAAATCCGGTTCGCCCGGTTAATGCGAATCAAAGAGAAGAAGAACCTGTTAGAAGAAATATGGAAGTAGTTGTGAATCAAACAACTATTAATGATTTCAGTAGACCTTCACTAAATGTAGTAACATCATGCCTAGTCTTACCAGAAGCAGTAAGAAATTTCGAATTAAAAGGTCATTATTTTAATGCTATACCTTTTCCATGAATACAGAGATCTGTAAGTTTCCTAGAGATTATGAATATATGATGAGTACTTTTCCTTTAGGAGGGTTGACTGAAGACCAAGTAAAAATGAAATACTTTCCAAGCGCATTAAAAGATTTGGCAAAAAGATGGTTTATGAATCTAACACCTAGTAGTGTTTATACTTGAGCTCAACTTTATGATTTGTTTATGAGTAAATACTATAATGCATCTCTTACTGAATATAGAAAACAAATCATGTCATTCCAAAATGAAACAGGTGAAACATTCCATGAATCTTTGGATAGATTTAAAAATTTGCTTATTATGTGCCCTCATCATAATCTGGCGCAACATGTGTTAGTACTTCAATTTTATCATGGTCTTTCGCCGGGTCTACAAACTATGGCTGATAGTGCAGCTAGTGGTTCTATCAATAGAATGACACCAGATGCACTAGAGGAATTATTTGAGATGTTAAGCACAAATTCTCAACAGAAAAGTGCAAGAGGTAAAAGTAGAAGTTTATATCAAGTTCAAAAAAAACTAGATACACAAGCTCAATTTGAAAATTGGCTAATTCAAGAAGCATGTTCTTTATGTGGATTATATTCTCATGCTACTAATTTTTGTCCATCAAGTGCTATGTATGCTGAACAGGCTAATGCCATGAACGTATACCCTCAAAGACCAAGGAATGATCCCTACTCAAACACATATAATCCTGGTTGGAGGAATCATCCTAATTTTTCTTGGGGAGGAAATAAACCTTTACAATCTCAATAGTTTCAACCTCAACAACCACAACCTCAACAATTCCCAAATCAAGGTCAACTAAGAATTGAAGAAGTTCCAAAATCAGATGGAACAAGCAAAGGTCAAGCTGTTCTGATAAAATATTTGCTTGAAGAAGTTGAAAATTTGAAGAAGCACATTGCAAATTCTGATACCGAGAAAAGAGAAGAAGGGAAGTTCCCTAGCCAAACCGAGCAAGCAAAATCCATCACCACTCTGCGAAGCGGTAGAGTAATAGGAGAAGAGGTAAGCGATCCTGTTTAATCTTCTAATGTGCCTGATGAAGTAGATAATTCTTAAAAAGAAGTTGAAAAAGATAATAATGAGAATAATCAAACATCTAATCAAGAAGTAGAAGTAGAAGTTCAAAATAAAGAAAGTCAAGTAGAAGTAGAAAAAGAGATAGAACAAGAAGAAGAGGAACCTTATGTGGCACCACCACCATATGTTCCTCCAATTCCGTTTCCAAGAAGACTTATGAAAAACCGAATGGACAAACAATTTTCGGAAATTTATAATATGCTATCTAAAGTGAATGTTAACCTTCCTTTGCTTAATGTTATTAAAAATATTCCTGCCTATGCCAAGTTTTTCAAAGATCTTCACTCCAAGAAACACAAATTCGAAAACAATGAGAAAATTATTGTTTCTGAAAACGTAAGTGTTGTTTTACAACCAGAACATCCCCCTAAGTTAAAAGATCCTAGTAGCTTTAATATTCAAGTCTCTTTAGGTAGCTCTAAAAAGATGAAAGTCATGCTAGATCTAGGAGCAAGTATTAATTTGATGCCTTTTGTGGTCTACAAACAATTGGGGTTAGGAGAACTAAAACCCACTAATATGTCTTTACAATTAGCTGATTGTTCAGTTAAACATCCCTTGGGTATAGTGGAGGACATTTTAGTTCAGGTTGATAAACTAATCATTCCGATCGATTTTGTGGTCTTAGAGACGGAAAGGAAAATTTGCACAAATAATGAAGTTCCTATCTTGTTAGGCAGACCTTTTATGGCCACTGCCAATACAATGATAAATGTTAAGAATTGTAAACTTTCAATGTCAGTCCTAGGTGAAACTGTCAAAATATCTGTTTTTGATGCTATGAATAGACCTAGTGACATGAATGCATGTTTCTCTATAGACGAAATTGAAAAATTAACAACTCAAACTTATGAAGAAAGTTGTGAAGATGACGACTATGAGAAAGATGTATTTGTTGTCCATGATGATAGACCTATTCCTCCCATAAAAATTGACATTGAAGAGATAGAGAGAGAAATAGAAGAAGAAGAAGAAGAAAGACAAGAAAGAGAAAAATTAGAAGCTCTTAAAAATAAGAATAAAGATAATATGGAAAAAGAGTTGGAATCATAAATTAATTCTGATAAAATAGAAAAAGTAGAGGAATAAATTAATGAAGAAGAAGAAGTAGAGATTTTAAAAGTAGAAAATAATGAAGATCTTAAAGAAGAAAATAATGAGGAGGTTAAAGAAGAAGAAATAATTAAACCATAAAATTATGAATTTATCCCATCTGTTAAATCTCCTCCTGTAGAAGAATTAAAGCCATTAACACCCCACTTAAAATATGCATTTTTAGGGGAAGGTAAAACTTTTTGTTATAATAGCGTAGATTTAAGCGAAGAACAAGAAGCAAGCTTGTTAAAGTTTTATGGTCACATAAAGCCATAGGATGGTCCTTAGCGATTTAAAAGTATCGATCCGTACATGTGTATGCATAAAATACATTTAGAAGAAGGTAGTAAGCCTTCAAGAGAAAGACAAAGAAGAATCAACCCTCATGGAAGAAGCGGTAAGAAAAGTCCTTAAGCTTCTAGATCGGGTATAATTTACCGATTTCGAGATAGTAAATGGGTTAGTCAGTTCAGTAGTTCTAAGAAATCAGGAATTACAGTAGTTAAAAATGAAAAAAGATGAATTAGTCCCTACAAGAACAATACTGGTTATAAATATTATTGATTTGAGAAAACTAAATGCGACAACTAGGAAAAACCACTTTCCTTTGCCATTTATTGACCAAATCCTTGAAAGACTAACCCGGTCATGAATACTATTGTTTTTCTTGATGGTTTTAAGTTACAACAAATTCTGTAGCATCAGAAGACCAAGAGAAAACAACCTTCATGTCATTTGATACTTTTGCTTTTAGGAGAATGCCCTTTGGACTATGTAATGCACCACCACCTTTCAAGATGCATGATATCTATATTCTCGATTTAGTAGAAAGATGTGTCGAAGTTTTCATGGATGATTTTTCGGTTTTGGAAACTCTTTTGATCACTTTAGAAAATCTTACATCGGTCTTAAAAGATGTTGTGAAATTTAAAAACTTTAAGTTGGGAGAAAAAGTCATTTCATGGTTAAACATGGAATTGTCTTAGGGGCATGTTGTGTCTAACAAAGGTCGATAAAGGTGAAAAATAGAAGTCATATCACAACTACCTCCAACTTGGTAAAGGTGTTAGAAGTTTTCTAGGGCATGCATGCTTATAGAAGATTTATAAAAGATTTTTAAAAATCTATAAACCTCTATGCAACTTGTTAGCAAAAACCACAGTTTGTTTTTTTTGATCAAGAATGCTTAAATGTATTCAATTTATTAAAAAGATTAACCACTGCCTATTTTTTTTAAGCCCCGATTGGTCTCTCCCTTTCGAGATCATGTGTGATGCTTCTGATTTGCAACGGAGCCATGTTAGGACAAAGGGTAGATAGGAAGCCGCATTGATACATTATGCTAGTAGAACACTAAATGATGCACAACTAAATTACACAACAACCGAAAAAGTGCCGCATTGAAAAAAATTTAGACCATATCTGTTAGGATCACAAGTAATATTTTCCTCGATCATGCTGCTTTAAAATATTTATTGAGTGAAGAATGCTAAACCTAGATTAATTAGGTGGATTCTATTATTACAAGAATTTGACATTACAATCAAGGATAAAAGGGAACCGAAAATGTCGTGGCCGACCGTTTGTCTATATTAGAATTTTCACCCTTACT
>CM028380.1:118429443-118484842 GCA_013146195.2 Codonopsis lanceolata
GCTCAACTCGGTGAACTTCGCGGAATACTCCGCCACAGTCATGCTACCTTGCTCAAGATTATAGAATTCTTTCTCCCTTTGGTTGCGAACCACATCCGGTACATATTCATTCTTAAATTCCTTTGAAAATTAGCCCAGTGATAGGAACTTGTTGCATCTCCCAACTTTCCTTCAACACATTCCACCAATGCTCGTGGCTCCCTTAAACTTAAATGTCGCTAGCATGACTCTCTCTTCATCGGTACACCCCAACATAGATAATACCTTGATCATCTCTTCCATCCACAACTCGGCCTCCCTAGGTTCGGCTCCCCAAGAAATGCACTAGGCTTCAACTTAAGGAATCTCTCTAGGAGAGTGGTGTCAGTCCGGTCTCGGTGGTGGTACAACTTCCTCTCTGTCGAGGTGGTGGTGGTGCTCCCCGATCGACCTCCACGGCTGCCCCACACTTGAAAAGCCATCAACCTACGGTGTAACTCTGCCATATCCGGACCCCCGTATTCTCTCCCCGGGCGGTACCTCGGCTCCGAGGCTGGGGACCTCTCCTAGGCCTACCTCTACCCACGACCCCTTTGCCATCCCTAGGATTAACCATCGAACCCCTACAAGAATTCACTCGGCGTTAGAATCATCACACAAATAACCAACCCAACTAGGCCATGGAACCTATCTGGCCGCCAGCTACTATAGCTACGATACCAAGCGTGACGGCAGGCCAGGACCCCAATGCGAGATCAAGTCGTGCCGTCCAAATAATCAATAACACAAGCATGCGCAAGTAGGATTCACAATTCATGTGGCGCAACATTGCATACGGATAACAACTCGGCTACACTTGGCGGAAAAACAACTTAAATAAACAAGTCGGCGTTACGGTAGGAACCCAACAACTACTCCGCAATTAACACATGCTTATAAAACCTCAACGCGCCACAACATGCAGGAGACAACAACAACAATAATACTTTAAGCGAGCTTTAGCGGAAGAAACTGTAATGAACCATAACATATAAACAAGCACGACATATAAGTCGGCATACAAAAGATATTAAGTATCAAGTTTACTACAACAAAACCCCAAAGTCAAGTCTAGATGACTTGCTTCCCAAATCCTTACCAAAACAAAAGACTAATACTACACCCAAAGAACAACCTCTAGCTCGCAAGCAACCAAGCGTGAGTATGGCGAGTCTAGCGTGGAGCGTCTCCTCGGCTTTGATCTAGGAAAACAAAGCAAACAAATAGGGTAAGTCGAAAGACTTAGTAAGTTACTAAAATATGCATGTTCATGTTATAGCATGACATTTATCACAATTATGGCACATTATCATCATATGGCACTTAGCACATTGTTCACATAAGTGCGTAAAATAAATCATACAAGTAGGATATGATATAGTCACGGCCGCCGTAGCTCTGCAATACACTACATTCGGTTCGTGCCATCGATGTTTGGTGAATTCATCGACTCATACGAGAACCTACTCGATTTCATTAGCAAGCCAATGCGGCCTTGATACGGCAAAGGGCTACTTCCCCAACTGCGGCCCACGGTGGAGGTGTGTGTGAAGTCAGTGCGGCGATCCATAGCGAGCACGAATCCCATAATTCGTGAAGGCGTGCATCGTCCCACGACTTAATAAACAACCAAATAATGCGGTGGACTCAATGTGATGCACAAGTAGATATTTACATGACTTAAACCAATTAAGGACCGAATTCGACAAGGCGAACTCATCCAGACAAAGTAGGTTATGAATCTCTACCATAAATCATGTGAAGGCAATTAATTGCTCAAAACTCAACTTCATATCAACTTGTTGCAAACAATTAAACCAAGCTCATATTTGAGTAACTCAATCAAGCGGTGTCCAAACTTCGTAGGGATTGAAATTAGAGTTCAACATGTTCAATTCTTCCCTAGAGTCAACTCAGTTAGTCTTTCCTCTAAATTCCCAATTTTGGAGAAATTGAAGCTATGTGCTTCATAACCCAACCTAGGTCATTTCTAAATTCAACAAGGATGTAAATTCCCCAAGGCATTTCATTGTGATTCATATACATCATAGAGTTCAATTTATAGGATAGAACACATACAACATAACAACATATAATGTAGGCTCAATTTAGGGCACTTCTCATATAACACACTTCCATCAACAAACATAATACATGTTTCTAACATGTTCAAGACCTTAATTAGACATGATGAAAGAGTAATAAAAACTTCCAAAGGCAAGAAATCATCCTATACATGCTCCTAGCAAGTTCATACCTTTAAAATTCAAATAGATGGCATAAGAAGCAATTATGTGTCCTCATTGACCTCAATCATCATAAACTTTGTTTCCTTAGGGTCAATGAGAACTAGAAGGAGAAGAAGAGTAACTTACCTAGCTTGAGTGAAAACTCAAGAGAATCAAAATCTAAACGGTGAAGTCGTTCTACCCGTCGCGTACGTCAAGAATCCGAAGTTTGGCGGCAATCGAACGGTTGAATCTTCGTAGATCGGAGGAAGAAGAAGGAGCTAGGGCTCAAAACTTCAAGCCCCCAACTCTCTCTCTCTCTAATTTGTAAGAAGAAGGTGAAGAAATGAGAGGATTTACTGAAAATTGCCAAGGGCTTGGGTATTTATACCTCCAAAATGAGAAGGGCACAAAAGACATTTCTCAAGTGCAATTAGTAGAGATTAGGGGTAATCAAACACTAATCCAACCTAAATTAACTTCCAATTAGTGTTAGGACATGATTAGGACTAAGTATGGGTGGTTAGGAAGGGTTTAGAGGGGGTTTAATGAGGGTAGGATAGGTATTACACGTCAAAACCCAAAACAGGGGAAAATCCCGTAACTATGTACCAGATGTTGAGGCGGGCGCCTCAACATATCCCAAGCGGGCGCCTCAGCTGAGGCTCTCTCCCGGTGATTCTCATTTTGAAATTGCTCGGGGCAACTTGAGGCGGGCACACAGAGCTCGCAAGTGCGAGGCGAACCTCCAAAACTTGGTCTAAACAAGTCCTAAATGATCCCAAACTTATGGGCAACCATTCTAGGGTCTAACCCAACTCAAAACAAGTCGGAAACACACCCGAACAACAACCGGAACAAGGTAGGACAAGGCTCGAATCACGCGACGAATGGTTAACGAATCAAACTCCAATCAAACACCAATCAAACTAGGATAACTTGGACATGAAAAAGGTTTGTTTCAACATGGTTATGACCTGAATACAAAGCCAAGAACTCAACGAACACCTCGCACGACGAAATAGAAGCAATACGAGCAACGAGGGGAAAATCGCTAAAACCAAAACTAGGCAATCGTACCGGCGATTCAACAAACAAGCTTACAAGATTCTAAACATGTTAAGGGCTTCAAGAATGACTTATGAATGATTCTAAAACATTTATAAACTAGATAAACATGCTCACAATCAACAAGAAAACAAGAAGACAAGCATACAATGCACATGCAAGAATACGGGGTGTTACAACTAGGAATCCCAGGACTTTGCCTCTGGTAACCCCGAATGTGCACTTGGTGGGGTTAAGCTTCATTTGGTGCTTTCTGAGTCTTTCAAAGAACATCCGAAGATCTTTAAGGTGAGCACCATTGGCGTCGCTGGAATGCACGATCATATCATCAATATAGACCTCCATCTCTTTATAGATCATGTCGTGGAAGAGGGTGGTGGCAGCCCTCTGGTAAGTGGCTCCGGCATTCTTTAGTCCAAATGGCATGACAGTGTAACAGTAAGTTCCCGAGGGAGTAGTGAATGAGGTCTTCTCTGGTCTTCGCTGCCATTTTGATTTGGTTGTATGCATGTCGTCGATGAAGGATCGGACTTTGTGAGCTGCGACGGCATCTACCACAATGTCAATGTTGGGCAGGGGGAAGTCATCTTTGGGCGACGCTTTGTTGAGGTCGCGGAAGTCTACACAAATTCTGACTTTCCCATTGGGCTTGGGAACGGTCACTATATTGGATAGCCAGGTCGGGTATTCAACTACCGAATGAAGTTGGCCTTGTTGTTTCATGATTTCTTCTTTGACTTGTAGTGACCATTACGGCGATGCGGCGAGCTTTTGTTTGGCCAGGCGAGCATCAGGGTATGTGGGAATCCGGTGCTCGACTATAGGCTGGATCTAGGCGGGCATATCTTCGTAGGACCGGGCAAAAATGTCTACGAATTCTTTGAGGAGATCAATGAGTGCCTTTCTTTACGGACCTTGGAGGTAGCTGCCGATTCGATTTCTTTGACTTCATTGTCCGGCCCAGGGTTGATAGTGGGCGGAGTCTTGATATCTGGCGATGAATGGCTCGTTCACGGTACTCGGCGACTTTGCAAACTCAAGTAGATAACTTTTATCCTTTGGGTCCATTTTATTAAATGACTCATTATCATAATTATTATTATTTAATGCGTCTTTTAAAGTAGGTGCAACTAAGGAATAAGCAAAGACATCCATATTATTATTAAAAGCACATTGTACAGGGGTTATTACATTGTTGAGGACCTGGGGTTTAAGATCCTCAACTATAGGTAGCGGATTGGTAGATGACCAATTGTAAAGCTAGGAAAGGATCGGGGATAGTATATCAGAAGCGGTCTACCAAGTCTGCGGGTGTCGGGAGCGGACCGGTCGTGATGTACCAGTGCGAGGCTTATTAGAAATAGACTCGAACTTCGAGAAAGAGCCTTTTCATAATCGGTGCCTATCATACCCGGAAATTTGTCCCCCAAATTTTCATTAGAAACTTCCTGGTTTAGAATTTTAAGCACCATAGTTTTCAAATCTTCGATGTCAGCCTCCATTTTGGCGGACGGGAAGGTTGGGTTTTGGTATATGCTGGCTGGATTTGGGAAGGCTGGGTTATTTCCTGGTTGAAGGTTTTGGTAGGGGTCTTGGGCTGGTGGGTTTTGGACAGTGTATGGATTCTAGGTTGATGGAATTTGGGCATTATAAGGATTCTGGGTTGGATATGGACTTTGGATAGGGTAGGGATATTGGACTAGATAAGGATTTTGGGCATGATAGGGATCATGGGTTGGATAAGGATTCTGGGCTGGATAGAGATTTTGGATAGGGTAGGGATATTGGACTGGATAAGGATTTTGGGCATGATAGGGATATTGGGCTAGATAAGGATTCTGGGCTAGATAGGGATTTTGGATAGGGTAGGGATATTGGACTGGATAAGGATTTTGGGCTGGATAAGGATTTTGGATAGGGTAGGGATATTGGATTAGTGGGTTGGTGTTTGGTTGGGAGATTGGATTTGGAGAAACATGGAAGGTTGATGCTTCTTGGGGGACTGCAGGGGAAGAGATTTCTTCACCATTGGATTTTAAATTTTCCATCAGATTAGCCACTTGGCTCATTATACGATCAATAAATGCATCCAAATTTTGGTCTAGCCATTTTTGTATTGACGGAGGCGGAACATACCCTGGAGCCCCTGAATCTGTACCCATAGCTGACTGCTCGCTTTCTTTAGCCATACTGCTCGGATTTGTACCCTCTTAGCGATTACGCCTGTCGATCTGGCGATACCTTCGATCGATTTACGCACTACTTTCCCGTATCAACCGGTCAGTACTATCTCTGCCTTTCCAAATTCGGGCCAGGTTTTTGAGGAAAATGGGGTTTGTGGAGGTATCAGAAGGCTGGCTGGAGGATGTCTGGGTTTGGAGTACAGCGTGCCTTTTTATTAGTATTTTATTATTTTTTTTTGTTTCCTACAATTGACCGGATAAGCACCGCTTTATTTTGGCAGATCTCGGGACTTTTCCCTGGAGCAGTGGATTCTTTCTCCGCAGTATAGACCAACGTATTCCACACGCCTTTCGACTCCCGATCGGATGGTCCCAGGCGAAGGGCCTATACTCTTTCCAGCATTCACCATCCGAAATAGTCTAGGTCGAGCATCTGAGAATTATAAGTCAGCCCATGTTTACTATTTATATTTATTCTTTTTTTTGTGCGCACTTATTATTAAATTTTTTTTTTGAACTTGCGCTTTTTTTTTGACATATATACATATATATATTTTTTGATTTTTTTTTTACAGAGGCTGGCTTATAACCCAGAGATGCAAAAACCGGTCGGTCTGTGAAGTGTCCTGAAAAACTATATGCATTCTAACGTTGGCTTATGCAGGGGGTAGGCTGGCCATAGTGTAGAGTAACAGTTCGGAATATATCTATATGCGTGCACGTGTGTGCGGTATCTAGAAAGCAGTAAAGTCTTTATTTATTTTACAGATATATGAACAGAAAAATAAAATAGATTTGGCCTGTCTTGCTGTTATGTGTGGATTTTCTCGGCTTTTTATTTTTTAGGGCAAGCAAGCAAGCACACGTGCACGGATTTTGGTCCTATGTCCCCAAAATAAAATGACAGAATGAATGCAGATATGTATAAATGTACAGAATAAAGTGAAAAAGAAAATGAACTGAAATAAATAATAATATAGAGCCGAAAGTAAAACCCCATCTCTTTTGTTGTGCTGCCCGGAATTTATTGTAATATATAATATATATTTTATATCATTTTTTTTCGCTTTTTTTTGTATATATATATATATATATATATATATATATATATATATATATATTATACTCTTAAACATGCATGTAACAAGTATCGGAACGAAACTGCTGCCAGATGGAGGATCATATCCACAAATATAACCACGGCCGTATAGGAACACTTTATTCAAATGCGTAAATTAATATGACAAGCATACTGCAGCCAGAAACAAATAAAAACAAAAAAGTTTTATTTTACGAGTGTAGCCCTCCATTTTATTTAAAATAAAACAACTCTCCAGCAGAGTCGCCACTGTGAGGTTCCCGGGGTGTGACCCGCGCCCCGCGCGCCCTTGGATAGGGGTGCGCGTACGTGCGGATGCGGGACACCACTGCTCTCGTTCCACCCTCCCTTGTTTAGGGGAAGACGAAATCAAAAGTGCGAGAGGAGTGTTGTCTATGTTAGCACGTTTGAATGTGCCTCGGTTGCCTTGAGTGAATTTTGTATCGAAAATGGGAACTGATGGTTTTCCGCATCAAGTTATCCCTTGTTTAGGGGATACCAGGATATGGGAATGCATTACCCTTTCATTCCCATTTTCCCTTTTTTAGGGGAAAACGGAAAAGTGCAAAAAAGGATATTGCGACGCCCCCACTATGAATTTATTAAAAATAGCCTTATGGCCCATTCAGATTACTATGGGAGCTTTGGGTTTCCCGCATCAAGTTATCCCTTGTTTAGGGGATACCAGGATATGAGAATACATCACCCCTCCATTCTCATATCTCCCTTTTTTAGGGGAGAACGGGAAAGTGCAAAGAGGGAATGTTGCGAGGCCCCACTGAATCCGAAAGTTTTAGAGTCGCCATCTTTATTTTAAGGCAAATAAAGCAAAACCAAAGAAAAGAAAAATAAACCAGAGAAAAAGAAAACGGGTTCGGAGGTTAAGTTACGAGTTGGGAAGGTGCTAGGCACCCAACTCGCCATTTCGGTCTCGAAAATGGTTTTTGGCTGAAGTATGCTTATTGTCATATTTATCTCGCAAATAAATAAGGTATTAAAATGACAAGGAAATTTAAACAAATACATTCGTGGCTACATTATTCTACGGACTCAAGTGGCCGTTTCCTTCCAATAATTACAAACATATTTAAGAATATTTGGCCATTATAACGGCTCTTTTACATAATATTTCCTATTCTAATCCGGGCAGCACAATGGCTTATATTGGCTACATTGCGTTGGATTTAAATAACAACTTTTAAAAATAAATAAAAGACATAAAAATAAATAAATAGAAATAAAAGATGCTCTTAAAGGTTTTACCTTTTAGAACGGCGGTGTGCTCGCTCTGTCCTTCAGGGAGAGGGAGTCTTTTGTTGTTGTTGTGTGGTTGTTGTTTTGATTTGGGCAGAATGACTGCTTTATTTTTGAAGGTTTGGGCTTATCAACTCGGGCAGAGTGACAACTTATTTGGGTAGGTTTTGGCCTTTTTGGTTGGGCGGAACCTAGACTTAGTTTTTTGACTTTTCGACTCGTTACTCGGGCGAAGTAACGACTTACTTTGGGATTTTTGGACCGGGGAAGTGAGGTGGATACCTAACAACTAGGCTAGGGATCACTTATAACCTATGGGTTTTTGATTTGGCAGAGTTTGGACGGGGTTTGGAGACTCTAAGGGCTTCCACTCACCTATCTCACACCTCTCGTACTATTTTTATCGAATGATTGCAGAAGCAGAGCTTCGTTGCGATTTTTTTATCGCGGAATTGAGCAGCGAAAATGGGGAGCCGGGGCCTCCTATTTATAGTGGAGAGGCAGGACACGCTGGGAATTTGTAAGTTTCTTCATCCAGCATTAGTGAGTTGTGCTCCAAGCTTCAGGGGTTGTACATTTCGGCTTCTGAGACAAGCTACAGTAAGTAGCATGGTGCGGCCAAGCAACCCTTGGTGCGGCACCAAGGGTCCTTGGTGCGGCACCATGCTTCTTTCCCACTTTCAAATTTTTGCACTTCCCCCCCTGCAGTTCATTGTTTCGTGCATCCTGCTTTTCCTTTCGCATTTTTGACTCCTGTAACTTGACATTTGTTAAGTTTTAACAGTTCTTGATATTTTATGTCGATCACATACAGTACGAAATTGGGGTGTCTGAGCCCCTCAACGATGGAGTCTGGGTAACCCAAGGCTTCGAGTAGGCGAACATCGTTGATAAACAATAGACTCTCCAATTTCGTTCATTTAAGAACGGGAGAATGCAATTGGTAGCAGTTATAATGCACAGTTAACATGCTATCCAAACTCTATAACCTAGACATTTTTAGTCGGTTATATAAAAAATTATCGCAGTTTTAAGTAGATATGAATTTAATGTGCTCTGATGGTCGGACCTACTAATGTAGGCTGCCTACTTATTCCCTATTAAAGGAAATCAGACCAAACGTAGTTCAGGCCAAAACCTAAACTACAACCAAGTGAGGATGTCATGTCCTTCGGGTCAAGCCCGACCGAGAACACAACGGAAAAAGATTTTTGTGTTTTCGAAAAAGCCGTATTCTTCCGGTCCGAAACCGTTGTCAAATACGGTATGAAGATTTGAATGTTTTTCTGCCACCACATTTCAACCGGTCAATACCTTGTCGTTGAAACGTGTTAAGAAGAATTTTCTAAGTTATGTCTGGCTGGTCGCTGCCTTGTTTCCAAACATAAACCCGAAAACTTTCAGATATCCAGAAAACTGCACTCGACCGATAAAGATCCGTCGCCGAGCACGGCAAATTGATCACTCTTCAAGTATTTTCGAAAATTGTGAAATGGAAAACATTCTTTTTCCTTCCTTTTCTTTTTCTCGCTCTCTCTGTTTTTTTTTTGTTTTTTCAAATATTCCTCTTTTTTTGTGTTTTTGAAATATCCCTCTTTTTTTTGCTTTTTGAAATATTCTTCTTTTTTTTTTTGAAATATTCTTCTTTTTTTTTTTTAAATCAAAACTCAATTTAAAAAAAAAAGAGTTTTTCTTCTATTTGAAAACAAAAGCAAACTTTTTTTTTCTTTTTTTTTTTTTTAAACTTTCCTTAAAAGGAAATTATTCTAGAGTCAGGGTAAGAATACTGTACCTGACTTACCTGTTTGCACCTGGGTGGCTGCCGCGGATTCGGCTAATCTGACATTTCTGCCACTCTTGCTTGAGAATTTATTCTCTCCCCTTTTTTTTTCTTTTATTGTTGTGATGGTCGGACCTACTGATGTAGGCTGCCTACGTATCCCTTTTCAAGGAATCAGACCAAACGTAGTTCACCTCTGCTGGGGATTTTGGTCTTGTTCCTTTTTTTTATTATTATTATTTTTTTTTTGATTATTTTTTTGATTTTCTTTTCTTTTTTCTTTGATTTTTTTTTTCTTCTTTTTTTCTTTTTGACCCGCTGGGGGTGTTATTTCCTTTGTCCTCCGGTGAACGGTTGCCAATTTTGGTTAACAAGATTAATTTTGTTAACTTTCCGTTAGGCTCAGGGACCCTTTTGAAGGCTTTGAAATCTGAGGACCAAAGTGTCGCAGCTTCAAACTTTGGAGGGGGAAAAGGGAAATTCCCTTTTTCTCCCTTATATGGATGGGGGTGTGAGGGAGAAGCCTACTGCTTCTCTTTCCTTCTTTTCTTCTTTCATTCTTTTCCCTTCTGCTCGTCGCCATTGTTGCTGCTGCTTACTTCTTTTTTTCTTTCTTTCTTTTTGCTCCTTTTCTCGATTTTCTTCCGCCAATTTTAGTGTTTTATTTAGCAGATGACATCTTCTTCGCGATCCAGGAAGGGGAAGGCACCGATGCACCCAGAATCTGGCGAGAGGAGGAGAGAACCTCCTAGCTTGGTTCGGAATAAACTCAAGCACCCGTACTCTACAAATGACTGGGGCAATCTTCTGCGAGATCGGAATACTCATGTGTCCAACCTTCCTCTGACTACTGTAAGATTTCTCTTTTTTTTTTTGAAATTTTCCTGGCTATGTTTCAGATCTTCTAAGTTTCTGCACTGTTTGGGACTTTTGGAGCACTTTTGACTTTATTAGTAATGCATATGCATGTCCTATTTATGCCTAAATGATGTAATTAAGTGATAATGTATGAAAAATCAAAAATTCCAAAGTAAACTGTTACTCTGCCCAAGTAACAAGCTCAAAAATCAAAAAACTAAGCCTAGGTTCCGTCCAACGAAAAAGGCCAAAACCTACCCAAATAAGCTGTCACTCTGCCCGAGTTGACAAGCCCAAACTCTCAGAAATAAAGCAGTCATTCTGCCCAAATCAAAACAACAACCACACAACAACAACAAAAGACTCCCTCTCCCTGAAGGACAGAACGAGCACACCGCCGCTCTAAAAGGTAAAACCTTTAAGGGCGCTATTTTATTGTATTTATTAACTTTTTGTCTTTTATTATTTTTAAAAGTTGTATTTAAATCTGGCACAATGTAGCCAATATAAGCCGTTGTGCTGCCCGGATTAGAATAGGAAATATTTTGTAAAAGAGCCGTTATAATGGCCAAATATTCTTAAATATGTTTGTAATTATTGTAAGGAAATGGTTGCGAGTACGTAAATAATGTAGCCACGAATGTATTTGTTTAAATTTCCTGTCTTTTTAATACCTTATTTATTTGCGAGATAAATATGACAATAAGCATACTTCAGCCAAAAACCATTTTGAGACCGAAAGGGCGAGTTGGGTGCCTAGCACCTTCCCAACTCATAACTTAGCCTCCGAACCCGTTTTCTTTTTCTCTGGTTTATTTTTCTTTTCTTTGGTTTTGCTTTATTTGCCTTAAAATAAAGATGGCGACTCTAAAACTTTCGGATTCAGTGGGGCCTCGCAACATTCCCTCTTTGCACTTTCCCGTTCTCCCCTAAAAAAGGGAGATATGGGAATGGAGGGGTGATGTATTCCCATATCCTGGTATCCCCTAAACAAGGGATAACTTGATGCGGGAAACCCAAAGCTCCCATAGTAATCTGAATGGGCCATAAGGATATTTTAATAAAATCCATAGTGGGGGCGTCGCAATATCCTTTTTTGCACTTTTCTGTTTTCCCCTAAAAAAGGGAAAATGGGAATGAAAGGGTAATGCATTCCCATATCCTGGTATCCCCTAAAAAATGGATAACTTGATGCGGGAAACCATAAGTTCCCATATTGGATACAAAATCCACTCAAGGCAACCGAGGCACATTCAAACGTGCTAACATAGACAGCACTCCTCTCGCACTTTTGATTTCGTCTTCCCCTAAACAAGGGAGGGTGGAACGAGAGCAGTGGTGTCCCGCATCCGCACGTACGCGCACCCCTATCCAAGGGCGCGGGTCGCACCCCGGGAACCTCACAATAGGCAGGAATATTTTTAATAACATTAAGCAAAGGAAGGTTAATATTCACTTTGGATAACATATTATAAATTTCCAAAAATTGTTTGTCCATTCGGTTTTTCATAAGTCTTCTTGGAAACGGAATTGGAGGAACATATGGTGGTGGTGCCACATAAGGTTCCTCTTCTTCTTGTTCTATCACTTTTTCTACTTCTACTTGACTTTCTTTATTTTGAACTTCTACTTCTACTTCTTGATTAGATGTTTGATTATTCTCATTATTATCTTTTTCAACTTCTTTTTCAGAATTATCTACTTCATCAGGCACATTAGAAGATTGAACAAGATCACTTACCTCTTCTCCTATTACTCTACCGCTTCGCAGAGTGGTGATGGATTTTGCTTGCTCGGTTTGGCTAGGGAACTTCCCTTCTTCTCTTTTCTTGGTATCAGAATTTACAATGTGCTTCTTCAAATTTTCAACTTCTTCAAGCAAACATTTTATCAGAACATCTTGACCTTTGCTTGCTCCATCTGATTTTGGAACTTCTTCAATTCTTAGTTGACCTTGATTTGGGAATTGTTGAGGTTGTGGTTGTTGAGGTTGAAACTATTGAGATTGTAAAGGTTTATTTCCTCCCCAAGAAAAATTAGGATGATTCCTCCAACCAGGATTATATGTGTTTGAGTAGGGAACATTCCTTGGTCTTTGAGGGTATACGTTCATGGCATTAGCCTGTTCAGCATACATAACACTTGATGGACAAAAATTAGTAGCATGAGAATATAATCCACATAAAGCACATGCTTCTTGAATTGACCAATTTTCAAATTGAGCTTGTGTATCTGGTTTTTCTTGAACTTGATATAAACTTCTACTTTTACCTCTTGCACTTTTCTGTTGAGAATTTATGCTTAACATCTCAAATAATTCCTCTAGTGCATCTGGTGCCATTCTATTGATAGAACCACCAGCTGCACTATCAACCATAGTTTGTAGACTCGACGAAAGACCATGATAAAATTGAAGTATTAACACATGTTGAGCCAGATTATGATGAGGGCACATAATAAGCAAATTTTTAAATATGTCCCAAGATTCATGGAATGTTTCACCTGTTTCATTTTAGAATGACATGATTTGTTTTCTATATTCAGTAAGAGATGCATGTTTATAGTATTTACTCATAAACAAATCATAAAGTTGAGCTCAAGTATAAACACTACTAGGTGTTAGATTCATAAACCATCTCTTTGCCAAATCTTTTAATGCGCTTGGAAAGTATTTCATTTTTACTTGGTCTTCAGTCAACCCTCCTAAAGGAAAAGTACTCATCATATATTCATAATCTCTTAGGAAACTTACAGGATCTTCGATTCACAATAGTTCTTTGATTCACAACTACTTCCATATTTCTTCTAACAGGTTCTTCTTCTCTTTGATTCGCATTGACCGGGCGAACCGGATTTTTAGGATTTTGATTAATATTGTCAATTGGAGGATCAACCAGAGGATCCTCTTGATTCAATTGTTCTTGATTATCAGGCTGGGTTGCTTTATTTTCAAGATCTTCTTGATTCTTTCTAATATTAGTTATATTTTGATTAAGTTCTACCAATTGAGGATTCAAAGATCTACGACCGTGCATAAAATAAATAAAGCAATTAAAAACAATTAACTATTAAAGCAAGTAAAATAAATTAAAATCTTTTTGTATTTTTATTTATAAAAACTGAAACTGAAATAAAATTAAAATTACGCTACCAACAAACTAACTATGTAAACTAGCTTGTCCCCGGCAACGGCGCCAAAAACTTGATCGATGTCTTATTTTAATTATTTTCCTTACAAGTGAACAAGACTATTGGAGAATAGTTTTGGGAAGCAAGGGTTGAACCACAGAGACAAGAAGATCACAGATAGTTCAATTTATTGATAGCAAATTATTAATCTAAGGGGGGTTTTTATATTTATTTTAATCTAAACTAGTTATTATTCTAATGTTTAACTAATTAGCAGCAATTACAATTTATGAAGATCTTATGGTGGATGGAAATCTAGGATTTGGGTTTCACCTGTATCTCCTCTATGCTTATTTTAATAAACTATCAGTCAATCTCTTGGGTTCGTTCACAAAATATAGATATAGCCTGTTGAATTACCGTTCAGTCTCCATCTTCAAATAATTCATCCATTCTATATCCTAGGCACAAGAACATATGATCTAACTGTCACTTAGGTCATATATGGAACCTGACCCTAACTTATCACTCTCGTGCATCGATAGTTTCAATTTATTGTGATGGTGAGCCAGTGTACGACATATGCACATTGATCATGCAGTTATCCGCACCTCTAGGCCTTTATTATTCACGATTACATTCATTTGTTCAAAGTGAAATAATATAGGGATTGATAAACACCACAATCAACAAGAATTGAATGAATAAAAATATAGATTAAAGCATAGATTCGATACAAGTTACCTCCCACCTCCTAGATTAATGGTAGATTAGTTCATCCTTGAAGATGAACAACACATGGAGATGATTGAATTCATGAATCGATCTTCAATACTTGTAATTACAACAACTAATTATGTTATACAACCTAAAATCTATTCTAAAACTATAGAAAACTACTTTCTAGCCGTCTCCAACCGTCCTATGCCTTGGCTACCGGCTTCTATTTATACCATGGAGTTGTAGGGCAATTAGATCTCTTGTGAAAACGCGATTTTGGGCATTCTGACTACCTTGCGGTCGCAAGGTGCTTATACCTTGCGACCGCAAGGTCCTTGATTTCTCCAGGGTTGATTTTCTGCAGTTTCTGCCTACCTTGCGGAGGCAAGATAGATTGCACCTTGCGACCGCAAGGTACCCAGTCTGATTCTTCTTCTTTCTTCTTCAATTTTACACTCTGACGCCTTCTCGGAATTTTCACCAAAAAGCCTTATAATCTGAATACTTTCACCTAAAACCCTGAAACTCACAAAATCACTGAAAAACGCATATCAGTAGCCAAAAGCCTCGTGGAATCGCTCAATTTAAGTCGTAGAAGTATAGGAAATCGACGTATAAATACATCGATCAAAGGGCAATGAAGGAAGCATTAAGATTTATTTCAAAGCTCCCTTCCTCGAAGAAAGAATGAATAACCTCCATGATATCTTGCTTTACCACCTTCCCACAATACTTCAAAAATGCAAAAGAAAATTCATCCGGACCTGGTGCCTTATCTTCTTTCGAACTCGTTAAGGCTACTACAATTTCCTCCTCACACAAAGGCCGCATCGTCTTGAGATATTGTTTTAAACGAGATCCCATCCATCTCCACACCTCCACCCCCTCCATCCTTGTAAAGCACCTGCAGTCCGCGATCTCTTTCTTAATCAATTCTGGATCTTCCTTGACATTGCCATCAATCTTCAGCTTTCGGATTTGACTGTAGCTAGAATGAGCATTAACCATACGATGGAAGAACGTAGTACTTTTATCGCCTTCCTTGAGCCACTGAATACGGGATTTCTGTTTCCATCGTGTTTCTCCACTAATCAAAAGCCTATTAGCCTCCAACTTTACCTCCTTTAGACGAGAAAACTATGCCGCTCCCAAACCACCCTCACCCTCCAAATCATCTAACTGCTTGATTTCGTTCATGGAAATTTTTATTTTAGACTTAATCTTCCCGAAAGTCTCCCTTTTCCATACTTTAAGGTCCTCTTTAAGCAATTTAAGCTTCCTGGCTAATTGGAAACACGGTTTTCCTTATCCCACATAAGAACCCCACTTCAACTTCACCCACTCCACAAATCCTGGCTCCTTTAGCAACATGTTCTCAAATATGTATGGGGTTTTCCTTTGCACTCGACTACCAAACTCAAGAACAAGAGGTGAGTGATCTCATGTTACCCTGGGAAGACTACTCTGAATTGCCTCTCCAACCTATGCTCTTCCCAATGTGCAGTCACAAAAAAATTGTTTAATCTTGAGCATTGCCGTCTACCACCTCCTCTGAACCAAGTGTAGAAACTGCCAATCAGAGGTAAATCCACTAATTCCGCATCATTAACAAACTCAATAAAGTCTGTCATAGCTTGAGTCAAACCTCGAGCCCCCGTGCGTTCATGAGGAAATCGAACTACATTGAAGTCCCCTCCCACACACCAAGGATAATTCCATTCTTTCAACACTGCCCTTAAACTTGTACGATTCACCTCTAATGTTGGGCTGTAAACCCTTGTAAACACCCAAGCTATCCTTGTCTCCCTCGAATAAACACAAAATAGAATGAGAAGCTTTCACTACATCCTAGAAAAAATATTTGATTCCACCATTACCAAACCCCCTGTAGTTCCTACGGCCTCAAGATGAACCCAATCTTATCATCTGTTCCCCCTTCCCCCACACTAAAACCTTGTCATCCATCTTCTCTATTTTTGTCTCCTGCAAACATACCACTATTGGCTTCCACCTTCTAATAGCCTCTTTCACTACTTGTCTTTTTTATAGTCATTCAACCCCCACGCATTCCAACTCTATATTTTCAGATCCATAAATCAACTAGGAAGTGTGTTGAACCTTTGAACTTCCTTCTCTCTTACTTGCTACATCATCAAAATTAATATTGCAACACAGGTTCTTAAGCTCCATACTAACTCTCATGACATCAAAGGTTTTCCTTCTAGGTTGAAATATTGCTCGATCTAGGTCTGGAGGTCTCATATTGCTCATGATTATTACAAAAAACTTGCTGTGAGTTGTTAGCCATCTATAGCCATCTAAAACAAAATCAACCTAAAGTTTACCAACAAAGATAAACCTAGGGTCAAGGTTAAGTAACTGAGCTAATGCCTTCCAAGCCCACCTTAAAAAACCTAACCTAAATTGACCCCTAATTACTAAGATGTAGCTGACCTAATTTAGCGAAGCAACAAATTAAAGGCAAAAGATCAAATTACAGCTGACCACAACCAAATAAGGACACAAAATAAAACCAAATAAAAAAGTAAAGGCAACAAGAATGTAAGGGTAAAATAGGCATGACCTATTTTATTTTTGTTTCTCCTTTCTTGGTAAAATACATATTAGACAAGTGTGGCATTTTTGGAAACAAAATCTTTAATTAGATTTTGGTTTTCTTGGTCCTAAAGTTTATGAGTTATTTTGGAAACAAACTATTCCTAAAGAGTTTTGGCAATATTTGGAAACAAAATACTTCTTTAGATTTTTTGGTATCTTGGACCTAAATTCTATGAACTATTTTGGAAACTAAATCTAGTCAAATATCCTATATTAACCGTGGCTCTTGAGTCATTGTCCATAAGGGAATGAAATCCAAGAATTATGGTAAGTGTATTTCTTTCCAAAGACTAATCCTTGTCCTTCTTGGAGATAGATTCCTTCTTTATGTGTAGGTTTCCTCAAGCATTATATATAGAAGACAAAGGGCAACGGCTGATCCACGCATTGATAGAGAGAATTCAGAGAGCTGAATATTTAGAAGCAGAAAATCAGTAAATTCAGAAGTTGTTTCTTTCCAAACGTGCAACAGTTTTTGAATGTAGCTTCGGATGTTATAACATTGGAAGCTACATTGAAGTGCTGAAGCTGTTTGTCTTCCGTGCTGTTTTTAGGAAGCTATTTATTTCTTCCCACGTTTGTTGTACCTGTTTTTCTGTGGGCTTTTTGCTCTCCAAGACTTGTTGTCTTGTGAGAGTATTTTTTTTGGTGATTTCACATAGTTTTTGTAAAACGATTCATCCTTTTTAGTGAAATCTTTTTGGCCATGAGGCTAGATCTACAAGAATACGCTTATAGATTGTTTGGTAATCTTTTGTGTTTAATTCGTGCTTTATTATTAAAGTCTTCCGCTGTTTTTAATTTTTCTGACCATTGTGACTTCCATTTTAGCTTCTTCACAAGCTACATTGGAAACTGCATTGGTAGTTTTTGGAGAATCCTAGCTACTATTGTTCTTTCAATTGGTATCAGAGCCTTCTCTTGATGACACTAAGAGTTGATTCTTGTTGTAGCCGTGATGAATTCTCAATATGAGAATGGTATTCGACCTCCAACTTTGACTACTGAGAATTATTCTATTTGGAAAGTGAATATGCGTATCTTTATCAAATCAATTGATGAAAGAGCGTGGCTTGCTGTTCTAAATGGTTGGAGTTCTCCTAAGACTACTGATAATGATGGTGATGTTAAAATCACTAGTGAGGAAAATTGGACCACTCAAGATAGAACCATTGCTTCGTTTAATTCTAAGGCTCTTTCAGCCATAAACAAGGCCTTAGATGCCAACACCTTCAGAGTTATTGCAAATTATGACTCTGCCAAGGATGTTTGGGATGCCCTACAAACCTTATGTGATGGTCCTGTTAGTGTTCGTGCTTCAAAACTAAGAATGCTTACTACTCAATTTGAGAACACTAGAATGAATGAAGATGAAGATATTATGTCTTACTATACTAGATTACTTGATATATCCAACTCTGCTCTTGCTTTGGGTGATCCAATCACCAATGATCGTCTTGTGAGTAAGATGATGCGAACTTTGCTAGAAAGGTTTAATGTGAAAATTTGTGCTATTGAGGAAGCACATGATATAGACAAAATTTGTTTTGAAAGACTTGCTGGTATTCTTCAAAATTTTGAGTTAAACCTCAATGAGAAAATTAAGAACAAAGGCAAATGTGCATCATCTTCTACTCCTTCTGTGGAAAGTATTGCTTTTCCTTCTGTTGTTGATATCTCTTCTGAATTGATTGAATTGCATAAGGAGATTGAGGAATCTGATTTTGGTGAAGATTCAATTGATTTCTTCACAACAAAGTTCAAAAATATTTTGAAAACAAAGGGGCACAACAGATCTCCATCTTTTATCTCCAAAACAATTTTCAAAACTGAGCCTAGCAAATTTCCTCCCAAAGAAAGTTCTTTTCAAACCCCTGAAAAATCTTTTACCAATCCTTTTGCTAAGCAGCCTACATCTAGAAGTAAAAATATTGATTCTATTCAATGTAAGGCTTGTCAAGGGTTTGGGCATTATGCCAATCAATGTGCTAATACTTTGAGAAAGAAGGGTTTGAATTTTTCTGCTACTTTGAGTGATAGTGATGATGAAGATCCAGGTGATCTCATCACTCTCACAGTAGTACACAACTCTCCATCTAATTTTGCAGGATTTTCGGCCAATGTGACTCTAAATGTAGCTACATCGGAAGCTACAATGATAGGCAGTTGGGAAGATCATTTCTTGTTTAACTCCTCCTCGTCACGAAGACGATGGAGAATCGAAATCGAGACTTCTTTGGAAGGTTATAAAGAAGAGTACAAGGATTGGGAAAAGCGGGCTCATCAAGTTACTTTGCTTGGAAAGGCAAATGACTTGCTAAAGAAGGCTAATGAAGAACAGAATGAGTGTATTATAAGGTTGGAGAGTCTGTTGAGTAAGAAAGATGTTGAGATCGAAGAACTGAAAGAGGAGCTCATCGAAGCCAATGAAACCATGGTTAAATGGAACTCAAGTCAACAAAAAATGGATGAGATGCTGAATTCAGGTAAGTCTTGTAAGTCGGGAATTGGTTTTATACCAAAGATGTTTGTAAGAAAGGGTGAAGGTACCTCTGAACCTAAACAGCCCACGCAAAATTTTCAAAATCCAAACTTCTTTGAAAAACCAAAATCAAGAAAGAAAAATGTTGTGTGTCATTTTTGCCATAAGCCTGGTCATATTCAACCATTCTGTTTTCTTAAAAAGGCTATCTATAAGGAAGAAGTAAGGAAGGCTTTCTTGGTTAAAAATCAGATGCAGCATCGAATGCAACAACCAATGCAGCAACATTGGAAGTCACATTCGAAGCTACATCAGAAGTCACATTCACAAAAACAACAACCTAAAACCTTTAAACAAATGTGGGTTCCCAAAGGCAGTGACAAGAAGGGTAAATCCAAATACTGTGAGCCCTTTGATATATGTCCTGGTGCTAAGTGGTCCTATGATGAATCTCCTGCAAAATCTTCAGAACCTGCATCTGAAACCATTGAACCTGCATATCCTGGAAGTTCAGTGGATGTGATTCAGAATGTGACTCCGAATGTAGTTCTGGATATAGCTACATCAGAAGCTACATCGGAAGCTACATTGGTCAGAAACTGTGAAGATGCTGAAACAGGTCCTGAACAAGCAGAGATTTAGTCCAGTTTGACTGATCATGGGCATGACATTCCAAGCAAAATTCAGAAAGTGCATCCCATTTCACAAGTAATAGGTAATATTCATGATGGCATATACACAAGGAGAAGAGGTAAGGTTGATTCTCACAAATTAGCATGCTTATCAAAATATTTTTGAGAGAAGCCTTAAAACTTTTATGGATGCTCCGAATGATCAAAGATTATGGACTACACATTGATGTGTTAACCTTGTATGTTGATAACACCTATACAATTTGTTTAGCACAAAAATCCAGTTCATCATTCTCGAACAAAATACATTGATATAAGACACCACTTTATTAGAGATTTGATTGAATATGAGAATTGTTTGCATTGAACATGTTGGGACTGAAAATCATCTTGCTGATATATTTGCCAAGTGTCTTGATTTTGAGAGATTTTTCAATCTTTGGAAATCTCTTGTGTTTTGTGTGCCATATGATTTTACACTTAGTTAAAAAATAATAGACATGATTGCATTTTGTCTTTAGAGGGCACTCTAGATCATTGTTTCACATGTATGTGCCTCTTGTGGTTACTTGGGAATTTCATTCAAAATCTGTTGTGATTTCATTGTTCTGAGTCTCCTAACTCTCTCCTAAAAAAATTTGTTGTTGCAAAATCTTAAACCCACAAAGGAAAGAGCTACCTTTTGAAATCTATGGATGTGACAATTTTATCTTGGTACTATGGAACTTAGGTTCTCATGGGTTGATCTTGAGAAAATTGAATTCCCTTAAAAGAAAAAGTGTGAAAGCTACCTAACGGAAAAGAGCTACCTATGAACAAGGTTGTGGCACCTTTCTTTTGGGACTATGAATCATTGGATTTCATGGGTTGATCAAAAGCTAAGTGGCTTCCCTCGGTAAATAGTGTGAAAGGTTCCAAGTGGCATGTTTTTATAGCTTGAAATAAAGTAGAGCTATATTCCTAGGGAAATAAAGTACCTATGGATTTTTGTTGTGAAAATTTTATGATTTCGGGAGAGAAGTTTGGTTGAGAAAACAAAAAATGCAAAATTGAAAATAAAATCACAATTTTGGCGAATGTACCTCTCAATGCAGTTACATTAGGAACTACATCCTTTGATCTGGTCTTTATCACTTGTGTGTGATTGCATTTTTTTTATTCTTTTGCCTAGCTTTTTGTTATCATGTTTTTAGGCATAAAATTTTAGGACATGCATTATTGGCATGGATATCAGCTTGGTGAAATTTTGTCCTAAAATAAACTGTGCAAATCAATTTCCAAAAATCTCCATGTTGAAATTT
Organism: Codonopsis lanceolata; assembly: GCA_013146195.2. Classification (NCBI taxonomy): domain Eukaryota; kingdom Viridiplantae; phylum Streptophyta; class Magnoliopsida; order Asterales; family Campanulaceae; genus Codonopsis; species Codonopsis lanceolata. The sequence goes on from CM028380.1 coordinate 118,450,815, forward strand.
TTTTAGTGGTTGTATAATTTTTGTGGGGAACTAAGAGGTATTGAATTTGGATATGAGGTGCTCAGTTATTGTGGCGACCCTACCCGGACCCCAATGCGAGATCCCGAGTCGTGCCGTCCAAATAGACAAGATAACACAAGCATGCACAAGTAGGATTATAAAATTCATGTGGCGCAACATCGCATACGAATAGCAACTCGGCTACACTTGGCCGGAAAAACAACTTAAAATAAACAAGTCTTCGGCGACGTTACAGCCGGAACCCAACAACTACTCCTACAATATTAACACATGCTTATAATAACCTCAACGGCCACAACATGCCGGAGACAACAACAACAACAATATTTAAACGAGCTTTAGCGGAAGAAACTGTAGCGAACCATTAACATATAAACAGGCTCGACATATAAGTCGGCATACAAAAGATTACAAGTGTTAAACCATTAAGTTAACTACAACAACAATATTCCCAAGACAAGTCTAAGTGACTTGCTTCCCAACGTCCTTTCCAAAATAAAAGACTAACTACCAAAAGTCCAAAAGAGCAACCTTGCTCACAAACGACCAAGCGTGAATAAAGCGAGTCTATCTCGGACCGTCTCCTCGGCTCGGATCTAAGGAAACAAAACAAACAAATAGGGTAAGTCGAAAGACTTAGTAAGTTACTAAAATGCATGTTCATGTTATAGCATGACATTTATCTCAATTATGGTACATGATCATCATATAGCACTTAACACATTATTCACGTAAGTGCGTAAAATAAATCATACAAGTAGGATATGATATAGTCACGGCCGCTTCGTAGCTCCTGCAATAAACTTTATTATACTGTATCGTGCCACATCGATGCTCGGTGATTACATCGACTTTTATCGAGAACCTACTCGATCTAGATAGCAAGCCAATGCGGCACGTATTGATACAAGGGGCTACTTCCCATTGCGGCCAACAATGGAGGTGTGTGTGAGGTCAGTGCGGCGATCCATAGCGAGCACGAATCCCATAATTCGTGAAGGCGTGCATCGTCCCCACGACTTAATAAACAAACCAAATAATTCCAGCTGGACTCAATGTGATGCACAAGTAGATATTTACTTGACTTAAACCAATCAAGGATCGAATTCGACAAGAGCGAACTCGACCAACCAAGTAGGGTATTAATCTCTACCATAAAAACATGTCAAGGCAATTAATTGCTCAAAACCAATCTTTCATAACAACTTGTTGTAAACAACTAAACCAAGCTCATATTTGAGTAAACCAAATCAAACGGTGTCCAAACTTCGTAGGGATTGAAACTAGAGTTCAACATGTTCAAATCTTCCCTAGAGTCGACTCCGTCGAGTCTTTTCTCTAAATTCCCAATTTTGGAGAAATTGAAGCTATGTGCTTCATAACCCAACCTAGGTCATTTCTAGGTTCAACAAGATTGTAAATTCACCAAGGCATTGCAAAGTGATTCATATACATCATAGAGTTCAACTTTGAAAATAGAACACATAACAACTTAACAACATACAATGTAGGCTCAAATTAGGGCATTCACATATTGCACTTATTCAAGCAACATATATAATACATGTTTCTAACATGATCAAAACCTTAAATAGACAAGATGAAAGGGTATTATAAACTTTCATAGGCAAGAAATCAACCTATACATGCTCCTAGCAAGTTCATATTTTCAAAATACAAGAAGAGAGCATAGGAAGCATATATGTGTCCTCATTGACCTCAATCATCATAAGCTTTGTTTCCTTAGGGTCAATGAGAACTAAAAAGAAGAAGAAGAAGAGTAACTTACAAGTGTTCTACACCAAAGAAAGCAAAGAAAGAAACTAATCGGTTGAAAATGATCTTCTCTTCGAGCTCTACACTTTTGATGAAGGTGGCTTGAGAAAATGGAGAATGGATGAGGGAAGACCAAGAGCAAAGCTTCAAGAAGCCATGGGAGAGCTTGAGAGAAAAGGAAATTCGTTTTTAGGGATTGAAGGTGAGAAATGAGGGTCAAAATCTGAACACAAGGCTTATATTGGTCTAGAATTTGAGTGGGACATATGTCAAGCCAATGTGGTCTCTTTACAAATCTGATTTGGTGGCTTAATGATCATGAGAGCTCTCTTAATCCATCATTATAACTAGTTAGGGATGTTAGGACTTAAGTGAGGAGGGTTAGGGAGGTTTAGGAAAGGTTTAGATAGGGGGTTTAGGTGTAGAAATCGTTCAACTTCAAAACAGGGGAAAAAATCCCGTAAGTGTACCTGATGTTGAGGCGGGCGCCTCAACATCCTCCAGGCGGGCGCCTCAACTGCAGAGGCCATCTCCAGATTCTGATCATTTTGTAATTGCTCCCGAACTTGAGGCGGGCGCTCACAAGGTGCAGGCGGGCGCAGGCTTCGGACCTTCAAAACTTGGTCTAAACATGTCCTAAATGGTCCCAAACTTATGGGCAACCATTCTAAGGTCTAACCCAACTCAAAACAAGTCGGAAACACACCCGAACAACATCCGGAACAAGATAGAACAAGGCTCGAATCACGCGACGAATGGTTAACGAATCAAACTCCAATCAAACACCAATCAAACTAGGATAACTTGGACATGAAAAAGGTTTGTTTCAACATGGTTATGACCTGAATACAAAGCCAAGAACTCAACGAACACTTCGCACGACGAAAAAGAAGCAATACGAGCAACGAAGGGAAAAATCGCTAAGACCAAAACAAGGCAATCGAACCTGCGATTCAACAAACAAGCTTACATGATTCTAAACATGTTATGGGCTTCATGAATGACTTATGAATGTTTCTAAATCATTTATAAACTAAGTAAACATGCTCTCAAACAACAAGAAAACAAGAAGACAAGCATACAATGCACATGCAAGAATACGGGGTGTTACAGTTATTGCTAGGGGTGTGATCAAATCATGGTGAACACTTGATTGTGTTTTTCAAAACCTTGGATTTTTGAGAGTTCCTGAAAGATTGTTTTTCCATCTTCCTTTTCCAGTCAAATAGGGGGAGAGAGATCAAATGTTTCTGGTGATGGTGATGAATCTCATAAACTGTTCATATTTGTTTTGTATGCATGTGATTGCATCATTGGTATATTATGATTTGTGCTTAGTAATGATTTCTGATTTTATACATTGCACAAATTCAGGGGGAGATGAGATTTTCTAACCAATGCAGGTAAGATGGTTTGATTAGTGTTGAATAAACACTTACCATTTGATTTGACCAGAAAGGCTCAATAAAGGGAGAGATTGTAAGGGTAAAATAGGCATGACCTGTTTTATTTTTGTTTCTCCTTTCTTGGTAAAATACATATTAGACAAGTGTGGCATTTTTTAAAACAAAATCTTTAATTAGATTTTGGTTTTCTTGGTCCTAAAGTTTATGAGTTATTTTGGAAACAAACTATTCCTAAAGAGTTTTGGCAATATTTGGAAACAAAATACTTCTTTAGATTTTTTGGTTTCTTGGACCTAAATTCTAGGAACTATTTTGGAAACTAAATCTAGTCAAAGATCATATACTAACCGTGGCTCTTGAGTCATTGTCCATAAGGGAATGAAATCCAAGAATTATGGTAAGTGTATTTCTTTCCAAAGACTAATCTTTGTCCTTCTTGGAGATAGATTCCTTCTTTGTGTGTAGGTTTCCTCAAGCATTATAAATAGAAGACAAAGGGCAACGGCTGATCCACGCATTGATAAAGAGAATTCAGAGAGCTGAATATTTAGAAGCAGAAAATCAATAAATTCAGAAGTTGTTTCTTTCCAGACATGCAGCAGTTTTTGAATGTAACTTCGGATGTTATAACATTGGAAGCTACATTGAAGTGCTAAAATTGTTTGTCTTCCGTGCTGTTTTTAGGAAGCTATTAGTTTCTTCCCACGTTTGTTGTACCTGTTTTTCTGTGGGCTTTTTGCTCTCCAAGACTTGTTGTTTTGTGAGAGTATTTTGTTTGATGATTTCACATAGTTTTTGTAAAATGATTCATCCTTTTTAGTGAAATATTTTTGGCCATGAGGCTAGATCTACAAATATACGCTTGTAGATTATTTGGTAATCTTTTGTGTTTAATTTGTGCTTTATTATTAAAGTCTTCCGCTGTTTTTAATTTTTCTGACCATTGTGACTTCCATTGTAGCTTCTTCACAAGCTACATTGGAAACTGCATTAGCAGTTTTTGGAGAATCCTATCTACTATTGTTCTTTCAAAGAATTATCCAGCATATTGGCAACCTACACCTCCAAGTATATCCAAAAACTGAACCAGGGCATGATGTAACAAGGGTTGACCTCACCATTAGTCCCTATACTATTCAATTGCCTAGTATTAGTCCCCGCACAAAGGAAATGTACTGACCAAAGTATGCCCTTTTTGCACGCTTGTAATCCCTTTGTTGGATGTCGTTAAGTGCTTAGGTGCTGAGCACATGATTATTTTTAAAGGGTAAAGAGGAAAATGAGGATCGTTCTGTCAAATAACTTTCAAATGAAGGGGGTTAATGATATATTTTTTTTAAACCAAGAAAGAGGAGAGGAGAGACAGTAGTTGGGAATTGGGTGATAGGAGATCGGTTTGGGTTTCTTCTTCTTCAATCATGTAATACTCAAAGATCAAACTGGGTTGCACCAGCAAGTTAAGATCCATGGATTTCTTAGATCCTCTATCATTTCATGAAAAGTACATAAAGCCCATTGCCAAAAAGCACTCGCACAACCTAAGAAGTCAGTCACATCAAGAAATCTAACACCCATCGCCATGATTCCACTCCAGATTCACAAGAAGAAGATGTTGAAAATCATGACAACAGTAATAGCAACGGAGAGAGAAAATACAGCATCGTGTAGAGTTCCCATTGAGATATAAATAATTTTTTTATATATAGAATCTGTTATTCTATTGCAAGATAATAAGATCAAGATCTGAGATCTTGTTGTATGCGATCAAGATCTGAGATCTAGGACTGGGGCGGCGATCGAGGTGATTATAATACTGGGGGCAATGAGGATGAGGAGGGCGACGATGGTGGTCACTTGCATTTAATGGGATTTGAATCTTGAACTTAGATCTAACTCCTCTCCATTAACTTAACCGAATTTGATGATTAAAATAAGAAAGATCAATTATAGTGGGATAATTTATGTTTCATTATTTGGATTTTCAATTCAAAATGATTGTGGTCATTATTCTCAAGTTCCTTCATTGAGGTCATTATAATTCTTTCTAGTTCCCTGCGAGGTAAAACTTCCCAATTTCCAGCGGGTGGTAAAATTTCCCAGATTACTAAAGGACCTGGTGAAGGTGATGGTCGCCATGAGAGCGAGAGGCAGAAATCAAGGGGCGGAAGTCCATTTATGAAACAGAAAAGTAGGGTGCAGCAGCAGCTGATGGAGAGGAAGAATAGACCGTCATCGAGGTCTCCTCTGTTTGGTCGTAAATGTTTCACATAGCCCCTTGTTTTAATGATACTCTCTCCATTCCACTCAAAGAGTCCCTTACAATATAGGAGACCTGTTCTTCTAGTAATGGATCAAGATAATTTATTGACTCGTTGTCACAAGCTTCAGAGCTTGAGCTATCACCAAATGAAACTTCAATAAGGGTTGGATCAAATGTAAATGGTTTAGGAATGTTCTAAATTCTCATGGATCTTCTGACCTTTTGTCCAGCAAAGGTTTAGATCCCTCTTTTTGGCTTGACTATCTTTTTGCGTGGAAGTAGTGATCTTTTGTTCTTTGGGGAGGGTAGAAATACATGTTGTCATCAGTAATTATATTTAAAGGAGGGTGGTGGAGAAGGACTCTTTTGAGGGGATTGAGCAGCTTGTTTTGCTCTCTTTGGTTTGACATTTCAACATTTAGGCTTCTCTTGGTCTTTCTTTCTTTTCTAGTCCATGAATTTCCGTTAAACATATTCCTGTAGAGGGGAGTTGGTAGTCCTAAGTTTACGTGAAGTTGTTCTAGGGTCAAACAGACCACTTAGGAACCTTATATGATTTTGAGACTTTCTATTGTAGTAACATCAACTGATACGATCATTTTCCAGAACAAGAGTATGTAACAATGCAAATCTTCTTCTTGATATCCATTGGCTTACAGACAATTGATGATTTGAGAATGGGCACACACAATTGATGGATTTTATGGCTATATCTTCTAAGATGCGCATGAAAAAGTCGAGAGTCCTTTTTACTGCTGACCAGAGCACATGAAATAGGAATGTTCTACCTTTTGGAGACATCATTTGGAGTGATTCTTACTTCTCTTTCATTCAAGGTAAAAATAAGATTGTTGTTGAGAAGATGACCTGTTTTGTAGATGGCCTCACACTCTTGCATGTACAATGGTGGTGATTCATTCATGATGTCAAGAGTCCTGCTCTATCAATGATGTTTTTGAGAATTCGCCTTCTTCTCCTTTGCAAAAGTCTGGTTTGGCATAGCATCCAGTGTCTTCCATTTGATGTTGATAGACAATTTTGGATACTTTGTTTATGAAGTTTTCACCTTTTTGAGAGAGAAATGATGAATGTTTTATGGTAAATAGAAAACCGTTGCATGGATCTTGAAAATGTTTGATTTGTTGCTACTTGTGTTTACACCCAAAAATGGATTAATAAAAATCTAAAAGTGCTGGATGATTTGGTTTGATTCGAGTATCATAATTTGATACTCAAATCAATCAGATCATGATACGTGGTCAGCCAAAATCTAAAAAAATCAAGACAAAAATTGGATTGGCATGTGTCATGATCCAAAAGCTTCTAACGTAAAATAGATACTACACCGCTGGTGGATATAATTTTTACTCTTTATTAATTTCCAAACTTGTTTTAGTACTGTTAAATAAATATGTGTATTGCCTAATACTTCTTTTGAATTGTTCCATTTTTCAAACGTTTTGTAGAAACTGATAAAGTTTAGGAATAATGGCATAGCCTTTCCATTGAATAAATCACATATTTATAGGGGGATTTACAATTAGGGTTACACTAGGAGTAGGATACAAGAAACCTATACAAGGAAGGTAACACAATTAGGAAAGAACTCTACAAGGTAATTACCATTAATTACTCATTACAAATCAACAAGAATAATTAAAAGATATTATTATCTAACATGCCCCCGCAAGATGGACGTCCGAGAGGAGAGACCAATCTTGTGAAGTAAGTGATGAAACCGTTGGTGAGCAAGAGGCTTGGTCAAAGCATCAGCTAGCTGATCGGCCGAGGAGACATGGCAAACTCGCATAAGCCCATCCTGAACTTGTTGCCGAATGAAATGAAAGTCCAGAGCCACATGTTTCATGCGAGTATGAAAAACCGGTTAGAGCAAAGACTCGTAGCGCCCACATTGTCACAAGAAATGACCGGTTGAGTCGAGGAGGCGAGACCGAAGTTCGCTAAGAAGAGAGACAATCCACTGACTTCACCAAGCATGGCGCCACGCCCCAGATTCGCCTTGGCCGAGAGCGAGCTACAGTGCGTTGTTTCTTGGAGCTCCAGGAGATCGGGTTGCTGCCAAGATAGACAATGTAGGCACTGGTGGATGTGTAGTCATCCTTGTTGCCCCCGCCGGCATCGGAAAGGCATGGAGAGCGTGAGGAGATCGGCGATGAAGGAGGATGCCCGCATCAATTGTGCCACGTAGATACCGAAGAACTCGCTTTGACCGCAATCCAGCTGCTCGCTGGTCGGCCTATGCATGAATCGGGAGAGTTTGTTGACAGGCAACATCGTGCCGAGTGAGAGATGATATCGAAGACCGCCGACCATTGCTCGAAATTCGCCGGATTCGGAGAGCAAGCAGTGTGTGAAGAGTCAAGGTAGGCGAGGTAGCAAGAGGCGTAGCTACCGGGCGAGCATCGGTCATGCTGGCGAGCAAGGAGATCGCCTATATACCGCCGAGAGCAAGACCACTTGGGCGCTTAACAACTTCAACCCCAAGAAAGTAGTGAAGATCACCAAGGTCCTTGAGAGAAAAGCGAGTAGCGAGCATAGAGATGAAAGTCTGAACCCCAGAGGGCTGGTTTCCAGTGACAATGATGTCATCCACATATACAAGGAGATAGATGATGGTGCCCGCAGCACGGATGAATGATGTGTCGCCCACCGAAGTTTTGGAAGCCAGAGGCAAGAAGAAACTGACGCAGCTCATTATACCATGCTCTGGGAGCCTGTTTGAGACCATAAATAGCCTTGCGAAGTCGGCACACAAGTTGAGGTTTGTCCTTATCGGTAAACCCAGGCGGTTGAGCCATGAATACCTCCTGACAAAGTTGCCTTGAAGAAAGGCATTGTTCACATCCGCTGACGAAGAGCCCATCCTTGACAAACTAGTGAGAGAACAAGACGAACAGTGGTTGGTTTAACCACCGGATGAAAGTCTTGTGGTAGTCAAGCCCCGGTCGCCGGTGAAATCCCTTGGCTATTAGGCGAGCTTTGTAGCGATCAATAGTACCATCAGCATGTCTCTTGATATGGTAGATCCACTTACAGCCAACTATATTGCGAGCATCTTCTGAAGGGACTAGATCCCAAGTCCCAATGCGAGCAAGGGCATCAAACTCTTCAGACATGGCCTGACGCCACTTCACATCCTTGAGAGCCTAGGTAACACAAGTGGGTTCACTGTCCATTGCTAGCTGTGCCGAAAGACTCATTTTGATCTTCGGTTTGAAGATGTTGTTTTTGGAGCGAGTGACTATGGAGGATGTGCCGGGAACAGAGCGGGAGCAGGCACAAGAGCGGGCATGGGAACCAATGTAGCGGGCACGTGACTTGAGGCACCGGGTGATCCTCGGCACCTGCATCGTTGCCGAGGTGGGCCGAAAGCAACGGATAAAGTGCAATCCGCGAGCAGGAGCTTGTGGCCGAGGAGGATGGAGCAATGGCACGGACAAGGAGCAAAGTGGTATCCCTGCACAAGAGTCGATGTGGGAGGTTGGGCTGTGGGCGAGCCGAGATCAACCAAATTCGATTAGTGGTAGGAGCCACGACGGAGGGCATCCGGAGCGAGCAGACCGGCGGTGTGTATGAGGGACCGAAAGCGGTTCATGAGGCGGTAGCCAAGACTCACTATCATAGGTGTCATGCGAAAGGTGGTGGCCGGGTGGACATGGGAAAGGTGGACTCGACAAAGCGAACATGACGCGATATGTACAGCTTGGTGGTGCTCGTGATCATAGCGAGATAGTCCCTCCGAGTGAGCGAGTAACCAAGGAAGACACACTGAGTGGAGCGAGCATCGAGTTTGTGGGCGGAGTAAGGACGAGCCAAGGATAACAGAGACAACCAAAAGCACGGCTTGGCGTAGTTCGGCGAGAGCCAAAAAGTTTATGGTAGGGAGGCTGGCGAGCAAGGGTGGGTGTAGGTAGTCGATTTATGAGATAGGTCGCGGTTTGGAAAGCAAACGACGAGAAGGGTAGCGTGAAGAAGCACGAGAGAGAGGGAGAGACCAGTCTCAACAATGTGGCGATGGCGACGCGTTCCGAGAACCCATTGTGTTTCGGGGTGTGAGGGGCGAGGTAAAGTGAGAGATGCCATGAGCTGACAGGTAGGCGGCCAAGCCAGAGTCCCGGGCAAGCCCCATATACTCGCCACCATTGTCCGAGTAAAGGGTGACTATGGTTGTTTTAAAATAATTTTCTACTAAGGCTTTGAATTTGGGAAAGATGGTGGCAACCTCAGATTTGAGTCTGAGCGGGTAAAGCCAGATGTAATGGGTATAGTGATCAACAAAGATCACATAGTATTTGAACCCATCAATAGAGGGAAGGGGGGAGGTCCAAACATCAGTATAAATAGTTTGAAGAGGGAGAGTAGACACAATAGTATTTTGATGAAAAGGAATTTTATGACTTTTATTAGAAAGGCAATCATTACAATGAATAGGAGTGCGAGCAGTGTCTAATGCTAAACCTAGGCTAGATAATATCTGACTTTGGATGGGGCCAGACGGATGGCCAAGACGATGATGCCAGTCCTGATGAGAGACTTTGGAGCCGACACAAGCGAGGGTGGGGCGGGGAGGCGTGGTCGGCCATTCATACACACCGCCCTTAGACTGCAGTCAATAGTATGCTCTCTCGTCGCAGATCCTTCACATGAAAAGAAGTTGGTAAGAACTCAATAGAGGTTTTATTAGAGATGCAAAATTGAGATATGGATATAAGATTCTTTTTCATGCCAGGAACAAATAGAACATTATGAAGGGGAAAAGTGTGTGAGGGTGTATGAAGGGAGGAGAAACCATTTTTGGAGATAGTTAACCCAGTACCATCACCAATGACCATGTCATCCATGCCCGTGTAGTTGGAGTGTAGCGAGAGATTGCTGAGGTCGCTAGTGACATGATGAGAGGCACCACTATCGAGTAGCCAGCTCGGTGTCCCCGTGTCTTCCGTGGTTGCAAGGTGAGCCCGTGGTTGCCACTTGGAGCCACTTGCCGAGTTGGGAGTAGCGGGCATAGAGGTGGTGGCGATCAGTTGAAAGATTGGGCAATGAGTAACAAGTGGCCCCGTTGGCGACATGCTTGACATTTGCCCGCATACGGTCGGCCGCGCAGATGCCGAGGGTTGGGAAGGTGGCCGAGGTTGCGAGGGCGGCTGATACCGAGCTTGCGAGGAGGATTGCCGAGCTGTCGAGCTATTGCTCCAGTGCGGCAGGATTGGCCAGTAGGGTGCGAGGACGAAGGCTGAGACTGCTTCAAAAGAAGCTCGCGATTGATGAGTTTTTCATGAAGCTCATCAAACGATATGGGAGTATCTCGTCCTTCAACCACATCCACGATATGGCGGTAGTCATCATCCAAACCACCGAGGATGGTCTCAATGAGATCCTCGTGGTCAAGAGGTTTGCCCAGAGCAGCGAGTTCATCAGCCCGACTTTTGACAAACTGCATGTAGTCGGTGATCGATCGAGTTCCTTGGTTGCTCGCTTGAGGTAATCTTTGATACATTTAATGTGACCGTGAGTTGGGCGAGCATATGTATGAGCCAGGATGTCCCAGGCTTCACGAGCAGTGGCGGCCTGTTGGATCAGAGGAACCAGGGGAGCAGACAGGAAGCCAACAAGAGCCCCAAAGAGGAGTTTGTCTTGGCGAATCCAAGGCTGGTAGTGAGGGTTTGGGGTGGGAACGTCCTTGGATGTTTGGGCATCCTTGGTGAGGACAGTGGGAGGCGGGCATGGGTGTGAACCGTCTACAAACTTGTAGAGGTCATAGCCAATGAGGGTGGCCTCAACTTGGAGTTTCCAAGCTATGTAATTGGTAGAGGTGAGTTTGGTGATGTTGTGGTGGGAGATATTGATGAGGTCGAAGGTTTGGGTGGGATCAAGAGGGTTTTTGACGGTGAGAGAGTGATTTCCGTTAGCCATTGTAGGGGATGTTTAGGGCGGCGGCTAGGGGAAGAGGAAGAAGGTTTTAGGAGCAGTGCTCTGATACCATGTAGAAACTGATAAAGTTTAGGAATAATGGCATAGCCTTTCCATTGAATAAATCACATATTTATAAGGAGATTTACAATTAGGGTTACACTAGGAGTAGGATACAAAAAACCTATACAAGGAAGGTAACACAATTAGGAAAGAACTCTACAAGGTAATTACCACTAATTACTCATTACAAATCAACAAGAATAATTAAAAGATATTATTCTCTAACACGTTTCTCTTATCTTGTCATCTCTTTGTATTTTGTCTATTTGCAAATTTATGTCTTTATATTGTTGTTTTAGAAGATCATTTTCAGATGTAGCAATATGTAAATCAAAGTGAAGTCAATTATTTCATCTTCATATTTTATTACTTTGTATTGTAATTCTTTTATTTTTTAGGGTTGATTGTAGGAGTTATTAGTCATTAAATCTCTCTTCTTTGTGTGTGTGTGTGTGTGTGTGGGTGGGGGGAAGGCATCGAAGATAAGGTATTTCATATTTGCAGTTGTTCGAGTCTAACTATGCCCGCCATTTATTGGGGAAGATCCCACGTCCATGTAAAAAAAGTCTCCTTGCCGTCGTTAGGGGTGGCAATTTGAGGAACGACACGATTGTTCGACACGAACACGACACGAAATTATAGGGTTTGAGCTGGGACTTATCGGGTTCGGACCGTTATAGGGCCAACACGATAAGACATGATAAAAAAATGAATTGTTATCGGGCTGGCTTGATAAGCAAGGTAAGACACGATAAGACACTATAACTAAAATATATATGTTTTAGAAATATATTTTTAAAAATTTACTAGGGGTTATTCACTTTTTCGAACTATTTTCATGATTATTTCATAGTTTTATCATTTGAAAATTTATGACTTTTAAACTACTTGACTATTTATATTGATAAATTTTCATAAAATGTATTAAAAAATCAAAATTATATATTTTATAATGTTTATTGGGCTTAACGGGTCTGACTAAATAAATCGTGTTTTTTTGTTTATCGTGCCAATCGTACTTTTCGTGTTTTTATTGTGTCGTATTCGGGTTTTATTATTAGACACGATAAGCTTATCATGCCGTGTTCGTATTCGTGCTTATCGTGTCGTGCTGTTATCGTGCCGGCCTGATAACAGTCCAGCACGACCGATTTACCACCCTAGTCGTTGCCCTTTCGTGTGTAAAATTTCAATGGTTTTTAGTCCTTCTCGAGCACAATATTTGATGGTGCTTGATTATATGTTTCAACATGTACCGGAACCAAATCCTGCACAACACAATATTGTGAACCTTTTAAAAGAGCAAAAGTATAATGAATTCTCTTCCCCACATCATACCTATACAAAAAAGTCAATCCATGCCCCTGGCCAAAATCCACCTTCTCACCTCTACATATGCTAAGCCTATCCAAGTTATCGTCTTCTTTCATACATGATCCGCAGTCTCCATCTTAAATCTAAAGATACTTCGTGTTAGGTTTTGGAAGTTACATCATCAATGCTTCCTTGCAGCTAATGGTACAAAATTAGTATTCCCATTCACATCATATTATTTCCCAAGTGTGTCATTAAACATAGATTGCTAGGTTCAAGCTCACATGAAAAAGACCTCCTCATTGGTTTCGATATCCTTCATAAGTCAGATGGGAGAGGATCTATATAAGACTTGTAAGACAGTGTAAGACATATCAACTTTAAAACAAAACTTAAGAAAATAGAAGACGGAAGAGATGATTGAATACTTAGAAACTTAGAAGATACATTTCTTTCTTTTCTTCCTCTGATTACAAATGGAGAATGAATGTCCTTTATATCAATAAACATAGATTGCGCCATAACAAAACCCTCTTGGCTATCACATATAATGAAAACCACCTCAGGAGGAACCAATGTTGCCACTTTCTTTTTCCGAGGTAGGAGCTCTCCCATAATACCACCCAATAACAATTTCCTATCTTCTGTTACTCCAAGTTAAAAGGCCATATGCGAGATACATAAAAAATTGTAACTCAACCATATAAATTACAATTGCAACTAATCCCCACTTCCCATGAAGAATGTGTTTCCAGGATTGTTTTCACGAGAAATTCCTCAAAACAAGCCTACAATAGCTTAGGGTTTCACACAATACGTATGAAGGAAGAAACTATATATTAATTATTAAAACTGACTAATAAAACATTTAGTAGGGTATTTGTGACGACCCGACCCGGACCCCGAGGTGGAATCACAAGTCAAGTCGTCCAAATAGGACAACAATACATGCAAAGACTCAATTATAGAAAACGACGTGACGCAACATTACAGATGAAGCGCGACTCGGCATCAAAAAGGCCGGAAATTTTTAAAACTTTTTAAACCTGATATAACAATTAATACAATTATACCAAATCATCGGCGACTTTACTACCGGAACCCAACACTACACAGTTCATGCAAATATACCTCGACGGCTACAACATGCCGGAGAAACAACATAATTAAACAAGAGCTAAAGTAATGCCCAGCGGAAGTTTTAAAACATGTGAACCATACTACATCTATACAAGGCTCGGCATACATGCGCCGGCGCTCAAAATAAGATACAAGTATAGACATAAATCCAAATAAACAAAGTTCCCAAGCAAAGTCTAAATGACTTGCTAAACCCAACGTCCTTACAAAAGAGAACAAAATAAGGACATCTAATAACCACAACCTCGTCGCGTGCGATCACGGACAAGCGAGAATCCTGCTACACCTCAACGAGCGGTACCTGAACGGCTCAGATCTAAAGCAGTAAAAGGGAGGGGGTAAGTCATAAAGACTTTGTGAGTTAACAATTATGCATGTCATGGCATCATGCGGCATACATAGCAAGATATCATTTTTAATATCAAGTCACTCAAAGCATTCATTTAATAAACACTTAAATCACATATCCATGGTAGCACATTGTTTCACATAAGTGCTATAAAGTAAGTCATATATAAGGAGGATATGTTATGGAACCGGTGCCGCTACGTAGCTCCTGCAATACACAGCGTTAACATTCGTGCCAATGATACCCGTGATGAGTGTATCAAAGTACCGAGCTCTCTACTCGGGTACCAAGCTCTCTACTTGGTAATTAGACTTGCCGATGTGCTCTCTTGGTTACAGCAAAGGGGCTACTTCCCCACTTGTGGCCAACAAAGGTGGAGGCGTGTGTGATAAAACCGGTATAACAACCCATCACTATCACGAGTCCCATAACTCGTGGCGGCGATCATTGTCACACCAACGACTCAACCAAATATGCCAGCTGGACTCATGCAATGCCAAGTAGATGTTTACTCGTCATGTAATCTCAAATAAGGAATAAGTTCGACAAGAGCGAACTTATTCAACAAGTAGTTGTTTACTCACTTAAGGAATCACACAAGAATTCGACAAGAGCGAATTCAACATGTCAAATAGATACATTATTCTACAACATGCTCTCAATCATGCATTTACTTCGCACGATCACATAAACCGCATAAGAACTCAATCGAGTCTTAAAAGCACACAAACATCAAGGCATAAACATCAATCCATCTCAAAGTATCGTAAGCTAATTCATTAGTCTAACGAACTACAAACGTCGTAGGGATTGAATGTGGAGTCGGTATTATTCATAACTCCCTAATTTCAACTCCGGTGAGTTTTACTAAAATTCAACCAAGTAGAGCATTGATACTATATGTATCACATTGCCCTTTTCTAAGTTCTCCGTTCATTTAGAACTCGATAACTAAACCGTTCATGTTCTTAAACTAGCCTTAAACACAATCCCGAGTTTCAAACCCTAGTTTCGGCGATTTTGTTAAACCTTGAATTGAACCGAATTCTTTCACAAGAGTTATTCTCAAGCTTAATACAAACAACATTCATGCTTTAATAAATGTCAAAATCATAACTTCATAGAGATTTCATAAAATCACACACATAATATATATGTTGAAATGGAAGTTTTGTCTTCACAAAAGGTGTTCATAATCATCACTAGAACAACTATAATGAAGGGGTCATGCTATTTTATTGAACATGAAAATTCTTGGAATTGTCACTCACCTTAGTCCTAAGATTAATGGAGGAAAGGTTGATTAAAAAGAGGATTGTTGTAGAGAAGATCGAGAGCTTCGATTTGGCGGTCTCGGTTCGACGATCGGACCACCGGATCTCCGGGAAATGGTCTCTTAAGTTTGTGTGACCTCCATGGACGAAATTTGGAGCTTAGTCTCTGAATCTCTGGTTATGAATGAGCAAAAATGGCTGGAAGGGATGAATTTTGAGTTTATATACTTCCCAAGATGTCCCTAATCCAAGTGAAGTGATTAAGAAGCTTTCTATTGGCTAAGGCATGAAGACCATTGATAAGCCATGATCCAAGGGTTCACAAGGGCCTTAGAAAAGTCAACAAAGGTGGCTTTGAGTCTCCAAGGTCGGCCAAGGGGCAAGGGTTCAAGAGTCATTAGCCAAATCCACTCAAAATTGCACAAACCAGATTTCAGGAAAACAGACAGTCAATCTTTTAAAATCGACCAAAAATATCTTACACCTCCAAATGAGGTTATTATTAATTTTTATGAAACTAGACTCTTTAAACTATAGTTTAGCCTTTTAAATTACTCAATTTGGACTTATATTCATCAAAATATGGCTACTACAAGTTCAAGTACAGAAGCTGATTTCCTGAAAACAGAATTCTGGCACAGCCGTAAGTCAAGACCTAAATGAGGTACTTATACACCTTGGAAAAATACCATATTTTACAGGGAGTATCCTAACATATGTAGGTAAAACATACTAAATTTTTAGAAAATTATCTTTAGTAGATTGGTACCAGAATTTTCCCGAAGTTTGCCCAAAACCAGACTGAATCTGTGAAGTAATATGTTGGTCATCTTATTTCCAAATGCAAGAAGTCTATGAATAATGATGCAAGCATGTGAAATACTAGTACACTCGGTTTAGAACTCAAATGAACTTCTCGCAAGTTGAAAACACAAACAATACAAGCAACGAAGGCAATCGAGAAACCCTACAGGCTCAAGCGAAGCAACAATGCTTCTAAACTCTCAACCAACTCAATGCAAACATGGTATGAATGAAATGAAGTCTCTAGCATGTCAAGATTTATTATAAACATGTTATAATGATGACAAACACGAAATGAGTTTGGGTTCTCACAGTATTTATATACCCTAAGATAATCCAAAGGACCAAACCCTAAAGGGAACAATAAAACAAAAATTACAAAAAAACTTTCAAAGCCCGTAACAGTATAAACATCGTTTTTTGGGCTTAAAACGAACAAGTCATGGGTTACAGTGGTGTAAGTGGTTCGGTTTGGTTTGGTTTGGTTCGGTTTTGTGGTTTATATAAATTATTTTTAATGAAATTAACCAACATTTAAAATAACAATAAAAATAAGATTTTAATTTGGAACTAACATCAAAATTAGGAAATAACCTACTAACAATAAATTATCATAAATAAAACAATACAAATTCTAAAATAAACACAAACAATGGAAAAAATAATAGTTCTCCAACAATCAAGATTTTGTTTGATTTATTAGCCGTCTATATATATATATAATGAATAAATCAAAGGTTCAAAATAGTTAATAAATGTAATATAATATATATTATATAATAAATAAATAAAAATATATAGGGTGGTTTGGTTCGGTTCGGTTTGGTTTGGTTTGATACCAAAAACCGTGAACCGAACCGAACCGCGTGGTTTTCTAATTTTTGAAACCGAAACCGAACCGTCTTCGACCAAAACCGAACCAAACCGACTGGTTTGGTTTGGTTCGGTTCGGTTCCATGGTTCGGTAGTTCCGATTTACACCCCTAGGTTACACCTAGCGTGTCTTGTAGATCTTGTCGAGAGCTTTGATTTGATATGCGGTAGGTCCCGTGGTTCATTCGGGATCTTACTTTTTTGGTCAAAAGTTACAACTAATACCCTTAAACTTCGATTTCTTCCCAAAGCCTTTAAAACCCTCCAACTTTGTCAGGAACATTACCTATTCTGCATCACAACTAAAGAAATAATGCAAAAGCGAATGATCCGAGTCACAACATGGACACTTTGACACAGATGAAAATCCATCAGTTGAAGAATATCCGAAAAAGGTAATAGACCATTCAACAAACCCTAAATGAAGAAAGAGATCTTTGTCAGAATTCGCCTATCCCAAATATTATCCAAGTTCCGACATGGCATCCCCTTATAGCGAACCAGCTCAAAAGCTAATTTTGTTGTAAATAAGCTTGCTGATTCTGGTTTCCAGAAAAAAATTACCACATTGCTATCAAAAGCCTCCATTAATGATTGTAGCAGCAATGAACAAAAAAATAAAGAATTGCAAGTACGTATGCGGTCTTATTGGTGTGATTTTAGAAGAAAAACTAATGGCAAGTTACCTTGGGACTTGGAAGAATTGTGGGAAATTGTTAATGAAGATGAGTAGATTAAAGAGTAATTAGTTTTAAATTGTGCGTTAAACGCATGACATATATCTTATTTAATTAAATTTTATTCAAGCAAAACAAATATTTTTTTTAAAAGAATGAATTGCAACTCTTTAAATAAAAATACATCATTGTAGCAGTATATAATAGATTTTGAATTCATTATACACAACATTTATTGTGTTATTTTGTTGGCGTTTCCTCTTTATTGCATATCAATATCTTCATACCAGAATCTATTTGTTTCCTTAAAAATTGTGATATGCTTATGGTTGAACCATACTTCAGAAAGTGTCTTACATGTGACAATAATTGACTCTAACATTTGTTAATTGTCATTGCATATGATACTATCAATGAAAGTATTCTCTAAAAGTTGAAAGACAATCTCACATCTGATGAAGACAATTACATTCTTGGAGTAAAATACTTTGTCTCCAACGTTGCTTACATTCAGATTTTAGCTTCTACAATTTGATGTTAAAGCTCTTTACTGGTTAGTTGGTAAAACAAATTACAATAAAATAACTAATTTTTTTTAATACAAAAATGATCGGATTTGGGTGATTGAACATAAAAAACCGAAGAAATAACATTTTTCTCAAAAAATTGGTTCGGATTTGCTGGAACTTGGTTAGTTGGTTAATGTTCAAGGTTTTTTTGTTTGGCCTACATGCTCCCGTTAAAATTATAAATAATGGTTTTTTGTGTTTCTTATATTTTAGTAAACACAAAGTAAAAGTTTAAAATTTTAGAATACATGTTGACTGAAGTCGGTTATTTAAGTTTATCATCTTAATTTTATCTCCAATAATAGCACAAATTTTTAACGTATAGAATATTATAAAAAAAATATGATCTCAATTTATTAATATGTAAAATGGATAATCAAAATAAGACTTTGATGGTGTTGAAATTTTTTATTAGATTAAATTCAGGTATGATGGAAATGGAAAAATATCTGATCTATTTATGTTTCTTTATATTTTTATAGATTTGTCAACGAGTTGCATTTACTTTTGTCTATTTCATTAGATTTGTAATTTAGTTTCAAATATATCATAAGTTGCATCTACAATTGTAATGAGGAATTAGGTTCCTTAAGTAATATTTCGATATGAATTATATATTCGTGAAAAGGGGTTTTTTTTCGTTTTATAATTTTCTTGTCATCTATATGTGATTTTCTTATCAAACCGATTGTATAGTATTTGGACTAGTGCGTAGACTTTACTACCGAAGAAGTATATATGGATAAATAAATAGAAGTTAAAATTTAATTTCAATCAATTGTATTTTCGAATCATTATAAGTTTGTTCATATTCCAAGACAGTATTTGATTTTCATATTTCAAGGTAGTATTTGATTTCCATATTTCAAAGCATTATTTAATGATTAAGACACATGTAATCAATTAATGTATAATCAAATTTATGTTTTCAATACATGACCCACCACTTTTATTACATACTAGTAAGGTTCATGTGTGTTGCACGTGGTGTTAATGATTTTTTAAAAGTGATTTGTTAGTTCTTTCATTTTTTATTGACTTTTAGTTATTAGATTTTTGTGTATTTTAATCTTTACAGTTTTTGAGACTTATAAATTATGTTGTTGTGTGTTTAGCATTTCTGATACTTTGTTTTGCGGTCATTTATAATGTATGTTTTTAGTTATTGTATAGCAACTTATCCTAAACATTTGTTTTTTTTTTGTTGGTTATTTTTAAATCTTTTTTTTAATACCAAACATGAATTGATTCATTTTTATCAGTGCGTAAATTGAAAACAATTCAAACTTACTATCTTAGATAAGCACATTGTTGTTGGAGACTTTGCTTATGTTGTTTCTAGAATTTATGACTCTTTTTTAAAAAAATTGTGTTGGACAATCAAACTCTCAACCCCAAAGTATATAGTTATACTAAAAAATATAAAATTCCACCAAAGTATCTATGAAGTCCCTCTTTGCCGCACTCAACCTATGTTTTGTGTCATTTTTATATCATTTTATAACTTTTTTCTAGTTTACCCCCTAGTCACGACGAAGGTTACCAATCTGACATTAAGGTGCACATGAGATTTCATGTGTAGGGCATTTTGGTCATTTTCTGGAAACGCTTTCTCTGCTTTTATTACCCAAAGATAAACTTTTTTTTCTTCTTCTCCAATAACTCTTTCTCTGTTTCTTCTCCATCAATGACCTCTTATGTAAATTTTAATTGAGATAAAACTCAAGAGTGTATGAATCTTTTATTCAAAATTTTATATTGAAAAAAAAATAAAAAAAAATAGAGCGTAATCATATCAGATATCAGATAGATATAATTGAAGATCAGATAATCACAATCAGGTGTTAAGGCCGCCACGAATAAAAACCCACAAAAAATTAAAACTGTCACAGCCCCCGACATTTCTCCCTTTCTCTCTCGTACAACACAATACACAAGCATACACCACGAATTTCAAAACTCATATTTGAACCAATCACAAATGTACACGACAAAGATGATGTTCGTCAAGGTTCAATCCATCTTCATCGTCCCTAGCTCCAACTCTAATAAATTTCTCATCGACATCGTTGATATTGTTTATGGTTTGATTAGACGAAATTATCAATCTTAAACATTATTTGCCACCGTGTCTATCACTACGATTACCAGACATGACGTCATCATCACTAAATTTGACATGTAATATGAAATTACTAAAAAATTACGCTGAGGGCCAAAATGGATTTGGTGGATACTTAGGGGGGAATTTGTATTTGGACTACTTTCGATGGGGGGAAAATATGATTAGCTCTCAAAATTACACAATAAATCTCACATTGCACCCCAACCTATGAAGTGTCTCACTTTTATACATTATTTTTCTATTTGTCCCACTTTGCCCCTTTCCATCTATGGATGTTGAAAATAGTAACGGAAAATGGTATGTGCATGTCACATGAAAATTATTTTGATCATTTTTCTTGGGGTTCAAAATGGGATTTGGTTATAACTTCATTACTTAGTTATCCATTTAGTATTTAAAATATATTTTTAAATAAATATAAAAATAATTGTTTCAATAATCCAAAAATAATTATATGGCCAATTTACAATTCCCTCCGCAAAGTATCCACCAAATCGCATAGTGCACCATAACCTAAGGTTTGTCCCATAATGGTATGTGATGCTTCATTTTTTTTTCCATTTTCCTCCCTACCTTTGACAGACGTTAGAAAATTTACTTTAAATAGCACGTGATCTTTCACGTGCAGGGCAGAAATGGTATTTCCCTTATCTGGTTAAAGAGTAAATGTATTAAAAGGAAAAACCCTAATCTCACATCCTCTCATTCTCTCATCTCCTGGTGCAATCCCATCTTCAGCTCCATCGTAATAGCTACCATCTTTAGTCCAACCATATATAGAAGCCGACATCTCCAGCCTGAACCCTTCCCACTCCAGTCACTCCTATCACAGCTCTGGCGCCTACTTCTTTCGATTTTAGCCAAATTCTATCTTCGATCTCCCTCATTCTGTCCCCTCGAAAAGTCGCACCCGAAGTAGCAATCAGAGGCTATAAAGTATACCTACTAAAAACCCTTATAAAAATATGAGATTAACATAAAACCAATAACTCATATCGTCGAATTCATCAGAAAGAGAGACGGGCATGAATTAAGAGAAATGGTAGGGGGTTTTATTGAAATACTCTTCAATTTTGATGGAGAAAATTGGACATACGACCGGCTTGTATAAGGTTTAAAACAAAGTATCGAAATTGAGAGGATGTTGAAGAAGCTATGGTTCTAGATGATTTCGACCTCAAAGCAGCTGTCATGGTGGTAAGGTTGAATTATTTAAAGAATTATGAGAGAAAAAGTTAAGTTATGTTAAGTCATGTAAGAGGATGAAAGAGGGGATGAGAAATTGATTGATTTCAGTGGTGGTTGGGTTTCATCGGAGAAGGTGAGTGGATCCAATTTCATACAAGAAATCGGAGATGGGACGGGTATCTATGGGTAAAAGAATTTCATATCTTTTGTTTGCGTACTTTGTTTTCATCATCAAGATAAAAAAATTGATAATGAAATCAAACGCGTATCTATCTTCTGGGTTAAGAGAGAGAAATTTAAGAGAAAAATTTGGAGGGAGTGGACAAAACCCAGATCGGGTTCTGGGTTAAGTTTTGTTTTGGGGACGACTGAAGACTAGAAAACATGGTGGGTCTTTTCTCCATATTTTCTTTCAGCAAGAAAAAAAAAGAATGGTGGACCCCCACTCCATTTTTTTAACATTTTAACTTTACACACACATTTATATAATTTTTTTAGAAAATTATATTTTATTTCTTAATTTTTATTAGGCTAAAATACATTTAGCACCCCTAAAGTTTACACCAAATTCCTAATATTTCCCTCGAGTTAACACCCATAAGGAAATGTCAAATTAACGTGACTTTTCTAACAGCTGTGGTTAGGGTGAAAAATAGGAAAAAAAAAACATCAGATATTGATACGATCTTCTCGGAAGTCTTCGTTGAAGAACGAATTACTCACGCGACGGAAGCTTAGGATCGAAGGATGTTTGCGGGGGTCACACCTCGACCCAACAATTAGCACGAAAAGAACCTTGGCATGTATAGCCGCAACCTGCAATCGTAGCAATTGAAGAACCTAAGTATTGTGAATAACGTCACAATAGGTATGATATTCCTATTGATAAGTTAGGATTCGAACACAACGAAATCACACCGAAGTATTCACAAGTTCATGAAGAATAAGAAGGTTTCGAAGAAAACACTCAAAACTATATTAACTCAATAATCAACTAAAACTCAACTGTTTTACAATGAAAGGAAAAGACCTATTTATAAGCTTACAAGTAAACCCTAATACTTGGAGAAAAAGAAACCCTAAAAAATAACTAAAATAATGAAAACCCTAATAATCCCGTTTTTTACAAGGGCCTATTTTCCAAAATTGCATTTTGGCCCCAAAAGTCTTCCAATAGTTATTAAAAGCTCCCCAAGTCATATCTGAACATGTGGGAACCCATTTGAAGGCTTTCTTTTCCGTATTAAATTGTTTAAAAGCTGATTTGGCACAAAACGACATGTTCGGGGACCCTTGCGGCCGCAAGCCCCTTGAGACCTTGCGTCTGCAAGCTCTCCAGAAATAATGTCATGAAATATCAAGGCCTTGCGGTCACAATCCTATTTTAACCTTGCGTCTGCAAGGTCTCCAGAATGTCAGCCTCGCGATCTTCTTGTTCTGAATCATGTTCACCAGCCTCTTTTGACTCGTCGAGTAACCATTATAGTATCCTGAATCTCCAATGAACCCACGAATCAAGTTGGTGTAGAATTCTTGAATCTTCCAATCATATTCCACATATTTTACGGGCTTCAATTGATTTATTCTGCACTTAGTTTTGAACTTTCCATGCTTGATCAACATTTGACTTTGACACGGACTTAGGCTTGACAGGATCTCATCAGATATGGGACAAACCTTAGGGTTGTGGTGCACAATGTAATTTGCTGGATACTTTTGAGGGGAATTGTAATTTGACATAATTATAAGGAAAATGTTATCCTTACAACTAATTATATTACTTTCTTAATAACTAAGTTTTGAAGAACTGCAATGTTGTTTTGTACAAAGACATTTTTATTCTTTTTCAAGGCTTAGCTGTAAGGAAAGTTATAAAATTAGTTGTAAGGCTAGCAACGTTGTTAATATAATTTTTCTAATATTTAAATTAAAATTTTAAAATATTGCATTACTCTCACAAATGAAATTTAGAATTAATTTAATTTATTTTGTTATCATTAGTTTTCTACCATCAACCTCATCATTCATAGACCCACCTTATCACCTCAAACAACACCATTAACCCAAAAATTTTATTTTATTTTATTTTATTTTTTGTCTAATTCTTTACTCCTTCGTTCAAATTAACATATATGCAAAACTTATCATTTATAGAACCACCACCACCACAATATTAAATTTCACTATTTACAAATCCAAATTAATTTTTTTGAATTTTCAAATTTGAAGATTGAAACTCAAAGCTATATGAAGATTTGAAAAATTGATGATTTGGAAATCTAACAATGTCATTTTTCACCTAAACCACCATTGTCATGCTTACATTCACCCCCAAACACCACTCATAACCACCACTACCAGCATCCCTGGAATCGCCGCCATCGCCATCACCAGTCACCATCACCAAAAAAACGCGTTCACCTTGCCTTGCTACAACAGAAAAATAAAATATCTTTAGCTTCCGTTAAGTCACCGTTAAAATTGGATGACAGTTAGGGATAGTGACGAAATTGCATTTATCGTTAAAAGTATATTGAAAATTTCGCTCGAAATATAATACTAGTACAGTGGCAAAATGTAACAATTAATCAAAGTACAGTGACAAAATTAATCATTTTTCTCCCAAAAAGTTAATTTTTTATTTGATTTGATCCTTTTTTTTTATTCTTTACTCCTTCCTTCAAAATAACTAATTTGAAAAACTCATCATTTATAGAAACATCACCACACAACTTTGAATTTTGCTTTTTACAAACTCAAATTCAATTTTTTGAATTTTCAAATATTCAAATTGAAACCAAAACCCATGTGGATATTTGAAAATATAATGATTTGAAAATCTCACAATGTTGTATTTCATCTAAACCATTACTGCCATCCCTACAATTGCTGCCACCACCGCCCCTAACACCACCATCCCTACAATCGTCAGTATTACTATCACCACCACCAAGAAATGCATTCACCTCGTCTTGTTCAAAAGAAGACATATAATCTTTTTAGCTTCCGATTAGTCAGACTTTTTTCTTATAACGTCTCTCATTTCTTAGTTCCTATCCACTTTCGGTGTCAAATATATTTTATTATATGCTATTTGAAAGGATGTCGGTTGGTGATAGTATCTTCCAATAAAATAAGAGTTGTGTTAGAAGAAAAGAAAGTCCAAGGGAAGGGAATAGAGAAATTGTGACGCCCCGCTCCTTCGTTATCTCGGTTTGCGTGCTATACTTGCACTTCTTCCTTTGTCGACGGTATGTTTGGGTTGCGAGAGGGTCTAGATGTGTTTGAGAGACCATATTAAGACCAAAACATTATTAAGAGACTCCATATAGTTGTTGACTTGCTAAAGTCACAAGTCGTGACTCGACGATAGTCGGAATGCGACGCGATTGAGGGTTTACTTCCGTATTGTGTTCGTGACCTCGGTTTGGGTCTTAGACCTCTTTAAGATGGTTTGTTAACATGTTTAGATGTGTTAGACTTCAAGTTGGAGGTGTTCCTTAAGCCTATCGATGATTTTGGAAGCTTTGGAGATAGCGTTCGTCTCTATCGCGTAGTTCGGGAATCGAGTCGCGTAATCGCCTCTCCTTTGGGATTTTATTTTCCTAGTTGTTATTCAACTTCCTAGAAGTATTTAAGCTTCTTCTTTAGCCCTTAGACTTGCCTTAAAAGTCTCCTCTCATTGCTCGCTTGATTTCGAAGTTCGCTCGTCGTCCCTTGCACGTTGTCGCACCCCTTCCTGTTTCGCCCGAGTTGTTTCGGAGTTTTGGGTGTGTTTTAGACTTGTTTTGAGTTGGGTTAGACCCTAGAATGGTTGCCCATAAGTTTGGGATCATTTAGATCAAGTTTAGACCAGTTTTGGAGGTTCAGGAGCCGAGGCGCCCGCCTCGCATGGAGTGAGGCGCCCGCCTCAACTACTGAGAGCACCCTTGTGCAGAGAAGACATGAGGCGGCCGCATGGGAGGGAGTGAGGCGCCCGCCTCACTTCCAGAATGCTGTTTCGGGATTTTTGCCCTGTTTCGGAATTGGACGACTTGTACACTAAAACCCCCTATCTAAACCTATCCTAAACCTCCCTAACCCTTCCTACTTAAGTCCTAACATCCCTAATTAGTTTTTAATGATGAGTTAAGAGTTCATTAGTGACCAATTAAGCCACAAATCAGATTAGAAAAGGGACCACAAGTGATTGACACTTGTCCCACTCAAAATCTAGACCTATATCAACCACATTTCAGATTTTTGACCCTCATTCTCACCCTCCCTCTTCCAAAAACGAATTTTCATCCTCTCTCTAGTTCCTCCATGGTTGCTTGAGGTCTTCATCTTCATCCTTCATCATCCATTCATCATTTGCCCAAGGGTCCTTCATTAAAGTTGTAGAGCTCGACGAGAGGATCGTTTTCAACCGATTGATTTCTTCCTTTGCTTTCTTTGGTGTAGAACAAGTAAGTTACCTTCTTTTATTTTGGTTCATTGGCCCTAAGGAAAACAACTTGTATGCTATTTGTGGGCAATGAACACTTGTATGCTATGTTTGCCCAATTTTGGGGATTTTTGGAAGTATGAATATGTTAGGAGCATTGTAAATGACTTCTATGGTTGTTGATGTGAATGATTACCCTTCATGTTGTGTTTCTAGGATTGGGAGCATGCTAGATATCATGTTTACATTATATTTGGGTTTATTATGAAAGTATGCCTTTGATTGGGGCTTTGGATTTGTGAACCCTATATATACTATGGTTATGATCACTTAAATGAAATTAATGATTTGCGAAATGGGTTTTGATCCTTGTTGGGTTTATTTGT
Organism: Codonopsis lanceolata; assembly: GCA_013146195.2. NCBI lineage: Eukaryota > Viridiplantae > Streptophyta > Magnoliopsida > Asterales > Campanulaceae > Codonopsis > Codonopsis lanceolata. Next base: position 118,477,397 of record CM028380.1, read on the forward strand.
GGATTTTAGACTTGAGAGTCAATTCCAAAACATTGGAGAAATTATTGTTAGTTGAAGTAGGATTAATGTTGAGATGGATGGAAGGTTTAAGAACGAAACTTAGTATTTGGACTCATCGAGTCATAATAGGTTCAATATCGTGTTAACGAATTAGGGTTGAAGTCCTACGTCATTTGGGTTTCGTTGACTATGTCTATGATGAACCCATGGATTTTAGGCTTGGGAAATAAGCCGGATTATTTTTGGGTTAAATTCTATAAACTTGAATGATGTGCTAATTTTGGGTTGTATGAAATGTGTATTAATGAAATGTGACATTTAGACTCAATGGAGTCATTTTGGGTCCAATAAGAAGTTAGTGAGCCTTATGTTGAAATCCTTCGATGTTCGGGTTTGGTTGGTTTTGATTGTGAGTACCCGAGCATCTCGGTCCGTGTCCCGTTTGTGACACCCATGTTATAGAGACCTATTGGGAATTTGTTTAGAACGTGCTTGCAGAGCATCAGGTATTAGAGACCAACCTTTGGTCTCGAGTACCATTATTATTGATTATTGGATGAGTCCACTATAAGGAATTTAGTCGCGAGGATACGATAATACTTATGAGTTGGACTACAAGGTAGTCTTGTCATGAGAGGGGTCTTGAGGATGTCGACTATAAATGACGAGCGGGACTTTGGCTAAGTCCGGTGTGCCTTTAAGTGAAGCTAAATGCTAAGCCTTGATTTGTGGTGGTTCTTAGACTAAGTAGTATTCTTTGATTTAATCTTGAGTAGAGGATTTTAGTAGACCTCATATTGTGAATTGTTGAGCTTATATGCTATTCTTGAGTTGGTGATGACTTGAGGAGTATGAGTACCTCATTATGTGGTTCTTTGACAAAACTTATATGTTGGTTGAATTTGTTAAGTATGTGCAAATATGTGCATTGTTGAAATTGGTGTGTGGAGCTTTATGTCCTACTTGATTTGGTATGCCGCTATGATCGGTCTTGGTTCTTGTTGAGCATGAGAGTAATTATCTACTTGTGCATTTCATAAAAGCCCAGCTGGCATTATTTGGATTATTTGGTTTGTTTATCAAGTCCGGTGGGACGATGCACGCCTTCACGAATTATGGGATTCGTGCTCGCTATGGATCGCCGCACTTGGAATCTCACACACACCTCCATTGTTGGCCGCAATGGGGAAGTAGCCCCTTTGCCGTATTAGTTAAGTGCCGCATTGGCTTGCTAGCTAAATCGAGTGGTACTCGATAAAAGTCGATGACGCCACAGGCATCGATGTTGCACGATAAAGATAAAGTATAATATGTGTATTGCAGAGCAAAGACAACGACACTATGTGGGTAACCTCTCTATCCCTTATGTGGCTTACTATGAGCACTTATATGAAAGATAATGTGCTATATGTTCTATGAAGTTTATGTTACAAGATGACATGATACAAGTTTATTATGGGTAGACTATAAAGATACCATGATTTTATATATATTGGTGCATTATGCCATGCCACGATATGCTATGCCATACATTTGCATTTAGTAACTTATCGGGTCATTATGACTCATTTCGTGTGTTTGTTTTCCTTAGTTTTTGCAAGTGATCCCGTTAGTACGCGTGGCGGCTTCGATAGTGATTCCTAGAAGGTGGTCTTCCGGGCTCTAAGCTTGGAATTATTATTATTATGTAATTTTGTATTTGTGAGACACGAATGTAAAGTTACGTAGACTTTACCTGGGTAGTTTATTGTTAGTATTCTGTTATTGTATTATTTTGGAAGCCGACTTGCTTGGTCGAGCTGTTGTATCTTTTAGAAGTTTATTCCCTTGTTATTTTGAGCATGCTTTAGCTCACTCATCTAGTATTGTTGGTATTGTCATCTCCGACGACTTTAGTCGAGAGACTTGGGTTTAGTTGTTAGAATTCGAATATCTTGTTCTTTAGTTGATTTATCCCTCCGGCATGTTATAGCCGTTGAGTTGTCGTTTATCAGGTTGGTTCTTGTTGCTTCGCCGGCCTTAGGTTGCCGATGGTTGTTGTTCGTGCGCAATGTTGCGTCACGCGAGTCGTAGATTTGTCGAGAGATAGTCGCTCTCGCCTTTGTATTCCTTAGTTTAAAACTATAGGTTTGGTCCCATTTATGATTTGCTTCCGCAGATTTTAGTTTTTGGTTATTCGGTTTTGCCGTTATGGCTTTTCATTCCTTGTTTAGAGTTTGTTGGTTCAACTCTCGACTTGCACTACTACGCTAACGGGTGCTTGTCCGTCTTTTAGCTTGTCTTGACGGCACGACCTTGGGATTCCGCATTGGAGTTCTGGGCGTCACAGCTTGGTATCGAGCTATAGGTTAGCTATTTCGCCAGATAGGTTCCTTGGCCTAGTTTGGGTTGGGTTTATTGTTGAGTTATTAACGCCGAGTGTTCTTTGTAGGCGCATTATGTCGGGAACTTGGCGTGGAGCTAGTTCTATTATACCTGGTTCGAGTACAGCTCGTGGCGACGAGAGGGGAGAGAATGTTAGTGATCCGCGTGTGACTCCTCAACGGATGTGTGGACTGGAAGATGATTCTTCCGTTTTGCGAAATTCTTGAAGTTTAAACCGAAAGTTTCAATGGAGAGCCTCGATACTATTGAGGCGAAACCTTGGCTAGAAAGCATGGAGAAGATCTTTGCGTTTTGGGTAGTACGTACGTCAAGAAATGGTTACCTTAGCGTTGTTTGAATTGGATGGTACGGCCGAGCATTGGTGGCTTGAAATACGAGATCATTGGAGACAAAGATGGAGTGCCTCGAGTGTGGGAAAACTTTGTCAAGGAGTTTATGGTACGGTTTGGTCCCAGAGTAACTCGAGAAAGAGGAGAGATGGAATTCCTAATGTTAGAACAGGAGATATGACCGTGGCTCAAGATTCAACAAAGTTTATGGAGTTGGCTCAAGCATCGTAGTCACTTGGTGCCGGATGAGGCTAAGAAGACCGAGAGGTTTGTGAAAGGCCCGAAGACGAATTATCAGAGGCGCCTTATTCCGCTACTACCGACGGATTACCAAGGGGTCAGTGGATCGTGCATGTGCGATAGAGTTAGACATCGAGGAGTACGCCGAAAGAAAATATCAAAGACTAATAGGGCCCCGAGGATAAGAGGAAGCAGCCAAGACCTCAAACAGCTAGTCAAGGAAAGGTGCATTCGGGTGGCCGAGTGGTGTTACTACTTCTACTCAGAAACGACGAGGTGACGTGTTGACATGTAACTTTTGTAAGAAGACAGGACACACCGAAGATAGGTGTTGGGGGAAGACTGGGAAGTGTTACTATTGTGGAGACGGAACTCACTTGAAGAAAGATTGCCCGAAGAGGAAAGTTAGTCAGTCCGGGAGTACTAGTCAACAATTCGCTGGCTCCAAGAGAGATTGTGACTGGCCACTAGAGTTTGAAGCACGACGCTGTTGGTCGTCATGAGTTTTGAGACCTATCCGAAATAGGAAGGTATATTCTTGTATATATATTCGTGAAATTATATCGTTGTTACTATTACCCTTAATATGAGTACGCTGCTTTTAATTGGTAGCTCATGTGCATTCATACATATATTATATGGTGTATTGTGTATTATTGGTTATTTGCTTGATCGAATAATACCCCAATGTGAGATAGATATATGATATAGTTTGTTTGTAAATTACCGGTAGGTAATCGTACGTTGTGTATGGATTCTTGTTTAGTATATGTGTATAAGACTATGCTATATATAGAGTTGTGGTTTGTGTGGTTATATAGAAAGACCATAGTATGTATACTTATGAAGCATGAATTGTTTATTGATACCCACGCTTGGTATGATGTTTGTATATTCTATAGGGATGTGTTTTATGTATTGAGTAATATTATACTATATCGTGGTTAAGGGTTATTATGCGAATAAGATATACACTCGACTTGTGAGAAAGTTGAAGGTTGCGATTTAGAGGATAATCATGGTTACACGGGAGAGATTGACGCTTCACCGTGAGTATTGAGACGTTAACGTTGTGTTAGGATGCTTAGTGTGCATTGGTTGTAGACTTGGTCTAGAGCTTAAGAAAGAATAGTTTTATGAGTATGGACATTACGGGCATTAGTAGCCTTGTCGATTCATTGTGATTACTAGGTACACGAGTTTGTCGTAGATATGATTGTTGTTTGTCAAGGTAATAGACCTTGTTACTTGGTCTCGAATTTTTATTCAGCTATGTGCATTAGTTGTAGGAAACACCTACTTGATGCATTGCATAGTAGTATATTAAATTCCTCATCTCCATAATATCATGTTCATTCATTACCTTAGCATAGAGAGACTATTAAAGGATGCTTAAAACCTTTTAATCATGAACCTTCAGATCCTTGTAACTAAAAAGTTTTTGAAATCCAATTTAGTCTGCACTCTAAATTGGTGATCAAAAGAGGTTCGTTGGTGGACTAGGATTGGTAGTGAGTAGGTTAAACATTGACTATACCCGTACCAAATGGTTGGACATAGATGGAAAGAATTTTCAAAACATGGTATTGTGTGCTCTTGTGTGTTCTTACCGTGATAGGAAATCGCGAGTATGATTTGCATAGTTTGAAATGCCAATTTGGTTATCTTTGATTTGTTTGTAAACCGCTCCATAAGCAATTATTAATTCTTGTAACTTAGAATCTTTTGTGCTTGAATTTCATGATGTGCCCCAAACAAATAGTTTCGTAGTTAAATGTGTTCTTATGTTGAAGTTTGGGATTTTGCCTACATGTTTGGTCTAGTGTTGTTCGTCAGATGTGTATTCGTGACTCAAGCATGAGTCATATTGATGACGTGTCTATGAGAGAGTAGACTTTGAATCTCGGATTATATTAGTTCGACCTCGTGTATATCAGGGTGGTAGACTCCTGAGATCGAGTCTAGATAGATGGTTTTGAACTCGATGTGTTGTGGTTTGTATCATGAGTTAGAATTCTGGACGAATTCTTTTTAAGGTGGAGAGGTGTGACGCCCGCCTCTTCGTTATCTCTGGCCATGTGCTATACTTGCACTTCTTCCTTTGTCGACGGTATGTTTGGGTCATGAGAGGGTCTAGATATGTTTCGAGAGACCATATTAAGACCAAAACATTATTAAGAGACTCCATATAGTTGTTGACTTGCTAAAGTCACAAGTCGTGACTCGACGATAGTCTGAATGCGACGCGATTGAGGGTTTACTTCGCTTTTGTGTTCGTGGACTCGGTTTGGGTCCTAGACCTCTTTAAGATGGTTTGTTAACATGTTTAGATGTGTTAGACTTCAAGTTGAGGTGTTCCTTAAGTCTATCGATGATTTGGAAGTTTTGGAGATAGCGCTCGCCTCTATCGCAGAAGTTCGGGAATCGAGTCGCTGCAATCGCCTCCTTTGGGATTCTTATTTCCCTAGTTGTTATTCAACTTCCTAGAAGTATTTAAGCTTCTTCATTAGCCCTTAGACTTGCCTTAAAAGTCTCCTCATTGCTCGCTTGATTTCGAAGTTCGCTCGTCGTCCGGTTGCACTGTTGCACCCCTTCCTTGCTTTCGCCTCGAGTTGTTTCTGGAGTTGTTCGGGTGTGTTTTAGACTTGTTTTGAGTTGGGTTAGACCTTAGAATGGTTGCCCATAAGTTTGGGATCATTTAGACAAGTTTAGACAAATTTTGAGGTTCAGAGCCGAGGCGCCCGCATGGAGATGAGGCGCCCGCCTCAACTACCGAGCATCCTTTGTGCAGAGAAGACATGAGGCGGCCGCATGGAGGGAGTGAGGCGCCCGCCTCACTTCCTGCAACGTCTGCTTCGGGATTTTCTTCCCCTGCTTCGAATGGACGACTTGTTTTACACTATTCTACCCTCCTTAAACCCCTATCTAAACCTATCCTAAACCTCCCTAACCCTTAGACCTACTTAAGTCCTAACATCCCTAATTAGAAGTCAATTTTAATGATGAGTTAAGAGTTCATTAGTGACCAATTAAGCCACAAATCAGATTAGAAAAGGGACCACAAGTGATTGACACTTGTCCCACTCAAAATCTAGACCTATATCAACCACATTTCAGATTTTTGACCCTCATTCTCACCCCTCCCTCTTCCAAATTTTCAGAAACGATTCATTTTCATCCTCTCTAGTTCCTCCATGGAGAGAGAGAGTTGGGAGCTTGAGTTTTGAGCCCTCTTCATCTTCATCCTTCATCATCCAAGGATTCACCGCTAGATCATTTGCCCAAGGGTCCTTCATATTAAAGTTGTAGCTCGACGAGGGCAGGATCGACTTTTCAACCGATTGATTTCTTCCTGAGTTGCTTTCTTTGGTGTAGAACAAGTAGGTAGTTACCTCTTTTATTTTGGTTCATTGGCCCTAAGGAAAACAACTTGTATGCTATTTGTGGGCAATGAACACTTGTATGCTATGTTTGCCCAATTTTGGGGATTTTTGAAGTATGAATATGTTTGTAAGAGCATTGTAAGTGACTTCTATGATTGTTGATGTGAATGATTACCCTTCATGTTGTGTTTCTAGGATTGGGAGCATGCTAGATATCATGTTTACATTATGCTATTTGGGTTTATTATGAAAGTATGCCTTTGATTGGGGCTGGATTTGTGAACCCTATATATTAGGATTATGATCACTTAAATGAAATTAATGATTTGCGAAAGGATGGGTTTTGATCCTTGTTGGGTTTATTTGTGATTTTAGACTTGAGAGTCAATTCCAAACTATTGGAAGTTATTGTTAATCGATGTGGGTGCAAATGTTAGGAGTGATGAATCATGTAAATATTGAAACTTCAAGCCTTTAGACTCAACGGAGTCGAAATAAGTCCATTATTGTGTTAATGAATTGGTTGGAATCCTACAACAATTGAGATTTCTTTGATTATGATTATGATGAATTCCTTGGTTTTAGGCTCTGGGAATCAAGCCCGAATGAACATTGGGATTTTGTAGTTTATATGAATGAAATGTTTAACTTTGGGGCTACGAAACACATAAAGAATGAAATGTAGAATTAAGACTCAACGGAGTCATTGTGAGGCCAATAATGTGATAACAAGCTTTTGGTTGAGACCCTACGATGTTCGGGTCTCGCTTGCTTATGTTGTGCGTATCCGAGTATCTTGTTGTGTCCAATGGAGACACTCATGTTATAGAGACCCATTGGGAACTTGTTTAGAGCGTGCTTGTAAAGCACGAGTATTAGAGACCAACCCACGGTCTCGAGTACTATTTTAGTAATGGTTATTCAATAATTCGCTATAAGGAATTTAGTCGCAGCATGAAAATATTTATGGATTTAGACTACAAGGTAGTCCATTCATGAGATGGGTCTCTTTGAGGATGCCTAATTATCACTATAATGACGAGGGACTTTGGCTAAGTCCTGTGCCTTTTGTGAAGCTAAATGCTAAGCCTTGATTTGTGGTGGTTCTT
>CM028380.1:118484942-118532199 GCA_013146195.2 Codonopsis lanceolata
ATTATCTCCTTACTTAGTAATTTGACAAAGTGTATAGGAGGTAAGAAATGAGAGCGTTCGAGAAAGAAGTCGGAGCTGTCGGAATCTAAAGAGATTCCATGTTTCTATTTTAATAAAGGCAAGGTGAATCGTTTCTTGGTGATGGTGATGGCGGTGCTTACGACATGGATGATGGTGTTAGAGGTTGTGGTGATAGTAATTTTAGGGATGACATTAGTGGATTAGATGAAATACATCGTTGTGAGATTTCCTAATCATCAAATTTTCAAATATCCATATGGGTTTCTTCAATTTGAAAGTTTGAAAATTCAAAAAATTGAATTTGAGTTTGTAAAAGTGAAATTTAAGGTTGTGGTGGTGGTGTGTCTATCATTGATGGGTTTCCAAATTGGTTACTTGAAGGAAAAGTAAGAAATCGAAGGAAATAAAATCAAATCAAAAAATTAAATTTTGGACTAATGGTAAAATTTAAGGTGTTGAGTGGTGGTGGTGGTGAGTCTATAAATGATGGGGTTGACGAAAGAAAGTGAGTAGAAATAAATTTTAAATTTCATTTTTTGGAGTAATGCATTTTTTAACGTTGAATTTAAATATCACACAAAGTATAACTAATTTTACATTATTTAAATAATTTTTTTAATTAAAAATATTTTAAATATTAAATGGCAAACTAAATGATGAAATTATAACAAATCCCACTTAGGTGCCACAAAGCAAAAAGACTAAAATAATCTCATTGATTTTTCCATCACTATTTTTAATGCCCATAGAGAGAGATGACACAAATAGAAAAAACATGAGGAAAGTATAATATCATATGTTGGGAACGACATTATTAGATGTATAGCGAAAAAACTAACTATAATAATATTTGGTTGGTGAGAACGAGATATTAAGCAAATCTATGCGTGCTTTAGTAATTACGATGAATAAGCTAAGATAAACGTGTTCAGGAAAGGTGATATAATGTCAAGAAGATAAAGAAAAATAGAGAACTTAGTTGACAAATCTGTGCGTTTTGTTAGAGAAGAAATTAAGTTAGAATCGATAGGAAAGTCGTTTGAAGAAAGTAGTTCCACTTAGCGGAAGCTAAAGATATGTTATTTTTTCCATTTTAGCAAGGCAAGGTGGACACGCTTCTTGGTGGTGGTAATAGGCGTAGCGGCATTTGCGGGGATGCCTTTGGTAGTGGTGGGGCGATTTTAAGCATGAAAGTGGTGATTTATGTGGAATACGACATTAAATAAATGAGTAAGAAATTAAACAAAGAAATAAGATAAAATAATAAAAAAAATGATTTCTAGGCTAATAGTATTATTTGAGTAATCTCTCTTCTCTCTTACTATAAAAGGGAAGCATGTTTCTTACAATTTAATAGATGGACAAAAATAACCCTTCACCAAATAAACCACCCACCATTTAATTAAGGACAAAACAAGTAAATTTACCATGACAACAAATAATGTTTGGACAAAAATAGCCTCAAATATAATAAATCATCTACCATTAATTAAGGTCAAACAAGTAAATTTATCAGGGACTAATTAATTCCATTAATAATCAAATAATAATTTCATCCCTTGACTTGTTCATGTTTTAAAGTTAGGTCATACAGTTTTGAATTCTATTTATTTCGTCTTGTATTTTTACTTCCTTATCAGTTTCCCCCTCCTACCATTATCGTTACAAATGTCGTCCAATATTTTCTAAAATAACAAAAATACTCTTACTCGGCCGAGAGACTAAAAATTTATTTGAAACTAAAAAATAATATGATATTACATTCTTAAATAATATGGTTTTACTCAGTAAAGACATTATAGAAGTAAATGAAAAAAAAATGTTACTATAATAATATATTTGTTAGTGAGTATCAAGATATTAAGCAAAAATATGTAGCGTCTTTAGCTATTATCCATGAATAAGCTAAGAGAAGTGGGTTAAGAAAATGTGTCATAATGTCAATAAGATGAAGAAAATGAAGAACCAATTGATGAATTCGTGCGTTTTGTTACAAAAAGAAAGCCAAAATCTACGTTACTTATTTGAATTTTCAGACTACTACAAGCAACCTTTAAAAACTATCATACTTGCTTCTAGCTTATAAATATTACAAACAAACCACTGTTAGTAAGCACAAATAACTAGGTTTAAAATATTTTACTCCTTCCCATAACAGGGTTCCAAACCTCTAACCTCTTTTGGTCTTAACTTGCTTGCTCCTCTTCATAGAACCAGGAGTAGTTACGTGTGAGAATCTCTCTATTCCCCTCCCCGGGCTATCAACTTTCTTTTCTTCTACCACAACTCTCCTTTAATTGAAAGAAATTGTCACCAATCAACATCCTTTCAAGTAGCTCTATCCTAAATTAGATTATCTCCTTACTTAGTAATTTGACACCGAAAGTGTATAGGAGGTAAGAAATGAGAGACGTTCGAGAAAGAAGTCCGACTAATCAGAATCTAAAGAGATTCCATGTTTCTTTTTTAATAAGGCAAGGTGAATGTGTTTCTTGGTGATGGTGATGGCGGTGCTTACGACCGCATGGATGATGGTGTTAGAGGTTGTGGTGATAGTAATTTTAGGGATGACAATAGTGGATTAGATGAAATACATCGTTGTGAGATTTCCTAATCATCAAATTTTCAAATATCCATATGGGTTTCAGATTCAATTTGAAAGTTTGAAAATTCAAAAAAATTGAATTTGAGTTTGTAAAAGTGAAATTTAAGGTTGTGGTGGTGGTGTGTCTATCATTGATGGGTTTTCCAAATTGGTTACTTCGAAGGAAAGAGTAAGAAATTAGAAAAGGAAATCAAATCAAATCAAAAAATTAAATTTTGGACTAATAGTAAAATTTAAGGTGTTGGTGGTGGTAGTGGTGAGTCTATACATGATGGGGTTGACGAAAGAACATAAGAAAATAACACAAAAGTTAAATTAGGTGGTAAAATGAGACTTTATAGATACTCTGGGTGAATTTTGTATTTTAGAGTGTAAGTGTAAAACCCTAGTTTATTGCTTGCATGTTTATTGCATGAGATCATACTTTCATAATCATCATTAGTATGTTAACTTAGCTCATTTATATGTTTAAAGTCGATAGCATGTTTATTGACGTCGTTTGGGATGCTCGTATGCACCTTTCCTTCACGAGTTGCCTTGAAACTCGGGTTTGTGTTTTATGTTGTAAACACTTGGATTAATGTTAGAAACCATTCTTAACATCATTAACACGCTTTAGATGTTGGTTGAATGCTAGTTGCATCGACGGTTTGATCGCTAGTTTGATTCGAGCGTTAACCCTTCTCCGTTTGACCTTTTCGGTTGTTGTTCGGGAGTGTTTTATCTGAGTTCTTAGCCATGTTTGATTTAGGTTTGGACTTTGATTTGCTTTGGTTATTGTTTAGAGGTGTTTAGGGTTGAATTCTAGACCATTTCGGGCTTTGGAGGACTTGAGGGTGCAAGAGGGAAAGACCTAGAACAAGCAGGGGAGCAAAGTGGAAGATTAGTGAAAGGCCAAAGCGCCGCATGGGTAGCCCACCATGCGACCGCATCCTCCCTTTTCCGCATTTCGAATTTTCGCATTCTTCAAGATTTGCCTAACCAAACCCCACCCAAACCCAACCTAACCCACCCTAAACCATCCTAGTTCGACCTAACTAGCCTCTCATGCATGCTTGACAAGTTTCAAGTGGTTTGGATGCATGTACAACACTTGGCAAGGAAAGACCTCCAACATGCACACACATGCATTGGACACCCCATTTCAGCCATTGCATGTCCAATACCTCCACTAAACCCCCCATATTCAGTCATTCACTTCCAGATTCGTGGCTGAACATTTCTTGAGAGTTATAGAGAGTTCTTGGAGCTTCTTGAGTGATCAACAATGGTGGCCAACTATTGAAGAAGCCATTTCCAAAACCGTTCGGTAGAAGTGAAGAGGAGAGCAAGGAGAACACATACCCAACCTTGCATGGACGTTTTTGTACAACTTGTAGGACTTGTTTAAGGTAAGTTACAACATCTCTTCTTATTTATTTTAGCCTCATTGACCCTAGGGAAAACAATCTTGCTATATGAGGTCAATGAGAGCTCTTAGGACTTTGTAGAGATGCCATGTTCTAGAATATGTTATGTGATGAATTTGGGATGTATGAACAGATTATAGACCTATTATAGACCATGATTTTAATGTCATTTAGGGTAGTAATGTATGATAGATCATGCTACTTTGTTGTTTAAGTATTGAGGGCATATTGGATGAGATAGTTAGGCTTGTAGAGATGCCATGATCTCGTATTTGCTAAATGACGTATTTTGGGTTGTGTAAACAGATTGTAATCAGATTGTAAGTCATGATTTTAATGTTATTTAGGTGTGATAATGTATGACAAATCACTCCATCTTGTTGTTTAAGCATAGGAAGCATGTTTGGTGAAATAGTGAGACTTATAGAGATGCTATGATCACGTATATGCTAAATGCTACATTTTTAGTTGTATGATCAGAATATAAACATGTTATAAACAGGTTGTAAACCATGTTTAGGATGCTATTTATGTGTGATAAAGTATGATAGATCACCCTACTTTGTTGTTTAAGCATTGGGAGCATGTTTGATGGAATAGTTAGACTTATTGAGATGCTATGTTCACGTGCATGCTAAATGCTATATTTTTAGTCGTATGATCAGATTATAAACAGGTTCTAAACCATGTTTTCAATGTTATTTATGTGTGTTAAAGTATGCTAAATCACCCTACTTTGTTGTTTAAGTGTTGGGTGCATATTTGATGAAATGACAAGAATGTATATGCCTAGTTTGTGACATTGATTCTATGTTTCATACTTGATTGTTTGATTGGGGTTTTATGGGTTTAATGACCTTAGTAACCTATTTGATTATGTTAGTATGGACATAGGAGAGTATTGAGGCCAATGGCTTCTATACCTTAATTTTGAAAGATTGATTATGACTCAACGGAGTTGACCATTGGGTTAGTATGACATTAAGAAATAATATGCCTAAGTCCTACGAATTTTGGGGTAGTATTAATGGAGGTTAAGCCTCCAAGCATTTTAAAGTGTATGAAGAACACTTGATGATTAGAGTCTTAATTTATCTCTAATGTGATTATGTGCTAGTTGTGAATTAAAAGCATGACTAGATGATTGTAGAGTACATGCCTACTTATTTGAGCATATGATTATGAATTACGTGTGCTTGAAGTTTGAGTCCAGCTGGAGTCGGTTGTCGAGTCATTGGCGGGACGATGCATCATCTTCACGAATTGTGGGATTCGTGATTTTGATGGATCGCCGTGCCGGATTGCACACACCCCTCTATCGATGGCCACGGTAGGGAAGTAGTTGATCTTAGTTGTAGTATGGAAACATGACTTTGATAACTATCGGAACTCGAGCGGGGAAATGTCTCGGGACGCCGATATCCACGATAGGGATATCGAGGACACATAAGTTTGGCACATGTTTTTGCAGGAGCGACATGCGCGGAAAAAGGGTAACGATATCACCTCCCTTTTGTATGAATTGACTCACGAGTGCTTATATGTGAATAATGTGCTACGTGACTATGACATGATATGAAATGATGGTTGATTGAATTAATGAAATGTTATACTTGTTGATAACATGATATTCAAGATTGTTAAGTATGAGTACCTTGACATGATTATTTATGAAATGAATATTATGCAATAACATGAATTATTATTGTTAAGCATGATGCCATGACAAGAAGTTATTGTTTGTAACTTGCTAAGTCTTTATGACTTACTCCTATTTGTTTCGATTGTTTTCCCTAGATCCGAGCCGCAAGTGGATCGAAGTGATTATCGCTACATTGAAGAAGCTGTGGCAAGGTTGCTACCTTGTAATATTAGTACCTTTTCTTTTGGCAAGGACGACGGGGACATAAAGTTATATAAACTTTATGTGGGGTAGCAAGACTTGATTTGTTTAATTATTAGTACTTATGTTTAATTAGTACTTATTGTTTTGAGAGCCGACATATGTTAGTCGTGCCTTACGTATTTATGATGCTTATGCTTTTGTTGTTTTAACCATATATTGGTTTGTTTACTATGTTTATTATGCGGCATGTTTTAGCCGTCAAGCATGTTAGACTAGAGTTGTAGACTTAGTTTAATATTGGGTTCCGGCCGTAGCGTCGCCGATGACTTGATATTTAATTGCCATAAATTGTTATATGTGCCTATTGTTGCGTCACATGATTTTATTTTTGGACCAAGAGATTCATTATCTCTAAGGTTGTATTAGTTTGAGCTTGTTAGCTCGGGCGCCACTGTTTTAATATATTACGTTTCCGCATGTGTTAAAGTTGTTGGCGTACCGCCGTTATGGCCTTACCCACTATTTGCTACTTGTTTTTGTTATGTGCCTTTTTGGAAGCGGCACGACCTCGGGATCTCGTCTTGGGATCCGGGTCGGGTCGCCACAGTAAGTATATACTTTGAGATTGTCAGTTTGATTTCTATAAAACAATTTATTATTTTTCAAAGAGAGTCATAAATTTCACAAACGACATAAGCTAAGTCTCCAACAACAATGTGCTTATCTAAGAAAGTAAGCTTGAATTGTTTTGAATTCCAACAACGATAAAAGTGAATGAATTCATGTTTGGTATTAAAAAAAAGATTTAAAAATAACCAATAAAAAAGACAAATGTGTAGGATAAGTTGCAATATAATGACTAAAAGCTTACATTATAAATTACCGAAAAACAAACTATCGAAAAACCTAAACACACAATAACACAATTTATAAGTCTCAAAACTATAAATATTAAAATAGAAAAAGAATCCAATAATTAAAAGTAAACAAAAAAGTTAAGAAACTGGCAAATCACTTTAAAAAACCATTAACACCACGTGCGTTAACCACGTGCAACGCACGTGAACCTTACTAGTAATAATAAAAAGGGTAACTAAATGGAGGGGTTGGTGTTGTGGTTGTGGCCGGAAGGGATTGATAGGATAGAATAAAGTACAAATTGATTTATTTAGATATTATGCGATAGGTAATTTAAGTTATACGATAAATTATGAGTATCGAGTAATAAGATCATGTGTGTGGGTAGGTATGCTCTGCTTTAAAAAAAATGTTTAAGTTTTATATTTGATAGGCTACAAATTATGACTAAGTAATTATTATTTATTTTTGAATTTAGATCTGGACAATAGAATTTAGAGCAATTGTACATGTGGTGGATTAATTTTGCCGAACATTTGAGGTAAGAGATTATACATATTTTAGTTATTTGAATTCTTTTCTTTTCTTTTCTTTTTGAATTGTTAGGCTTCCGCTAAATTCTTGATATTTACCGTTCTTTGAATTACGTACCAACCTTAAGTTGGAATTTGAATTTGAACTCCGTCGTACCCATTCTTTGGCATTCTAAATTGTGGATCTCATTACATATCTCTCACTTATATTTAAATTTCTTTGAGATTTTTTTTTTTTTGTGAAACCAAGTTTCCGTTGGAATATTATTTTTGAAATCCTACTATGATCACTAAGTTGAACAACTTGGCTACTGGGGTAAAGTAGCATTTTGAATTTGATATTTGATTATGAATTTTGCCACCTGGCCCGTAGCTTGGTTATCCGGATATACCATTATGAACTGTTACTATTTGCACATTGTGAATCCTTGTTTAAAAGAGGTCTTGTGACCGCTTTTATGATCATGGTATCCGCGGGTTGGTCGTCGTCACCAACTGGTATGGGACAATTGGCAACGATTAGATCTCTCGCAATTATCTTTGTATCTCTATCTGTTACATCGAATTCTTTATGAAATATGAAATTTATCATCTCATTGTGTTATTCCCAATTATGAACCATTTGAATATTAATCTTTTTGAATGTTTTATTTTTTAATAAACTCTTCCCTAGATTTCGTAGGGGCTATATATGATCTTACTAGGCATTGTCCGCTCATTCCTTCTAAATTTTTTTCCTTCCAGGTTTTAAGTAAGTTGGATACCATCAAGGACGACCTAGAGATTCTTTTTATTTCGAATTAGTTCGTTTTACATTTTTGGACAAGATTTTGGTTTAGTCGTTTTTGGGACTGCTGAATTGTTTAAATAATACTTTCGAAATGCAATAAGTACTCTATGACTTTCTTTTATTACTAATCCTTAAGAGATGATTTCTGAATTATTATGATTTAGTATTTGTAATAGTGATGCGCCCAAGATTTTGGGATTATAAATTGGTTATATATTTTGGGGCGTTACACTGGGTTCCAAACATCTAACCTCTTTTGGTCTTCACTTCCTTACTCCTTTCTATAGGACCTGAGGTAATTAGATGAGAGAATCTCTCTATTACCATCCCATGGCTATGGACTTTCTTTTCTTCTACTGCTAGTTTTCCTTTAATTGAAAGAAAATGTCACCTATCGATATCCTCTCAAGTAGTACTCTAATCCTAAACTCATATTCTCTTCTTGCTTAGTCATCTAACACCAAGGCAGAAAGTGACTAAGAAGAGAGACGTTCAAAGAAAGAAATGCAATTGAACGGAAACGAAAGAGATTCTATTTCTCAAGTTGAGTAAGGCAATGTGAACGCGTTTCTTGGTAGCGGTGATGGCAGTGATAGCTATTGCAGGAATGGTGGTGGTGGTGGTTAGGGGTAGTGGTTGGGACGATTGTAGGGATGAAAGTTGTAGTTTAGGTGAAATACGATTTTTTTTAGATTTTCAAATTTTTCAAATTTTCAAATCTTCATAAAAAATTGAATTTGGGTTTGTAAATAGTGAAATTTAAAGTTGTGATGGTGGTGGTGGGCCTATAAATGATGAGCTTTGCAAATTGGTTAATTTGAAAGAAAGAGTAAGGAATTACAAAAAGAAATAAAATATTATGAAAAAATATTTTTTATTTAATGGTGAAATTTGAGGTGGTAGTGGTAGTAATGATAGTGAGTCTATGAATGATGGGGTTAATTGAAGAAAGTGAACTATAAAAAAATAAATTAAAAAAATTCTAAATTTCATTTTTTGGAGTAATGACTTTTTTTTGTACTTTAAAATTAAATATGAAATAACTTATAATTCTTTTTGCATTATCGAAATAATTATTTATTATTTTTAAGGTTAATATCACTTTTGGTACCCTAACTTTATCTATTTTTTTACTTTTAGTACCCTTTGTACTCTCTTTATCAAATTTCATCCTAAATGTATCTAATTTTAATCATGTTACATACTTTTCGTTAAATATTTGTCAAGTACTAACGTGTGACGTACTGCCGTGAGTTGGAAATCGACAACAAGGTTACAAGCACTACTATCGTGGGTTAGAAACCGGCAACGAGGTTTCAAGAACCATTCTCATGTCTGAAAAACAGGTCATGACTCAAGACTCATGTTTTAGAGGAATTTATCAAGTACAACCTTTTGACCCATGCAATATTCTTTTGTGGCCTTTGAATAGCCAAAAAAACTGAACAAATCGAACAGACAAAAATACCCTTCAGATTTTAAGGTCGATCAAGGTCGATTAACTCGACCTTTGATCGACCCTTGATTGACCCTTTGATCGACCCAAAGGTCGAATTAATCGACCTTTAGCACACTATATTAGTTTTGAAAGTTAAAAGGGTATTATAGATAATTTGTCACAAAAGAGGCTATAAAAGAACATTTTTTGAGAGTCAGGTTAGTTTTGAATTTGATAGCTTTGAAAAGGTTATTAATAAATATACCCCCATGTTATATCTCATTACACATTTCTTTTTCAAGTATATAAAATTTTCTCAGGTCGTGAAACTTCCCTCAAGCAAACACACAAACATAAGAAGAAATAAGTCCATGACCAAATATGGCATCTCTATTTGTTCGTGTGTAAGTGTGTGTGTGTGTGTGTGTGTGTGTGTGTGTGTGCACGCGCGTGCATGTGTGAAAGTGAGAGAGAGAAAGAGAGATGGAGACAAACATCAACCCAAACAAATGTTTGTAGCTGAAAAACATCTATCACTCTCTCACTAGGTAGGGCGTAAACAGAGTAATCAAAGTCTCTATTCTCTCTCCAACTGATTTCATCAAGAATTCACCCAAACACACCTTAACCCTATTTTGAGCTTCTTGCAGGAGATAAACTCAATTTATTCACTAAACCCACCTCATGAAATTCTTGAATTGATTGATTCCCACTTAATATCAATTAATTTTTTTGGGTTTGTTCATATAAACAAGCTCAATTTGATCATCCCCATTTCAAAATAGACAAAATCCATAAGTGGGACCAATTAAAACAAACTTATGCCCCAACTATTTCTCATTCTTCCCACAATTGCAGCTTCTTTATTCCAGCCTACACCACCACCCCCTACCTCGATTGATTTGGACCTATTTACCATTCTTTGCTCCAGAAATGCCTCCTTCCTATCGCTTATCCATTTAATTTACGGCCTTGTAATCCTAGTGTGCCTTTGTAGACGAGGTTGGGTCTGCCTCTACCAAGGAGTTTCTAGTCAGAGAAGCCATTGGTGGTGAATTTGAGGTCGCTCTAATCCAACTGATGGATTTTGATGGGTTTTTTGTTGTTGTTCTTGTCGTCAGATTGTGAAGGAGGGTATTGTCGGGTTTTCTTTCGCATTGTTGGTCTTGACTAGGGATGTGAATCGGAGATTCCTAGTATGCCTTTGTAAACGAGAGCGGGTCTGCCTCTGCCGAGGAGTTTTTGGTCAGAGAAGCCATTAGTGGTGAATTCGAGGTTGCTCTAATCGAACTGTTGAATTTTGATGGGTTTTTATTGTTGTTGTTCTTGTCGTCACATTGTGGAGGATGGTATTGTTGAGTTTTTTTTGGCGTTGTTGGTGTTGACTGGGAATGTGAATCGGAGATTGAGATGGATGATTCAACCGAAGTATTGAATTATGCCGATGGGGTATTGTGTTGGTCATTTAGTTGTGTACGATGAAGTGGCTAGGGAAGAAATGAGGAGAGCTCATACCTTTTTCTCTCGTCTCCTTCACCTACTACCACGGTCAAGTCGGTTTCTAACCTACTAATAGGTCACACGTTAGCATTTGACGAATATTTAACGAAAGGTACCTAATATGATTTAAATCAAAAACTTGGAAGATGAAATTTTATTCACTCGTTATAATGGGTATGTGTAGACATCCCAATTTCGTACCCCTAGTATGTAACTTTGGCATGCGATATCAAGACTTGTTAAAACTTAACAAATGTCAAGTTACAGGGATTAAAAATGCAAAAGACAAAGCAGGATGCACAAAACAGTAAAATGCAGGGGCCTAAGTGTCCAAAAATAGGTAAATTGAATTGGGCTGGCGTTGCCATAAGTGCTTGGTGGGCGCCATAGCTACATGGAGCCAAACATGCTACAAGAGTGCTACAGTTAACGTATTGTGCAAATTATTCAGCACGCTGTACAAGAAAAAGAAGCACAGAGAGAGAAAGAAATTCCCTCGATGTCCCTCTCTCAGCCTATAAATAGAGGCCTTGGGATTCGCTTTCAACACACCGAAAATCCCCCAAAGCTTTCAGCGTTGTTGTTACGCTGTTAGAATAGTGAGCGATCGAGCGATAGTGAGCGCCCCCTCCTATAAATCCTCGAAGCCCTGCCAAAACTCCTCCAAACGCAAATTCAACCGGTCAAAGTGATCCTTAGCCCCCCAGCTAGGTATCCACCCTATTTCTCTGGTCCAAAAATCTCGAAAAGAGCAATTGCTCTGTGTGAGTCACCCGGACTGCACCTGCGCCCCGTGCGCCCTTGGATAGGGGTGCGCGTACGTGCGGATGCGGGACATCCACTGCTCTCGTTCCACCCTCCCTTGTTGAGGGGAAGACGAAATCAAAAGTGCGAGAGGAGTGCTGTCTAAGAATAGCGCGTTGGAATGCGCCTCGGTTGACTTTAGTAGATTTTTGATCCGATATGGGAACTTTAGGTTTCCCGTATCAAGTTATCTCTTGTTTAGGGGATACCAGGATATGGGAATGCATCACCCTTTCATTCTCATTTTCTCTTTTTTAGGGGAAAACGGAAAAGTGCAAAAAAGGATGTTGCGATGCCCCCATTATGGATTTTATTAAAAATATTCTTATGTCCCGTTTCGGATCACTATGGGAGCTTTGGGTTTCCCGCATCAAGTTATCCCTTGTTTAGGGGATACCAAGATATGGGAATACATCACTCTTCCATTCTCATTCTCCCTTTTTTAGGGGAAAAATGAAAAGTGCAAAGAAAGAGTGTTGCGAGGCCCCACTGGATCCAAAAGTTTTAGAGTCGTCATCTTTATTTTAAGGCAAAATAAAGCAACACCAAAAAAGAAAAGAAAACCAGAGATAGAAAACGGGTTCGGAGGCTAAGTTACGAGTTGGGAAGGTGCTAGGCACCCAACTCGCCCTTTCGGTCTCAAAAATGGTTTTTGGCTAAAGTATGCTTATTGTTATATTTATTTAGCAAATAAATAAAGCATTAAAAGACAAGAAAATAACACAAATACATCTGTGGTTACATTATTTACGAACTTGCAGCCATTTCCTTACAATAATTACAAATGTATTTAAAAATATTTGGCCATTATAATGGCTCTTTTACATAATATTTCATAATCTAATCCGGACAGCACAACGACTTGTATTGGCTACATTGGGCCGGATTTAAATAATAACTTTATCAATAATAAATGAAAAGAACGCTCTTAAAGGCTATTACCTTTTAGAGCAGTAGTATGCTCGCTCTGTCCTTTAGGGAAAGGGAGTCTTTTTTGTTGTTGTTGTGATTCGGGCAGAATGACTACTTATTCTGGATGACTTTGGCTCGTTCACTCGGGTAGAATGACGCCTTATTTCGGATGGTTTTGGCCTTTTTGGTTGGGCGGAATAACGGCTTACTTTTTGTGTATTTCAGCCTATTACTCGGGCAGAGTAACGGCTTACTTTATGGATTTTGGGTCGGGGAAGTGGGGTGGATACCTAACTAAGAGGCTAGGGATCACTTTTAACCGGTGGATTTGTGTTTTGGTGAAGTTTGGACGGGGTTTGGAAGCTTTGGTGGGCTACACACTGCTATCTCATTTCTCTCGCTACTTCGGCATTGTTGAGCGCGGAGAGAATTTCTCAGTGTATCTTCGTGATCGATTTGGTGTGTCTGAAGGGGAGCCCAGCACTCCTATTTATAGTTGGAAAGAGGGACTCATCGGGAATTAAGAATTCCCTCAGCGAGCTTCGATTCATTGTACACCGGCCTTCACAGCTTGCACAATGCGTTAAGTCCCAGAGCTACTGTAGCTCACTTGGCGCAGCATACTCCTTGGAATGGCGCGGCGCCAATGGACCCTTTTGGCCGCGCCATGCCCCTATTCCAGATTCAATTTTGACACTTTCACCCCTCGCAATTTACTGTTTTGCGCATCCTGCTTTGGCTTTCGAATTTTCGACTCCTGTAACTTGACATTTGTTAATTTTGAACAGTTCTTGATATCATATGTCAGAGTCACATATCTGGGGTACGAAATTGGGGTGTCTACACTCTACCCGAGTAAAAAGGCCAAATCAACCAGAAACAAGTCATTGTTCTGCCCGATTTCCGCAGCGGTTGCTCTGCTTTACGATGCCGAAGCAACCTTTCGAAGCGGTTACTACTGCGAACAGCGGCCAGCAGTAAAGCAAAAAGACTCTATCTCTCTCTAGAAGGACATAGCGAGCACACCACGCTCTAAAAGGTGAGCCTTTAAGAGCGTTATTTCTATAAAAAAAAAACTATTTTCCATCAGGCCCAATATAAAAATATAAGCCGTTGTGCTGCTCGGATTTATTTAGAAAATAGCATTAAAAAGAGTCATTATTATGGCCAAATATTTTTAAGTATATTTTTAATTATTGTAAGGAAACGGTTGCAAGTCCGTAAATAATGTAGACATGGATGTGTTGGTTTTCTTCTCTCTCTCTCTTTAAATGTTTTATTTATTTGCTAGAAAAATATAACAAAAAGCATACTTTAGCCAAAGACAGTTTTTGAGACCGAAAAGGCGAGTTGGGTGCCTAGCACCTTCCCAACTTGTAACATAGCCTCCGAACCCGTTTTTGCAATCTCTGGTTTTCTTTTTGGTTTTTCTTTATTTCTTCCTTAAAATAAAGATGGTGACTCTATCAAAACATTTTGGACCGCAGTGAGGCATCGCAACATCCTTTCTTGCACTTTTTCGTTTTTCCCTAAAAAAGGGAGAATGGGAATGGAAGGTTGATATATTCCTATGTCCTAGTATCCCCTAAAAAAGAGATAACTTGATATAGAAAACTCAAAGCACTCATAGTGATCCGAAATAGGCCATAAGGAAATTTTTATGAAGTCTATAGTGGGGCCCACAACATCCTTTCTTGCACTTTCCATTTTCCCCTACACAAGGGAAAATGTGAATGAAAGGGTGATGTATTCTTGCATCCTGTTATCCCCTAAAAAAAGGATAACCTGATACAGAAAACTCATAGCTCCCATAACGGACCAAAAATCACTAAAGTGACCGAGGCGTATTCAACGCGCTTTCTGACAGCACCCTTCGGCATTTTTAATTTCGTCTTCCCCTTGATAAGGGAGGATGGAATGGAAAGCGTGGTATCCGCATCCTCACGCCGCATTCCCCTAACCAAGGGAGCGCGGGGCGGGGGCGTCATCCGGGGCACCCACAGTATGAAAAGTAAAAAAGTAAGTATACTTGGGTACCAAAAGTGAAACTATCCCTTATTTTTAATTAAACCACCAACGATTCAATGGTCAAACGAGAAATTCGTTAGAGTTGAAGCTAACGATAATGAAGACGGATGGAACCATGGTGTGTCTAATGGTTCGTCATTGTCATATACATCTCTTTTGGGTTCAAATATGGGTTTTGATTTGTGAACCGAATTTTACTTTTTGATTCAGTATTGACTGGTTCATTTGTAGGTGAAATTCATGGGTGTATGCTTGTGTATTGTGTTGCCCGAGAAAGAAATAGAGAAATAGATAGTGGAGTAGTCATTCAGCATCGACGGCCATAAAGACTATAATTTTTGGTGGGTTCTATCCATGGCAGTCGTGATGACTTGGATGTGATTATCTAATCTTGAGTTTTATCTCTCTCGATCTCTGAAATGATTCCCATGTATTTTTATTTATGTTTCTATATAAAAATTTGAATGAAAGATTCACTCTTGAGTTTTATCTCTCTTAAAATTTTGCATAAGAGGTCATTGGGAAGAAGTAGAGAAAGTGTTGCTAGAAAAGAAGAAAAAAATGAAGTTTCTCTTTGAGTAATAAAAACGGAGAAAGTGTTGCCGGAAAATGACCAAATTGCCCTGCACGTGAAAGACCATGTGCAACTTAACGTTAAATTGGTAACGTTCATCATGGCTTGGGGAAATAGGAGAAACTTATAAAATGGGATATGAAAATGGCACAAAACTTAATCTGGGCAAAGTGGGATTTAATATATACTTTGGGGAAATTGTGTACTACCTATGTTCCTAAATAATTGTCATGTTTGACCCGACATGTCATTTAAGAAAAGTTAATTGACTTTATTATAAATACTGGTATGATGTTTATTTCCATTTAAAGTTTTTATGCACGTGATCATAATTAAAGTAGAAAAAAAAAGTAGAGGTAAAGTGGTAAAAGTGTTTTCCTAAAAAATAAATTATAGAAACAAGATAATTATTTTGGAATAGACGAAAAAGAAAAGCAAGACAATAATTTAGAGAGGGGGGGTTTTTTTTATTGTAAGTAATAAATATTTAATTTGGGGTTGAGACTTTGATTTCTCTAATACCATATACTATTATCTAGAAAGAGTCACGATATAATTTTGTGTTTATTTAAGATCACTTATTTTGAATTGTTTTCAATTCACGAATAAAAGTAAATGAATTTAGGTATTAAAAATAGATAAAAATAACCAAAAAAAAAGACAGACATGTGATAAGTTGTTATACAAAGACAAAAAAAACATACATTCTAAATGAAGAAACAACAATTGAAGTACTAAAAAAGCTAAACACACAACAACACAATTTATAAGTCTGAAAACTATTTAAAGATTAAAACACAAAAAGAATCCAACAATTAAAAGAAACAAGAAAATGAAGGAACTAGCAAAGCTTTTTTAAAAAATCATTAACAACACGTGCAACGCACATCGTGAACCTTACAAGTAATAAAAAAAATGAAACCAATCCACTTCCCTTTATTCATAATGTGACTATATTCCATTGAAACAACTTAAGCAAATCGTCAATACTAACTATTGTCTATGTATAAGCCCAAGGGGTGGGAGAGATAGTGAGGGCACTCAAGGTAAAGACCTTGAGGTCCTTGATTATCATCCTCGTACCAAGGGGCCAAACATGCCTATGAAAAAAACTGTAGTCTATGTATTGGACTTTTTCTTTCTTGGTTTCTTCTTTGGTAGCATCAATAGACTTTATCACTAAAGGAGTGATAACAATTGCTAATCCAACAACTAATCGCACTTCAAAACTGATCAAATCCCAATTAGTCTCGCCTTTTAGATCAGCCTCCTCCAAAGGAGATGGTAACGGTCCAGCAACACAGCTTATGTTCAACTGACACCTGCATAATCCCTAGTTTCCTTCAAAAGAAGTTTTTGTGAAGGTTTGAAGTTGGTGCCCTACTAGGATCCTTCCTTCCAGTAGATTATGTGAAAAATTCAGGACAGAAAGGAATGTAAGGCTACCAAGCTTTGTGGGGATCCTTCCTGCTAGATTGTTTACCGAAAAATCTAATGATTCAATCTACTTTAAATCTCCAATTGATGTTAGGATTGAGCCTGTAAATACATTATGCGACATGTTGAGAAGGCGAAGTACTTTGAGCTCTCCAATACTTTCTGGTATTTCCCCCAAAAACATGTTGTTTGAGTAGTCAATGGAGGTGAAGATGGTCAGAATTTTCACCAGCTCTATCTCAAACCCTTTGCTTACAATTGTCACCATGTCAATACAGGAATTGGAATAAAAAATAAGCTTAACTTGCAGATAATTGAGCTTTGACTGTTCACCATGTGCTATCATAGTTGTCCAATTTTGGAAGAAACTTCTCGACACATGACCAGAAAAGTAATTCGAAGCTAAGTCAATGATTTGAAGCTTTGACCAAACTTTAGTTGTGCCTCTACACTGAATGTCCACATGTAACTTGTTAGATCAGAGATTAGGACTCGTAAGTTGGTACAGTTGTTCAAAAAAACATGGAAAGGTATCATTTACGAGGTTGTTTCCAAGGTTTAATACCTCTAGCATGGAGCAACTTCTCAAAGATATGGGAACTTTCCCTTCTAAACGATTTACATGTAAATCTAGAGTTTCAAGACCACAATCTCTTAGAAATGTTCCTGGATTATTGCCACTTAAATTTTTCTTCCCCAGATTCAGTACCCCTAGTTATCCAGTGGTCCCAGACAATTGAAACAAACACAACGGGATCGTACCGCTCAAATAATTGTTGAAAAAATCAAGAACTTTCAGGGTAGAAGTAGTGCATATCGAGTCAGGGATTCTTCTGGTGATGCTATTGTTAGAAACATAAAAGAATAAAGTGAAGTTCATGAGGCTATTATTAGAGAATAATATATGTATTATTTATTCTTGTTTATTTTTAATTATTAGTTAGTGGTAATTACCTTGTATAGTTCTTTTCTTATTATGTTTCTTTCCTTGTATAGGTTTCTTGTTCCCTACTCCAAGTGTAACCCTGATTGTATCTATCCCTATAAATAAGTGGTTCAATCAATTGAAAGGCTATGCCATTATTCCTAAACTTTATTAGTTTCTACATGGTATCAGAGCTTTGCTCCTAAATCTTCTTCTTCTTCCTCTAGCCGCCACCCTAACCACCCTCCACCATGGCTAACAGAAATCACATCTTCACCATTAAAAACCCTCTTGATCCCACTCAAACCTTCGACCTCATCAACATCTCCCACCACAGCATCACCAAGCTCACCTCCACTAACTATAAAGCTTGGAAACTCCAAGTTGAGGCCACCCTCATTGGCTATGATCTCTACAAGTTTGTAGACGTATCACACACATGCCTACCTCCCACAGTCCTCACCAAGGATGCCCAATCATCCAAGGACGTCCCCACCCCAAACCCTTACTACCAGCCATGGATTCGCCAAGATAAACCCCTGTTTGGGGCTCTTGTTGGCTTCCTGTCTGCTCTCCTGGTTCCTATGATCCAACAGGCCGCCACTGCTCATGAAGCCTGGGACATCCTGGCTTACACCTATGCTCGCCCAACTCGCGGCCACATCAAACAAATCAAAGATTACCTCAAGCGAGCAACCAAGGGAACTCTGTCGATTTCTGACTACATGCACTATGTCAAAAGTCGTACTGATGAACTCGCAGCTCTAGGCAAACCGCTTGACCACGAGGAACTCATTGAGATCCTCCTCGGTAGTTTGGATGATGACTACCATCATATAGTGGATGTGGTTGAAGGACGCGATACCCCTATCTCCTTTGATGAGCTTCATGAAAAACTCATCAATTGCGAGCTGCTCCTGAAACAATCTTAGCCCGCGTCCTTCTCCTATCTGGTCACTGCCAATCCTGCTACTCTGAGGAATAACAACTCGCATGCTCGGCACTCTTCCTCGCATGCTCGCCAGGCTTCCTCTTAACATCGGCATCCTTCACAACAGGCTCCGGCACCAGCTCCTCAACAACAACGTCCATATCTTAGTAAGTGTCAAGGCTACCGTCAACAAGGTCAAACAATTGCTCGCTGTCCGACCTACCAGCTGGTTGCCATCAAAACCCAAGCTACCACTTCCTCTTCGGCAAGTGGCTGGACACCTTGGGCCAATCTAGCGACCTCAATGGACATAGGAACTCAAGGCTGGCTTCTTGACAATGGTGCTTCTCACCATGTTACCAGGGACCTTAGAAATCTCTACCTTAACACCTCCTACACGGGAACAGATGACATGGTCATTGATGATGGTACCGGGCTTCCTATCTCCAAAACTGGTTTCTCGTCACTTCATACACCATCACACATTTTTACCTTGCATAATGTTCTCTTTGTTCCTGACATGAAAAAGAACTTTATTTCCATATCTCAATTTTGTCTCTCTAATAATACTTCTATTGAGTTTTTACCAACTTCTTTTCATATGAAGGATCTACGAACAGGGAGCATTCTACTGACCAGGTAATCTAACGATGATGTGTATGAATGGCCGATCACAGCTCCTCCTACTCGCCCATCTGCTTGTGTAGGTTATAAAGTCTCTCACCATGACTGGAATAATCGGCTTGGCCATCCCTCTGAACCCATCCAGCGTCATATTATAACTAGTTTAGGTGTTGCGTTAGACACTTGCATCAAACAAAAACATTGTAATGATTGTTTATGCAATAAAAGTCACAAAATTCCTTTTTCGCAATCTACTTTAGTGTCTTCTTTCTCGCTCCAAATTATTTACTCTGATGTCTGGTCCTCTCCCATTCCGTCTGCTGATGGTTTTAAATACTATGTTATATTTTTTGATCACTACACTCACTACATATGGCTCTACCCACTCAGACGAAAGTCTGAGGTCACCACTATCTTTCCTCGCTTCAAAGCCTTGGTCGAAAACTATTTTAAAAGAACCATTGTCACTCTTTACTCGGACAATGGTGGTGAGTACATGGGACTTTCCCAGGACATTGGCTTAGCCGCTTACTTGTCTGCTCATGGCATCTCTCATCTCACCTCACCTCCTCACACCCCGGAACACAATGGGTTCTCGGAACGTCATCATCGGCACATTATTGAGGCCGGTCTCTCTCTCCTCTCTCGGGCATCTCTTCCACTGTCTTTCTGGTCATTTGCCTTCCAAACCGCCACCTACCTCATAAATCATCTACCAACACCCACCCTAGCTCAATTATCTCCCTACCATAAACTGTTTGGATCTCTGCCCAACTACTCTAATCTCTGTGCCTTTGGTTGCCTTTGCTACCCTTGGCTTCGCCCCTACTCCACCCACAAGCTGGCTACTCATTCCACCCCATGTTTCTTCCTAGGCTACTCGCTCACTCAGAGTGCCTATCTGTGTTACGATCCGAGCACCACCAAGCTCTTCGTTTCACGTCATGTTCGCTTTGTTGAGTCTGTCTTTCCCATGTCCACCTTGGCCACCCTTTCTGTTCGCCCAGCTATCTACACATGTGACCCCTGGTTCCCTCCACACGAGCTGCTCTCTGCTTCATACACACCGTCTGCTGCCCGTTCCGGTACTTCTCCATCTGTGGCTCCTGACACTAATCAGAATTTGGTTGATCTCAGCTCATCCATACACCACCCACCCACACCAACTACTATGACTGAGGATACCACTGTGCCTACTCCATGTCATGTGCCCGCTGCTCTACCGTCTTTGGTAACCAGCTCCCTGCTCGAGGATTGCACAGTATCTGCTAATCAGCCCTCCTCGGCAACTAGTACCATGATCGAGGATCACACAGTGCCTGCCAGTCTTGTGTCCGCTGCATTGGTTCCTATGCCCGTTGACGTAGTTCATGTGCCCGTTGACACCTCCTTCATGGTTACTCCCTCCTAGAATAACATCTTCAAACCAAAGACCCAGATGAGTCTCTCGGCTCAACTAACAGTGGACAGTGAACCAACATGTGTCCCTCAAGCTCTCAAGGATGTCTAGTGGTGCCAGGCCATGTCCGAAGAGTGTGATGTTTTAGCTCGCAATGGTACCTGGGATCTGGTTCCCTCAGCGAGTGCTCGTAATATTGTTGGCTGTAAATGGATTTTTCGAATCAAACGGCACGCGCATGGCTCCATTGACCACTACAAAGGTCGACTTGTGGCCAAGGGGTTTCACTAGCGGCCAGGGGTGGATTATCACGAGACTTTTCAGCCCGGTGATCAAACCAACCACTGTTCGTCTTGTTCTCTCGTTGGTCATTTGTCAAGGCTGGGATCTTCGCCAACTGAATGTCAATAATGTCTTTCTTCAGGGAAATCTATCTGAAAAGGTATTCATGGCCCAACCACCTGGTTTCACAGACAAGGACAAACTTCAACATGTGTGTCGACTTCGCAAGGCTATTTATGGTCTCAAGCAGGCTCCCCGAGCATGGTACAATGAGCTGTGTCAGTTTCTCCTTGCCTCTGGCTTCAAAAACTCAGTAGTCGACGCATCACTGTTCATTCTTCATACTGCGGGCAACATCATGTATCTCCTTGTCTATGTGGATGACATTATCATCACTGGGAACCAGCCCGCTGTAGTTCAAACTTTCATCTCCCTTCTCGCTAATCGCTTCTCACTTAAAGACCTTAGTGATCTTCAATATTTCCTAGGGGTTAAAGTTGTTAAGCGTCCAAGTGGTGTTCTGCTCTCCTAGCGCGGGTACATTGCTGATCTCCTTGCTCGCACCGGCATGACCGATGCCCGCCCAGTAGCTACGCCCCTTGCTACCTCGCCTACCTTGACTCTTCATACGGGCACTGCTCTTACAGATCTGACAGAGTTTCGAGCAATGGTTGAGAGTCTTCAATATATGTCTCTCACTCGACCTGATGTTGCTTTCGCTGTCAACAAACTCTCTTAGTTCATGCATAGGCCGACCACTGAGCACTGGAATGCAGTCAAGCGAGTTCTTCGGTATCTTTGTGGCTCTATTAATACAGGCATCCTTCTTCATTGCCAGTCTCCACCTGCCCTCCATGCCTTCACCGATGCTGACTAGGACGGCAACAAGGAGGACTACACATCCACCAGTGCCTACATTTTCTATCTTGGAAGCAACCCAATCTCTTGGAGCTCCAAGAAACAGTGTACTGTTGCTCGCTCCTCGACTGAAGTTGAATACCGGGCAGTGGCTGCCACCGCGACTGAAGTCAGGTGGATTGTGTCTCTTCTTGGCAAACTCAGGCTAACCTCATCGACTCAACCAGTCATTTATTGTGATAATGTGGGTGCCACGAGTCTCTGCTCGAACCCGGTCTTTTATACTCACATGAAGCATGTGGCCCTGGACTTTCATTTCATCCGGCAACAAGTTCAGGATGAGCTTATGCGGGTTTGTCATGTCTCCTCGGCTGATCAGCTGGCCGATGCCCTGACCAAGCCTCTTGCTCGCCAGCAGTTTCATCAATTACTTCACAAGATTGGATTCTCCTCTCGGACGTCCATATTGCGGGAGCATATTAGAGAATAATATCTTTATTATTTATTCTTGTTTATTTGTAATTATTAGTTAGTGGTAATTACCTTGTATAGTTCTTTCCTTATTATGTTTCCTTCCTTATATAGGTTTCTTGTTCACTACTCCAAGTGAAACCCTAATTGTATCTATCCCTATAAATAAGTGGTTCAATCAATTGAAAGGTTATGCCATTATTCCTAAACTTTATCAGTTTCTACAGCTATAACCAATATCAACAGGGAGCGAAGAGTTGAATTGGTTGGATGAGTAGTCCGGATAATCAACATTCTGTGGTATTATCGGGATTTCTCCGTGAAGGCGATTGGAGTGCAAATCAAGGACCTTGAGATAAGGAGGAATTTCATAAGGTTTTGGAAATCAACTAACAGGTTATTAGAAAGATTCAAGTTCACAAGATCAACTTTCCAAATCCAGCTTGGGATTTCTCCACCAATTTTGTTATTCGAAAGGTCCAAGAAGGCCAGGACTGATTGGTTTTTCAGGTTGGGGTAATTATGTAGCTTACAAGAGGGCAAATTTAATGTGATCAGCTAAGGGACAACAGAAAAGATAGAATTCTCGCCTCTAGTTTCAATTGACAAGTTATTGTATGAGAGATCAAGATAGGTAAGGCTACCAAGTATGTTAAATGCTTCTAGCGTTATAGTGCCATTGAGGTGGTTGTTTGACATAGAGAGGACACTAAGTCTTAGATCAAAGAAAGATTTCGGAATAGGTCCTTCCAACATGTTACTACTTAAATCAAGGTATGTAAGATATGATTGAGTAGGTCTTCAATGTAAGTGTTAGGGATAGGTCCGCCTAAGAAATTCCCAGAGAGGTCTAGGTGGGTTAGATTATTAGATTTCTGAAAGGATGGGATCAGACCAGCAAACTTGTTACCTGACAAGTTTATATAAACAAGTTGAGTTAGGCTTGCCATCAAATGTGGGATTTGTCCGTTGAAATTGCAAACATATAGGTCTAGCGTGGACAACATCCTTAGATTACCAATGGAATCAGACAATGCTTGTGAGAAGTATGTGAAGCTCAGCTCCAAAGTGCGAAGAGACGAATTTTGGGGAAATATTGGCAAGAAACTATTAACTAAATCGTTGTTTGATAGATCCAAATCTCTAGCATAGTTACCTGGATGATCTTTCTGAGAAATTTCCCATACAATTGACAATCATTGGGCTTCAGAACTGTCAAATTTGTGAAATTTGCAAAGAAGTCAGGAACATGACTACTCAAATCGTTCTAAGACAGATCAATTATTGAAAGAGATTGAAGCTTCGCAAGAGAATCATCAATAGGCCCTGAAAGTAAACAATTCGACAAGCTCAACACTTTGAGCTTTTCCAAGGAAGATGATATAGCTTGACACCAATCATATCCTTGAGCTGATATGTTTACACCATCCAAATAAAGTTCTGTCAGCTCTTTGAGGTTATGAACAAGCATAGCTAAATTCGGATTCTTGAGTATTAGTCGTCCACCCTAAAAAAGATTGGAGAGGTCAAGAGTATCCAACCTGACATTCTCTTGGAATTTGCTCTGAAAAACCAGCGTACGACAAATTCAGGTACACCAAATTTGTAAGATTGCCAATCCCTGGTGGAATTTGTGTCAAATTGAAATTGTTGTATGCCAAATTCAGACTGTGGAGGAACTAAAGACTAAACAGAGCACTGGAGTTTTGGATCTCCCCAGATATCAATTCATTGCTCAAGTCAAGACCAATCACATGACCATCAATGCTGCATTTTACTCCTTTCCAACTGCAACAATCTGTACTTTGATTCCAAGATACAAGCTTGGTTGAGGATGAAGAATCGAACTCGATGGTGTTCATCAGCTGGATCAAAAAGGACTGCTGATCGTTGGACATTGGCTAGAAATCGATACAATAAGTAAAATTAGGCAAAAGGGTATGAAAGAAAGTCAAGAATTCTCATTGGCAAGTGTTTTGAGAAAGATAGAGACTGGAATATGGAGCCTTGGAATTGAAAAACAATCTTTGTCTTGTTTGTTTTGAACCAAAAATGGACGGTCACAAAAACAAAATGGAGTTCGTTAAAGGGAAAGAAACAAGGGAGGAAATAGAATGCTCCTTGTGTTTTCCTTAGAAAGAGTATTGTGAGTGTTGGCTTGGCGTAAATGGGCAGCCCACTTTCAAACACTCAACCCAGCAACCCAAGACCCAAACCCACTTACCTTTGCTCCCTCCCTTTGACTTTCGGCTGATGTGGTTTTTTTGGGAGAATCTTTGATTTCCCTTTATTCTTCAGCCCCTTTCCTTTGTTGCTCTCTATCAGCCGCGTCTTCTTCCATGGCCGGATTCTTCGATTGATTGATTGGTCCTTGTGTAGACACCCCAATTTCGTACCCCTGATATGTGACATGACATAAAATATCAAGAACTGTTGAAACATTAACAAATGTCAAGTTACAGGGTTGAAAATGCAAAAGGAAAAAG
This sequence comes from Codonopsis lanceolata, assembly GCA_013146195.2. NCBI lineage: Eukaryota > Viridiplantae > Streptophyta > Magnoliopsida > Asterales > Campanulaceae > Codonopsis > Codonopsis lanceolata. The sequence goes on from CM028380.1 coordinate 118,509,674, forward strand.
TAGGATGCATGAACAGTGAACTATAGGGGGAGAAAGTGCAAAAAATTGAAAGTTGTAAAGAAGCTTGGTGCCGCACCATGCTGCCCACTGTTGCGCTCTCTCAGATGGAAATTGTACAAGTCTTGAAGCACAAGGTACAAGCGGCTGATGCATAGGAAAGAAACTCAGAAATTCCAGCCGTGTCCTCATCTCCCACTATAAATAGAGAGCCCGGGCTCCCAGTTTCATTCGCTCATTTCCTCCGCGATTTTTAATCGCAGCGAAGCTCTGCTTCGTTCTTCCGTTAATATTAGTATGAGAGGTGCGAGATAGGTGAGTGGAAGCCCCTAGAATCTCCAAACCCCGTCCAAACTCTGCCAAAATAAACACCCATCGGTTATAAGTGATCCCTAGCCTAGTTGTTAGGTATCCACCTCATTTCCCCAACCCAAAATCCCAAAGTGCGGTTACTCAGAGTAACGAGCTGAAAACACCTATATAGTAGTTATTCCGCCCAAACAAAAAGGCCAAAGCCACAAAAACTAAGCCGTCATTCCGCCCAACCAAATAAACCAAAACTACCACATATAAGCCGTCACTCTGCCTAAATCAAAACAACAAACAACAAAAGACTCCCTCTCCCTGAAGGACAGAGCGAGCACACCGCCGCTCTAAAAGGTAAAACCTTTAAGAGTGTCGTTTATTTTTATTTATTTATATTTTCTGTCTTTTATTTATTTTTAAAAGTTGTTATTTAAATCCGGCACAATGTAGCCAATATAAGCCGTTGTGCTGCCTGGATTAGAATAGGAAATACTATGTAAAAGAGCCGTTATAATGGCCAAATATTCTTAAATGTGTCTGTAATTATTGGAAGGAAACGGCTGCGAGTCCGTAAATAATGTAGCCACGAATGTATTTGTTTAAATTTCCTGTCATTTTAATACCTTATTTATTTGCGAGATAAATATGACAATAAGCATACTTGACCAAAAACCATTTTCGAGACCGAAAGGCGAGTTGGGTGCCTAGCACCTTCCCAACTCGTAACTTAGCCTCGAACCCGTTTTTTTTCTCGATTTATTTTTTTTTTCTTTGGTTTTGCTTTATTTGCCTTAAAATAAAGATGGCGACTCTAAAACTTTCGGATTCAGTGGGGCCTCGCAACATTCTCTCTTTGCACTTTCCCGTTCTCCCCTAAAAAAGGGAGATATGGGAATGGAGGGGTGATGCATTCCCATATCCTGGTATCCCCTAAACAAGAGATAACTTGATGCGGGAAACTCAAAGCTCCCATAGTAATCTGAATGGGCCATAAGGCTATTTTTAATAAATACATAGTGGGGGCGTCGCAATATCCTTTTTTGCACTTTCCCGTTCTCCCCTAAAAAAGGGAAAATGGGAATGAAAGGGTAATGCATTCCCATATCATGGTATCCCCTAAACAAGGGATAACTTGATGCGGGAAACCATCAGTTCCCATATTGGATACAAAATCCACTCAAGGCAACCGAGGCACATTCCAACGTGCTAATATAGACAGCACTCCTCTCGTACTTTTGATTTCGTCTTCCCCTAAACAAGGGAGTGTGGAACGAGAGCAGTGGTGTCCCGCATCCGCACGTACGCGCACCCCTATCCAAGGGTGCGCGGGGCGCGGGAGCACACCCCGGGAACCTCACACCTTGGTACACCATATATACTCCCTTAGTCTGCCGCTTGGAGACATATCACAGTAGCATTACAGAAGGTAACAATATTGCTCCATTGTTACACTAATCTCTCTCTCTCTCTCTCTCTCTCTCTCTCTCTCTCTGCGTCTCTGTTACGAGCCGTGCACTTTGGGTATACACTTTATGTGTGTGTGAGCTAGAGGTTACTGTGATAGAGAGTTCTGTGAGGAGGGGTTTTCGGGTTGTGGGATTTCTTGTTGGAAGGATGGGTTGTATACACAGTTAGGTGAAATCCTTGGAAACATTGTCCTTTCGGTAGTGAACTCTTGGGTTGGACTGCTATACTTTGTGTATAGGTAGTGGGGATCTGAGCCTAGGCATTATAAGCCCTAGACAGATTCGAGTTATGCTCCGTTGAGCCGAGGATACTCATAGCACTAATTTTATTATCTATATTGCTTTGTTATAAATTGTTTTTGCAGGTGATACATTGCAATATAGTTTGATATATTAGTGTGTCTTTTTCGACTTTGGTATATTGTAAGTTTACTGCCAAAGTCGAAGATGGGTACTTATTCAAAGTTTTATTATAATTTGGTGTAGCTCCGGTGTTCGTTTGATTCAGTATGTATCCTTAATTTTACGTCACAAGTACAAAATCAGAGGATCTTTCTACTCAATATAGTGAATGTGTTTAGAAGAAGACTTCTCTAGTTTACTTCTTTTTGTCATGTGTCTGCTTTTTATGAGAAGAATGTATTTAAGTGAGTGGGAGATTAGTAAAGTCGTAAAGATGCAGGGAGTCAAGGATGTATTTAAGTGGGTGTAGGGGGGGAGGGTTGGTAAGTAGTCAAGATTTGGCATTTAAGAAATGATGTACAAGTGGTGGGAGAATGGTAAGGAGTTAAAGCATCCCCAACGTTAAGAAAATGAACTTCTTATTGCTTTGTTAATTGTGCTAGTGGCCACCTATTAGTCCACTTAGGAAAGAGAGAGATATATAACTTCTTAATTAGTAAGTTACTTTTGGGCAGAAAAAGGGGGGGAGGTGGGCGACTGTCAGGGGGGTGTATGGGGGGGAAGGGGGAAGGGTTTTTTATTTTATTTGGGATGGTGTTAAATTTAATATTTTTTTGTGTAAGAAGTTGTGTAAGAATAGTATACAATGAGAAGATTTATTTTTAAGTATGTAAGAAGAGAAAAGTGTGTAGGTGGCAGTGGGACCCAGTTAATACGTTATATTAAGAAGTTGAACATTGAGGATGCTCTTAAGGCCTTAAGGATTTAAGGATTGAAGTATGTATTATTGTCGCCGGGGGGGTTGGGACTTAAGGTTTTAAGGATTCAAGGATGTATTATCGTAGGGGGTGACGTTTAAGGAGTCAAGGATGCATTATTGTCGGGGGAGTTAAGGTTTTAAGGATTCAAGGATGAATATTTTTTTGGAAAATGAAAAAAAATATTTATATGTGTTTGGTAATTTTTTGAAAATTTGTCGGAAACATTTTCGAGTGTTTGGCAAACGCACAGAAAATGTTATGAAAAACAATTTATGAATACTAGTAAGGTTCATGTGGTGTTAATGATTTTTTAAAAAAAAATGATTTGCTAACTTCTTAATTTTTCTGTTTACTTTTCATTATTGGATGTTATTTTGTATTTTAATCATTACAATTTTTGAAACTTGTCAATTGTGCTGTTGTGCTTTTAGCTTTTTTGATACTTTGTTTTCCAATCATTTATAATGTATATTTTTAGTCATTATATAGAAACTTATCTTACAAATTTGTCTTTTTTGTTGGTTATTTTCATTCTCTTTTTTTATTACCAAACATGAATTCATTCACGTTTTTGAGTGTATGAATTGAAAATAATTCAAACTTACTATCTTACATAAACACATTATTGTTGGAGACTTTGTTTATGTCGATTCTAGAATTTATGACTCCCTTTAGAAAATAATATATTGTGTTAGAAAAATCAAACTTTAAACCCCAAAGTATATATACTTACACTAAAAATACAAAATTCCCTCAAAGTATCTATAAAGCCCAACTTTTCCATCCAGCCTAAGTTTTGTGTCATTTTCATATCGCATTTTATAATTCTTTTCTAGTTTGCCCCCTAGCCACGACGAATGTTACCAATCTAACGTTAATATGCACATGGTATTTCATGTGTAGGGCATTTTAGTCATTTTTTTGGCAACGCTTTCTCTGTTTTTATTACCCAAAGAGAAACTACATTTTCTTCTTCTCCGACAACGCTTTCTCTGCATCTTCTCCGACAATGACCTCATATGTAAATTTTAAGTGAGATAAAACTCAAGAATATATTAATGTTTTATTCAAATTATTATATAAAAAATAAATAAAAATAGAGCGGAATCATATCAGAGATATTGAACTCAAAATCAGATAATCACACTTAGGTGTCAAGGCGGCCACGAATAAGAACCCACCAAAAAATTAAAGACGTACAACATATATAACACACAAGCATACACCAAGAATTTCCCTATTTCTCCCTCTTACAACAAAATACATAAGCATACACCAAGAATTTCAAATCACATTTGAATCTATCACATACGTATACGACAATGAAGAGGCAAACCATGGTTCAATCCGTCTCCATCGTCTATAGCTTCAACTCCAACAAATTTCTCATCTGTAGAGTTGATATTGTTTATAGTTTGATTTGAGCAAATTTTCGATCTTAAACATTATTCGTCACACCATGTTTATCACTACGATTACCAGACATGACATCTCATCATCAAATTTGACATGGAATATGGAAATACTAAAAAAATACGTTGTTGGCCAAAATGGATTTGATGGATACTTTAAGGAAAATTTTGTATTTTGGGCTAATTTCGATGGGGCCAAAATATTATTAGCTACCAAAATTACACATCAAATCTAATATTGCACCCCAACCTACGAAGTGTCTCACTTTCATAACTTATTTTGTTAATTGTCTCACTTTGCCCCCTCCCGTCTATGAGCGTTAAAAATAGTAGCAGAAAATGATATGTGCATGTCACATGAAGATTATTTTGGTCATTTTTCTTGACGCACAAAGTGAGATTTGGATATAACTTCAATATTTAGTTAACCATTTAGTATTTAGAATATGTTTTTAAATAAAAATAATAAATAATTATTTTAATAATCTAAAAATACTTATAGGTCCAAATTACGTTCCCAAAGTATCCACAAAATCGTATATTTTACCCCTATGTAAAGTTTATCACATAATGTTATCTGACTTTACTTCCCCCCCCCTTCATTTTCCACCCTACCACTGCAAACGTTAGAAAATTCACGTTAAATAGCATGTGGTCTTTCACGTACGGGGCAAAAGTGTCATTTCTCTTATCCGGTTAAGGAGTAAATGTATTAAAAGTACAAATCATAATCTCACACCCTCTCCTTCTCTCTTATCCCGGTGTAAGTTCACATCTCCGGGTTCACCGTAATAGCCGCAATCTCCAGCTAGCCCCATCATAGTCGCCGCCATCTCTGGGTGTAAGTTCTCTTCTTTTTTTTTTTTTTTTTTTTTTGGGAGACGGGCGGCACTGCAGATTTTATTAAAAAAGAAAACAAATACAAACAAGAGGGGGACAACCAGCCTTACCCAAAAAGAGAGGGGACAAAGGAGCCTAACCTCTGAAAAGATGGCAAAAGCCTCTGAGAAGAACTATTTTCTAAAAGAAAATAAACCCATATTATCTATGACATAGCGGCGAGCTTGAGAAGGAATATCTAATCTAGAATGATACTCTTTAAAACCCGAATGAGTTGAGCCCCAAGACGCCAGTCTATCAGCCACTTTGTTTTGTTCACGGAAAACATGAGATAAAGCAAAATCACCAATTAAAGCTCGACATTCCCGAATCACATAAACATATTGCCACGGAGCTTGATACATAGAAGCTATACCATCCATTTGCCACCTTGAATCCGACTCTACTAAAACTTGTTGAGCGCCCAAATCTCTACATAAGCGAATGCCATCAGAAGAGCCCAAAATTGCGAAGCCTATTAGTACCGGACCAGTAGTTACTAGAAAAAGCCGCCACCAATAAACCTTCATGGTCTCGAATAATCCCTCCACGAACATTTACCATTAGAGGATGAACCATCGGTATTGAGCTTCAAACATCCATGCGGAGGAGCTTCCCAACCGGAGCACCGACCATGCTTAACCCGAACATGTTTAACTTCAATATTCAGCCCTTGCACCACAAGCTTACTAAAATTGTTAATAGAAAGCTTGGGGAAAACAAACTCATCATATCACGAAGACCGACCATAATGCGATTTGAAATGGTATCTCCGACATAGCAACATTATCATAAGTCGGCCTGGCGGGCCTTCCAAATCTCCCAACATGTTAGAATGCAAATGCCAATCTTACAAGCTCCAATGCTGCAAGCGAAGACTTAGCAATCCGGATATCAATCAAATGAGATATAGGCGAATAGTGGTCAATTAAATTAAAGTGCTTAGCAAGCCGACGCCATATGCGGCTCGGCTATCTACGAAATGGCGGAGGTGCTCAGAGATTCTGACAAGATCCAAGGCAACATACGCATTTTGAAACCATCGGAATCTTAAATCGATGAAGCGCTAAATCCAGGGATAGCACGATGCAACAATTTCCACATGAAACCACTCATACGCATAGGAATCCACGGTGCCGGACCTTATACGCCCACGGAATCTTAGCAAATTGATTACGAAAAGTCTTCCAATACAACTGGCGGACCATCTTTAGAGATCGTAAAAATCGTTTGTCCTCCACTTGCCAATCCGGTCTAGCGAGGGCCGATTCATGCAACCTTAAAGGAATAAGAGGTAACGACTCTTATACAATCGGAATAGCATCCTTAACTTGCGAGAATATTATCTATAGGTCTCGGCCCAACCAAAAAGATACCACACGGTTTGTGGTCGAGAAAGATATATCACCCGGCCAACAATCCATTGGCTATGATCCTTAATCCTAGGCATGTGAGCCATCAACTGCTTTCGGACATGAGAAGAGTACAGGAAGATCAAACCCATTACCATATTTGCATTGAACAAGCCGAGCCCAAAGACTCTTGCCTTGAATGGCACTCCAAGCTAACTTGGCATGTAACGAACCCATAACCTGATCCAACGAGCGAATGCCTAAGCCCCCTTCAATTATAGGCCGACAAACATGATCCCAAGAGATCCATTGAGCAGGACTTTCCCGAGAATGAGCTCCAGCGACCATGTGGCGTTCCAAGCGCAGAATAAAATATTTGGGAAGGCGCATATAGCGGCTAGAGCATAAATCGGCATAGAACAAAGGGCGATTTTATGAGAACTATCTTAGCACCAAAAGACAGTTTAGCCTTCCACCCACCTATCTGAGAAAGGAACATTGTTCAAAGTCTTCAAAGTATGCGGCCTTCACCGACCCTTGAAAGAAGCGAGACCCAAATATTTAAGCGGAAGCTTACATTGTTTACATCGACCAATGCTCAATGAGCCGAATCTTCCGTTGAGGGCAAAGGCAGTAACAAAACCACTCTTATCCAAATTAATTTGTCAGGATGCATGTTCATATAAAGAAACAACGTTTTTCAAAGCAATAATCGACCTTTTACTCCCATTACAAAAAACCAGCATGTCATCCGCATAAAGCAAATACGAAATAACCAAATTTCCAACCCCATGTATGCGGCGAATATGACCTCTGACGAACGACTTTATTAAGATTAAAGCGAGAATTTCTGAGCCATCACAAAAAGAAGGGGAGATAAAGGATCCCCTTGGCGAACCCCACGGGTAGAATGAAAAAAGCCATAAGAATCACCATTGATACGGAGGGTATACCAAATGTTGCTTATCAACCGAAAAATCAAATCACAACTAACATTGTCAAAACCAAAAGTTTTCATAGCCCGCAGCAAGAAACTCCATTCCAGACGATCATAAGCCTTCGACATGTCAAGCTTAAACACCACATTGCCTCCTCGAGTTTTTTGGTCAATCCGTTGAATTAATTCATGAGCTAAAACAATATTGTCTTGGATATTCTGCCTTGAACAAATCCGGTCTGCTCCAATGAAATGATAGAAGGGAGAAATCGAGCTATCCGATTCGCCAAAATTCTAGAGATGATCTTACATGAAAAGTTGCATAAGCTGATCGGCCGGAGATCCCCTAGGCTAGCAGGTTTATCAACTTTAGGAATAAGAACCACCGTCGTAGAGGTGAAGCCCTTTGGCAGAAGACCGCCTTTAAAATAATCATGAACCGCGGCAATAATGTCATGTTTGATAATGGTCCAACACCCTTGATAAAACCACCCCGTAAAGCTATCGAACAGGGGCACTATCTGGATTCAAGCCTTTGCGCATCCCATATTTCCTCTTCACTCGGAAGCGCCTTGAGGATTAAATTCTCCTTATCTCCAATAGAACGAGGGTACTGATCAAATAAATCCTCACTGTATGAAGGACGGGAAGAGGAAAAGAGATCAGAAAAATATTGAGTCGCCAATTCCCCTATTTTTTGTTTATCAGAACACCAAGAACCATCATCTAACTTAATCTTTATCTCATTACGTTGAAATCTGTCCTTAAGAGTAGCATGAAAGAAGGCAGTGTTTCGGTCTCCATCAATCAACCAGTTTGCTCTAGCCTTTTGTTGCACCAACTCATCCGACCATGAAAAAGCCCGACTTAAATTCTTAGTAGCATCAGTCAACTGCTTATGCACATGAACATCCCAAGAATTTTGTAAACTCACATCAAATCGAAGAATGTCATCCTTTAGCCCGTTTATTATTCGATGCACATTTCCAAAAACCTCCCAATTCCATTTACGCAGTTTGCTTCGAAGATGCTGAAGCTTCAAGTGAAGAGTATCCAACGCAGATCCATGACACGGAAAAGCCCAATGGTATCTAACAAAATCCAAAAACTCTGAATGATCAAGCCAGAACCGTTGGAAACGAAACCCACCACGATGTTTTGGACTATCAAACGCCTCAATTAAAAGCGGAGAATGATCAGAAAAACTCTACTAAGATGATGAACTTTAAAATCCGGGAGAGTAGATTTATGGTACCCATTTATCATAACCCTATCAAGCCTTTGCCAAATTCGAGCTAACCCTTCCTGGTTGTTACACCATGTGAAAACGCTTCCCTCATATCCAGCATCTAACAGACCAGCCTGCTGAATAAAATAATTAAAATCACCCATACTAGGATAGTCGCATAAAGCGCCACCTAACTTCTCATGTGAATGAGAGATAATATTAAAATCCCCCAAAACAATCCATGGTTCCTGAAAAGTATCAGAAATATCCTGTAAATCCATCCACAGCCTTTGTCTTTCGTTGCGAGAACATTTGGCATAAACGAAAGAAGCAATAACCTTAAGCCCATTTTTGGATCTAGACGAGCGTGATGTGTTGGTTAGACATGGCTATAGTTGTAACCTGAATTTCATTATTCCAAAAAAGCCAAATGTGAGAGTTGACAGGATTCCCATGCAAACTGGACTGAAGATGCAACCTCATAGCAATCTTGATCAATTTATTACCAGACAATTTAGGCTCCATAATACAACATAAAATAGGATGATGCTGACGAATAAGAGAATTTAAATAAGCTACAGTATCCTTATTTCCAACACCTCTTGCATTCCAAAGAAGAACTGCCATGAGAAAACAATTATATTGTCGAATCGCGAGCCTGTGTCGAGGCCCTGGTAGAACGTTTATTCTTCTTTAAAAAATCTTTGTGCTTCACTTTCTTATTGAGCTTATGACATTGTTTACGAAACTCCTTGTTTGATGCGGAAGACGCTGGAAAGTCCCGACAGTCATCCATAGATGCCGATCGAGTTAGCTTAATAGGTTGTTTCTTCGAAAAACCTTCAGCAGATTTACAAGAGGCAGCCTTGATTTCTTCCTCATATATTTCATCCAAGTCGCTAAAAGGCAAAGGAGTTCTGAAAGATCCATCATTATTAACATGACATCCTTCGAGGATTTTTGCCTCATCATTCTTAGTTGTGCCGTCAGAATCCATCTCCTGGTTTGCCGACTTATTACTCTCCTCCGTCAAATTCAAATCCTTTCTATCGTCTTCCTTAGTAGTATTAATAGTTACCACCTCATCGACAATTTTCGTGACTTGCGCTTCCTGAACTGTAGGGTTAGAAATTGGTGCCCCGGTACTCTTCTTTGCAGATTCTTTAAACCCACTCAATGGCTCATTAATACCTTCATTATTTATTACCCTTTTAGGGTTAGCTTCAGCCGTTGGATTATGGCCCTTTGTAGTTTCTGCCTGTTTCGTCGGGCTATCCGTGATATCTACAGTCTCCACTTCACGAGGAACTCCATGTTCATCTTTTGCATTAGACCCCGAACGGTGCTCCTTAATTGGGACATTACTAGATGGATTAACTGGACGCCAGACCTGATGAGGGAGATTAGCGTCTGTATTACCAACAGACTGTTGTTTTCCCATATGAATTTTAGATTGTCCCTCTACCGAAGTTTTACCAACAGTAGCATTAGGGGGATTAGCTCCTGAATTACCAACAGTATGCTTCATTGCTGGGCCAAATCGTTTCTTATGGCAATCATCTTCTATATGCCCAAGTAAACCACATCCTTCGCAAAAAGCGATATTCCCTTCAAATTCGATATTCTGCTAGAATCCATCGTCCTTGGACGTACCTAACCACACCCTCCTAGGTAGAACTAAGGAGACGTCCATCTCTACACAAATACGGGCATACATTGGATGAGAAAGAGCCAATGTCCGATCATCGGCCCGAAGAAAATTCCCAAAGCAGTTACCAATTCGCTGCAGATAAGAAGGCGTAAAGAAAGGGAGAGGAAGATGATACAATTTTACCCATACAGCAACACGTGGACTGTGTTTTTTGAAGACAAAGTCCGGTGACCAACGAAAGGAGCGGTACATACTACTCTGAATCATATGAGACTCCTTTGATAGAGCACAAATCATATCCTTATTAGAGGCTAGATGAACCATGACATGTCGAGGATCAAGCAACCTAACTACAAACTCACCAGTTAGACCCCATGATTTAGCAATATGATCCTGAATGACCTGGATCGACGGTGCATGGCGAGAACTTAAGAATGATAGTGTTCTGGAATTGTTTAGCTGCCGCCTCCAGTTCTATGGGAGTAAAGAGACAGCCTGGTTCATTGTCTATGGAAACAGCCGCACGATTAGAGAGAGGAATATCCTTCAAAGCGCATGATCGTTTAGGGATTTGACAACGCACACTAGCCTCCTTTGATACAGCCGCCGCATAAGACTGCTTAGGAGCCGGGATATTTGGATCAGAAGATGGTACCTTATCATGTGTAAAAGGCGCCGGAATATTACCAGCCTGTTCAGCGTCCGGCGGCATAGCCACCAAACCCTAAAACGGAAAAAAATCTGGGCCCAAACCCTTCGTCTTCCTTCGATTCTAGCCAAGCTCCATCTCCGATCTCCCTCATTCTCTCCGCTGCAAAAGTCGTGCTTAAAGTAGAAATAAGAGGCTATAGAGTATACTTACTGAAAACCCTTGAAAAAACATGCAATTAACAAAACACTCATAAACCTTATTGACGAATTCATCAAAGAGAGAGATGGGTTTGAATGAAGAGAAATAGTTATGGGTTTTATTAAAATACTCTTCAATTTTGCGGGAGAAAATTGGGCATAAGGCCGACATGCATATGGTTTAAAACAAAGTATCAAAATTGAGAAGATGTTGAAAAAGCTATGACTTTAGATTATTTTGACCTCATAGAAGCTGTCATGGTTGTCAGGTTGGTTTATTTAAAGAATTAGGATAGAGAAAGTATAGGTAAAGTCATGTAAGAGGAAGAAGTGGGGATAAGAAATTTATTGATTTCGGTGGTGGATGGGTTTCACCAGAAAAGGTGGGTACGTGGATCCAATTTCATGTAAAGATGGAGACGTGTAACTATGGGTAAGAGTTTTTTTTTCATATCTTTCGTTTACTTTGTTTTCATTATCAATATTAGAAATGGACAATGAAATGGAAAAATGCATATCTATCATCTGGGTTAAGAGAGAGAAATTTAAGAGAAAATTTGGAGGGAGTTGACAAAACCAAGATCGGATTATGGGTTAATTTTTGTTGTGGGAAGTGAAGATCGGAAAAAATAGTTGGTCTTTTCTCTAGATTTTCTTTCAGTAGGAAAACATGGAATGGTGGACCCACTCCATTTTAACTTTTAAACTTTAAGCACCCCAAAGTTTATACCAAATTCCTAATATTTCCCTCGAGTTAACGTCGTGGAAGACCACGTGTTATTTAACGTGACTTTTCTAACCGTTGTCGCGGCTAGGTGGAAAATATTAAAAAAAATATAACATGTGACAAACCTTAGGTTGAGGTGCACTATGTGATTTGGTGGATACTTTGGGAGGAGGATTTTTTTTTTTTTATGGAAGCAGGGGCGGCACCCTGCGAGATTTTATTGAAATAAAAAGAAAGATACAATCTTAAGGGAGACAACCAGCCTTGCCCTTATAAATGGGAAGACGGAGGAGCCTTACCTCGAAAAGGAAATACAAAGCTAAAAAGATAAACCAAAAACTAGTGAATCCTTTTCCGAATGTGAGAAGTGTCATTAGCATCTAAAAAAAGAGAACCACGAATACGAGGGGGCAAAGAGCTAGCATCATTAAATTAGACCGACACCAAAGAGTCACATCCCAAGTTAGCCAGCATATCAGCAATGCTATTAGCTTCTCTGTAGCAATGATGAATTTCAAGATCAAGCTCCTTTTGAATTGAACTAATACAATGGAGAATGGACCAACATTTCCAAGGAAATGAGAAATTAGAAGAAAGGCAGCCAACAATAATTTTGGAATCCAATTCGACAATAGCACCTCGGAGACCAGCAGATTTAAGCCAAGTCACACCTTCCAGAAGAGCCTTAGCTTCAGCCATAGTGTTGGAAGAAATATCATAACAGGAAGAAAAGGCATACATAAAGTGGCCGAGCGGGTTGCGAACAATGCACCATCAATATTAAGTTTAACTAGAGAGGGAGGAGGCCGGATCCAGCGAATAAGCTGAATAGAAGAATGCCCAGAAACAGATGATGAATTCCGAGGATATTGGGCAGCCTCAAGAGCAGCCAAGTCCTTGCGAATAGAAGTAATTAAAGCTGAAATAGATAGACCATGACCCTCGAAAAAGAGAGAGTTTCGATTCTTCCAAATGTTCCATAAGATAAGGGCCGGAAGAGCAATGTTAGCCAAGGAATGCTTAAGATAGAGCCACCAGGATAGACAGGCTTGAAGGATAGAGAGAGGCCGAAAATGAACTTGGTATTCAGCACTAAAAACAGCCCAGATGTGCGCTGCTGAAGTGGAGTGTAAGAAGACATGATCGAAAGTTTCTGAATGACCAAATGAGCAGCAATGGCATTTAGAGACTATATGAAATCCCCTTTGAAGAAGAGCCTCATCAATGGGAAGTTTACGATGAAAAATCCGCCACATAAAAATACTAACATGAGAAGGAATCTTGGGGTGCCAGTAAAATTTAGGAGTTAAAAGCTTCGGCTTAGAATCCCGAAGATGATGCCAGGCCGAAGATATGGAAAAACGACCAGAGGGAGAAAGAGTTCAGTAGGGAGAATCTTCTATATCTTGGGAGGGGGGATTGTAATTTTGCATAGTTATAAGGAAAATATTATCCTTACAAGACTTATTAGTTGTAAGGAAAGTTATAAAATTAGTTGTAAGGCTAGCAATGTTGTATTATTATTTGTCTCATATTTAAATTTAAAGTTAAAAAATGCATTACTCTCAAAAAATGAAATTTAAAAGTTATTTAATTTATTTTTTTATCCTTCATTTTCTTCCATCAACCTCATCTCTCATAGACCCACCACTATTACCACAATACCACCACTACCACCTCCATCACCACCACTACCACCTCAAATAACATCATTAACCCAAAAATCAAATTTTTTATTTTATTTTATTTCTTTGTCTAATTTCTTACTCCTTCGTTCAAATTAACATATATGCAAAACGCATCATTTATAGACTCACCATCACCAGAACTTTAAATTTCACTATTTACAAACCTAAATTCAATTTTTTGAATTTTCAAATTTGATGATTGAAACTCAAACCCATATGAAGATTTGAAAAATTGATGATTTGGAAATCTAACAATATTGTATTCTAGCTAAACCACCACTGTCATGGTTACAATCGCCCCCACCACCACCCCTAACCACCACCACCAGCATCCCTGCAATTGACATCACCGGTATCACCACCACCAAGAAACATGTTCACCTTGCTTTGCTAAAATGGAAAAATAAAATATATTTAGCTTCCATTAAATCAGATTGCTTTCTTCAAACGCATCGCCTATAGATTTTAGCATTCTTCTATAACAAAATGCAAAGATTTGTCAATGAAGTTCTCCATTTTTTTTAATCTTCTTGACATTATATCACCTTGCCTTAACGTATTTTCTTAGATTATTTACAAGTAATTACTAAACATGCTACATAAGTGTCTAATATCTTGATATTCACCAACAAATGCATTATTATTGTTACATTTTTTCATATACCTCTAATAATGTCTTTCCCAACCTATGATATCTCACTTTCATACACAATTTTTATATCTATCCGAATTTGTCATCTCCCGTTCATGGGTGTTAAAAACAGTAATGGAAAATCATGCATGTTATGATTATTTTGGTAATATTTTACTTGTGACGCAAAGTGAGATTTGATTATATTTTCATCATTTAGTTTGACATTTTATATTTAAAATATTTTTAATTAAAATAATAAATAATTATTTCAATAGTTATATTTTGTCTCATTTTAAATTCAAAGGCAAAAAAAAATGCATTACTCCAAAAAAAAATGAAATTTAGATTTTATTTAATTTATTATTTCATCATTCACTTTCTTCCGTCAACCTTATTCATAAACTCACCACCACTACCACCTCAAATTTCACCATTAGCACAAAAGATAATTTTTGATTTTATTTTATTTCATTTTCTAATTCCTTACTCTTACCTTCAAAGTAACTCATTTGCAAAAGACATCATTTATGGACACACCACCACCACAACCTTAAATTTCACTTTTTACAAACTCAAATTCAATTTTTTAATTTTTCAAATTTTCAAATTGAAACTAAAACCCATATGGATCTTTGGAAATCTCATAATGTTGTATTTCATTTAAACCACCACTGTCATCCCTACAATCGCCGTCATCACCGCCCCTAACACCACCATCCTTGCAGTCGTCAATATTGTTATTACCATCACCAAGAAACGCACTCACCTCGTCTTGCTCAAATAGAGACATAAATTCTCTTTAACTTTCGTCTAGTCGAACTACTTTCTTTAAACATCTTTCATTTCTTTGTTCGAATCAACTTTTTGTTCAGCTTACTAAGTAAAGAGAAAATCTAATTTTATGATGGTGACAACATATTTCAATAAAAGGAGAGTTGCGGTAGAAGAAAGAAAGTCGATAGCCAGAGAAGGAAATAGAAAGATTCTCACATGTAACTACCTCAAGTTCGATGAAGAGGAACAAGCAAGTTAAGATCAAAAGAGGTTAGAGATTTGGAACTCAGTTATGAAAATGAGTAAAATATTTTGAATCCAGCTATTTGTGATTACTAATATTGGTTTTGTTTGTAATATCTATAAGTTAGGAGCCAGTGATAGTTTTAAAAGCTGCAGTAGTAGTTTGAAAATTCAATGAAGTAAACATTAGATTTTAGCATTCTTTTCTAACACAACGCATATATTCCATCAATTGGTTCTTTATTTTCTTCATCTTCTTAACATTATGACACATTTTCTTAACTCATTTCTCTTAACTTATTCATACGCAATAACTAAACACGCTACATATTTGCTTAATAGTTTATTACTCACCAACAAATCTATTATTATAATTACATTTTTTTATATACATCTAATAATGTCTTTCCCAATCATATATATTTAAGAAATAAAGAAATAAAACTATATTATTTTTTAGTTTCAAATATTTTTTTAGTTTCGAATAAAATATTAGTCTTTTGAGTAAATGTATTTTTGTCATTTTAGAATATATTGGATGATATTTGTAACAATAATGGTAGGAGGGGGAAATGATAACAAAATCAAAATACAAGACGAAATGAATATAATTCAATAATGTAGGACATAACTTTAAAATATGTACAAGTCAAGGGATCAAATTATTATTTAATTATTCATGGAATTAGTTAATCCATAAAAAATTTACTTGTTTAACCTTAATTAATAGTGAGTTATTTATTATAGTTAGGGCTATTTTTGCCAAACATTACTTTTTGTCATGGTAAATTTACTTGTTTTGTCCTTAATTAAATGGTGGGTAGTTTATTTGGTGAATGGTTATTTTTATCTATCTATTAATATTAATTTGTAAGAAACAACCTTGATTTTTATATGTGGAGAGAAAAGATAAATACAAAAAGTATATTCTAATATTAATGTTCATACTTAATATAAAATAGTGTTGAACTTTAAGTAATTTTTCTTCAACAACCCTCAATTTATCAATAGTGGTGTCAAATCAATAAGGTCCAACACTTTTCAATCTCACAAGTACAAATAAAAAATTCAATTGATATGAAAAAAAAAACGTTTTTAAAAAGAAAATGTATAATGTTTGGGACATCCCTAAGCAATATAGTGGACACAAAATTTAGGGCGTAGTGACTATTTATTAAAATTATAATTTATATATAGTGTGCACAAACTCAATTTATATTTCTAAAAAAATTATTTGTTGAGTGGAATATTGTGCGTGTATGTAAATATGTGTAATTTTGGAAGGAGGTGGAGGGGTATTCGAACATTTGGAAAATGAATCCGTAAGTCATTTTCCTGCAAAGAAAACTTCATTTTACATTAACTCAGAAAAGATTTTACGTTGACTACATTTTCCAAATGTTACCAAATACCAAAAAATGAAGAAAACGTTTTTCAAAAATCATTTTCCATGAAACAAACGGAATAAGGATGTATGTAAGCGGGGAGGAGATTGAAAAGGACTAAAGAAATCAAGGACCGACGTTTATGTTGGGGGAGAGGGGGTGAGATTGTAAAGAGTGGAAAATTGAGACAAAAACGTACCTAAGACGTATGTATTTTATATAAGACAAATACTCTTGACCCGACCCACAGTGTGTTGGTGGGCTGTGATGTGAGAGAGTAAAGCTCCGTCTTACGAATCAAGATCCGTAATGGTCTCATAAAAGACCTGCTCATTGATTGAAGTTTAGATTGGGGCAAATTTCAAGGAATAAGGATTTAAGTGGGGGAGAACAATTTCCACCGCTGTTTCTTTCCATTTCACAAACTCCATTCTGTTTTTGTGACCTCCAATTTTGGTTCAAACCCAACATTGTTTTTAATTTTCAAGGCTGGATATTGCAGTCTCAATCTTTCTCAAAACACTTGCCAATGAGAATTCAACTGTTTTCTTGCCTTTCTCTGATACTCTTTTGCCTAATCTTCTTGTATCGATTTCTAGCCAATGTCTGAACGATCAGCATTCAGTTTTAATCCGACTGAAAAACACCATCGAGTTCAGTAATGACTACATAGAACAAATGGTGCCTCTAATGAGACTTTGAACACCCGAATGGAGAGTAGTGAAGTACCAAAGTGCCTTTGTTGGGTCCTGAACACTCGACCTCTCCTAGTAAAAAGAACAGTCATTGTTAAGTAGCCGATGTCGATGATTTATTCATACTTGCAGCACCATTTCAGAATGCTGGAAGGGAACAGTTTCTCTTAGACTAGTGCGACTTAAAGAAGCATCCAACGGATGAAACTGGAACATAAAATCGAGCAGCAGCCGATGAGCTTATCTACAGAACAATATCCGAGTAAGAGTCGAAATTATAGGATTTGAGCAACCAAAGCACATATCTCCTGATGATCCGAATGTTTGCCTCAACGTATTTTTTTCACACTTCACTAGATGTAAATTAACATAACTTAAGCAGAAGAAATCAGTCAAGCTAATTTCAAGAACAACTGCTACTGCTACTGCTACTAATAACAATGTTACATTTGCAACGTAGGACAATCAAAACTTGAGCTTGAAAAGAAAAGGCATCTTATCCGAGAAGGGTGGATCCGAATACTTCCCGGTAAGTATTTGCGATGCAATGTACTGATTTGCAGCCTCCGTGTAATGAATTCCGTCCCAATTCACGTATTCAGTACTGTCACTGCACGCATTGGCCGTGACTGAGCTACCATTTATAATTTTGGTTTGACCACATGCTACCTGGAAGTTGTAGTTCAGCGGTGGTCCTCCATATCCGCAACAAGCCATTATTGGCTGCTCGAATCCTGCAATTTTGAAGGATTTATCAAACTCATTGGTACCATTGTTATTCCATAATGCTGCTGTCAAGAGATGGCTTAACAGAAATCTTGGTATGAGCCAAAATGATGGCAGAAAAGGATTCATATACCATCCACTGTGTCTGAGATTGATTCTTACCATATCTTGAGTAGTTTGCAATGAGATTAGATTTTATTGTGAAGATGTCCACATAGGTAATATTTGCATCAACGTACTGGCGTTGCAGTTTTCTACAGAGTACATGAAGCTGGAGGTTGAACAGCTTTGCAGCTTGGTTATGCGCGCTTACACACCCGAATGGATCAAGCTTTGAAGGATCAGTTCCAAATTTCACAACATTCTGAGTTAAGCAACCGAGAGGACCAGTGTTATGAACCCAAAAATTTCTCGCCCCTTGAGCGTATAATTTCTGTAAGAAAAGGAAATAGGTAAGAAAATAGAGAGGCTTCTGATTTCTTCACTCCAACCACTTCAAAAATAAACCCTTGGATGAGGTTTTAAAACAATATATGAGCAATACGTGATGGATTATTACTAATCATCACGGGTGGGAGTGTTTGTATCACATATGCAGGTTTGTTTAACCTAAACTAACCTTGATTCCAGCTTCAAATTCATTCAAAGTTGATGGGATCAAAGCAACAACTTGATCGAACGATTTAGAATAGAAAGCGCCAGCAAGATCATTCTGTCCTATATCAAACATGTAAAGCGCCTTCCCAAAATAATGTTCATCAGGGAGGTACTTATATACCTTTTTTGCTGGCACAAAGTTTAGGAAACAAAGTTAGACATGCAAATTGAAGTGTCATCTTACAACTGTGATAGCTTAAATATTCGTAGACATACATTTGGATCGCAGTTGCAGAACACGAGCTTTGAATCTAAAAAACTGAGCCACCTGAATCCCGAATGAGAACGGGCAAACAGAATATACAGTTGGGGGATGAATAGTTGACCCTGCAGCAGCAAAATTGCATCCTTTTCTGAAACTTGGCGAGCCGAGAGCATCCAAATATGCATTGAGAAATGGCAGGTCCATTGCATCCACTGCAACATATCAACCACGTTTTATATAGAAGATGAGTTGCATTGAATATGTAGGCATCCAAGATCAAGTTTTGATCCCTTGTTTGGTTTATGTAATTGGAGAAGGAAAAGAAAAAATCAAAATATCTTCTAAATGTGGTAAAAAAAAAATTAAAATGTCATGCAAAATCCACGAACCTAACATAGATTAGAGAACCTGCAAGAGAAGCATACTACCTTACGATAAACAAAGGAATGTGTTAGAGCTGAAAGTTAGGGGTTGCTAGTTTTGACTATCTATTCCAGAAAAATAGTCTCGTTTCCTTATTGGAAAGTCAACCTAGGACAATATCAAATTACTATTTAATGTACATTTATTACGTCTTACGTTAAAAAAAAATCAATCACTGAAAGAATATTAAGGAAACAATCCATAACAAATTATATAATTTCGCGAGAACAAGTACGTTTGTATAAATCTTTTGTCAAAGTTTAATCAAGTTTACCAATAACGCGGTGGAGAACTTACTTAAGAAATCAATGATGAGACGGCCATCGCAGAACCTCCCGGATGGGTTTTTGAAGTAAGTGTGGCCATTGGGTGGTTCTAGGGGATCCGCGACTCCGGAAACTACGAGGTCGCCGGTGTCGGAATTCGAATCGCCGAAGTTGAAAACAGCAGGGTAGTTGAAATCATCAATGGAATAAGAAAGAGGTGTGCAGGGCCGGTCCTGAGCATAGGCTCACTAGGCAGCCGCCTAGGGCCCCCGATTTTTTACACCAAAAAGGGGCCCCCTAATCTAACTTTCTACTTAATAAATAAATAATAATTTGATATGAATGATTATTTTGTTAATTAATCAATAGTTTAAATTTTTAGATTTTGTTTACTCTCCCCGTCTCAAAATTATTGTCATGTTTTCCTTTTTTGAATGTCCCAATTTTTTGTCTAGTTTAAAAAATTTTTTTAGGACAACATTTTTATCGTTCGATTTTTAATTGTTCCTCCAACTTTAATTATGAGTCACATGAATATGGACTTTAAAGAATACTACACATCATACCAATATTAATAATGAAATCAATTGTTTTTCATTAATCCATGTGTCGGATCAAACAAGACAACTTTGAGACAGAGGGAGTATTTTTTATTGTGAATAATTTTGTGTTTAAATATTTATTAGTTAGTGTGTCTATGAAAGTGTAGTGTTTATTGATTTCTTTTTTTAAAATGTCTAACGTTTTGTTAGCTTTTAAAATAAATTAAAGACATGGATGTGAGAAAAAAAAACAAAACGAAAAACAATTGATATGGTCTCAAACCAAAACTTTTAATATTTTAACATGTATATCGTTGGGGCCCCATTTATTGAATTTGCCTATGGCCCTCAAAATCTCAGGGCCGGCACTGGAGGTGTGATGATGGAGATGAAGAACAAGGGAAGAACTTGGGAGATAGAATAAGGTTTGAGAGCCATATCTGGTTTAGAGGTTGCTGATGATGTCCAATACCAACCAGCTTATTTCACTTTCATCCCCTCGTTAGTTGAACACAGTCACATTCTGTTGGTTTATTTGTGTGAGGATAACGTTAGCTTCAAATCTGAGACAGTTTTTCTTTTGTATAATTACTGATTTACCCTTCTAAGTCTTGTGGACCAAACTGGTATTGCATTATTAAAGAGGACAGATGAGTCTTTGTTGGCAGACTGGGACATGCAGATGATTTGCCTGTGTCCTTGTCATCTTCCTTTAGCTGAATTGGCAGCTTCTTACACTGTACGCTATGTTGGTTGTTGGGGGCAAAAAGGAGGAGTAGATTATTGGCTTTCGCCACTCAAACTTTACACCCAAAAAATAGTTATTCAATCACTTGTCACACTCTCATTGGTGACATATTTTATGGGTTCTGACCAATCAAAGTGGCCAAGTTAATGAGTTATTGAGTATTCATTTTTTTTTTTTTTTATAAAATTTGAGTGGTCCAAACATTACCCAGATTATTGATTAGGCAGTGTTTGGTAGCGTTTCTTCCTTTTATTTTATATGTTTCTTTTTCATTTTATTTTTGTTTTATTTCTGATTTTGAAGTAAATATAAAAATCGAAAATACCTTTTGATAATTATTTATTTTTCCATTGTGTAATGAAAAAGATACGGAATTAGGGTGGAGATTTCATCATGCCGAAGTTCGAAGGTCCGGCTTTATTTAACTTGGTCCTTCATGTTTGTGATGAGAATTGTTTCTCATCTGTGCGAAGTAATTTTTTTATTTATTTAGAGAATTTGGGAAAAAAAGAAAAATGTTTCTGGTTTCTTTGAAAATAGAAAAAATTGTCAAATGCATTTTTGTTTCGATTTCTTTCACCAAAATTTTGAAACAGAAAAGAAAAAAAAATTAATGGTAATGATTAACATTACCAAAAGATTCCATGGTTCATAATATATAAAATCAAATTATAGACCATGCGTTAATCCAACACTTGGTTTTAAAATGATGAAATCAGGGCTAGATCAGCAAATCAATGTGATAGAAAAATTGCAAAAACTTAGGTAAAACGGTTTTATCGGATATTTTTTTGTAATATAGATTCTCCTACTCGAATCACTGTAAGTGTGTTGAACTGTGAGAGAGTAGCCTTCATCTTACGAATTAAAATCCGTAAGATCGTTTTTTTAAAAGACCCTACTCCAGAAAAATTGAGTGTGATCAATTACGTGCATAAGTGCATTCAAGTGGTAGTGCGCCTAGAAATACCAAGTACGTTAATGTTCGTTTGGTACAAGCACTGTTAATACATGCACCATATAATACATCTCGCAACAGCCACCTTAATTAAATCATCGATGACAAAAATAATAATAATAATAAATTAAGGCTGTGTTTGACATTGTAATTTGACTTATTTTGAAATTTGGGTTTTCTCTTGTAACAATTAAAGAAACAATAACAGGATACAGAGAAAAAGTTGATCGGATTGAAGAAAGAGAAAGTTCAAACAAACAAAAAATCACCAAGTCCCAAGGAGAACAGTGCCCAAGTAAATTTCATACCCCCTATGTTCTAAAACAAGTCTTCTAGGTTGATTTTAGGATTCAAATTTTTTGTTTTGTAACAGTTGAAAGAAAAAAATTTTGTTTTGTAATAGAGGAAGAGAAGCTGGTGAGGTCAAATAGAGGGAAAGTAAAAAACGATCTACCAAAGTCGCTAAATCTTTCGGGGAGAACAGATTTACATAGATTTCAAGAGATTGGTTGGCTACATAAAATTTTCCATTCCCAAGTATCCCTTAGTAGTAATATCAAATCATTATGTATTTTTTTTTTCTTCATCTCACAAGCATCCTATACAATTTGCTCC
>CM028380.1:118532299-118587538 GCA_013146195.2 Codonopsis lanceolata
GGGGAGAGGATCATCAAGAAATTGACGCTCCAGCAAAGGGTGAAAATTTAACCTAGACAAGTGGTGGAGCCACAACATTCTCGGTTCCTCTTTTATCTTTTGATGTTATGTCAAATTCTTGTAACAATAACATCCATCTAATTAATCTTGGTTTAGCATCCTTCTTACTTAAGAGATATAATGTCGAGAATGATCGAGAAAAAGATTATCACCTTTGATCTAGCAAATATGATCTAAATTTTCTAAAGCATATACTCTTGCTAAAAATTCCTTTTCGGTAGTGGTATAGTTCAATTGAGCATCATTGAGTTCTACTAGCATAATGGATCACATGAGGCTTTCTATCTACCCTTTGTCCTAACACGGCTCCAATTGCAAAATCGTTATCACACATGATTTCGAACGGAAGTGACCAATCGGGCCGGATAAGATTGAGGCGTTAGTCAATCTTTTCTTTTAATAAATTAAAGCTTCCAAACATTCTTTATCAAAAATAAACTCACATGCATGTTTTTTGCTAACACCATAAGGGTTTCTGATTTTGGAAAAGTTTTTATAAATCTACGATAAAACCGGCATGACCCAGAAAACTTGAACTCCTTTAAAAGTGGGGGAGGGGTAGTTGCGAGAAATAACTTCAATTTTAGCTTTGTCAACTTCAATTCCTTTATTTGAAACAACATGCCCTAAGACAATTCCATGTTTTACCATGAAGTGACTTTTCTCCCAACAACGTTAAATTAGTTTCGCGACATCTCTTCGGACAGCGATGTAAGGTTTTTCTAAATTGATCAAAAAAATTTCCGAAAGCGAAAAATCATCCATGAAAACTTCTACGCATCTTTCAACTAAGTCGAAAATATAGAAATCATGCATCTTTGAAAAGTAGTCTGGTGCATTACACACAAAAGGCATTCTCCTAAAGGCAAAAGTACCAAAGGGACATGTAAATGTTGTTTTCTCTTGGTCTTCAGTGCACAGAGGGATCGATTATACCAGGAAAAACCATCAAGAAACAATAGTATTATTCATGGCACGCTAATCTTTCAAAATTTGGTCAATAAATGGCAAAGAAGTGGCTTGCTTCCTTGTTGCCGCATTTAATTCACGCAAATCGATACACATTATAACCGATGATAGTCCTTGTAGGGACTAATTCATCTTTATCATTTTTGACAACGGTAATTCTGACTTTTTAGGAACTACTTGGGCAGGACTAACCCATTTACTATCGATATGGGTAAATTATACAGCATCTAAAAGCTTAAGAACTTCTTTCCTAACGACTTCTTCCATGTGTGGGTTGAGTCTTCTCGTCTTTTCTAGAGAAGTTTACTACCTTCTCTCTAAATGAATTTTATGCATACACATAGAGGGACTAATTCCTTTTAAGTCATTAAAGACCATCCTAGAGCTTCTATGTGTCCATAAAACTTTTAACAAACTTTCTTCTTGTTTTTTCGATAGAATTTGGCTATAATAACGAGGCAAAGTGTTACCTTCCCTAAAATGCATATTTTAAGTGGGATGGTAATGGTTTTAATTCTTCGACTTTGGGAGAATTAATGGAAGGCATAAATTCGGAATTTTTACGCTTTAATTGTTTCTTTTATTTTAGCCTCATTATTCTCTTCTTGTTTTTCTTCCTTAATATCTTCAATCAATTTCCTCAAAGAGAGATTTTAGAATCTCTACTTCATCTTCTTTAATTTCATAACTTTCTTCAACTATTTTCTTTGACTCATCGAATTAATTTCGATTCTGCCTTATTTCTTTTTCATCTTTCTTTTTACTAGCTTCTAGCTTTTCTTTTTCTAATCTTTCTTCTTCCTCTATTTCTCTTTCAATTTCCTCAATGTCAATTTTTATGGGAGGAATAGGGCTATCATCATAGACAATAAATCTATCTCTCTCATAATCTTGTTCTTCTTCAAAAGTTTCGGTTGATAATTTCTCAATCTCATCAATTGAAAAACAGGCACTCATGTCACTAGGTCTATTCATAGCATCAAACACGAGAAATTTCAAGCTGTTTCACTAGGGTGACATTGTGAGTTTACCATTTTTCACATTTATCATTGTATTAGCAGGTTGCCATAAATGGTGCGCCTAACAATATTGGGACTTCATTATTAGTGCATATCTTCCTTTCCATCTCAAGAACCACAAAGTCTCTGGTATGATTAATTTATCAACTTTGAACTAGGATATCTTCCACTATACCCAGGGATATTTAACCGACGATCGGCTAATTGTAATTGCATATTAGTGGGTTTTAGTTCTCCTAGACCTAATTGTTTATAGACCAGAAAAGGCATCAAGTTAATACTTGCTCCTAAATCTAGCATTGCTTTCATCTTTTAGAGTCTCCCAAGGAAACTTGAATATTAAAGTGCACTGGTCCTTCAACTTAGGTGGTAATTCGGGTTGTAAAACCAGAACTAACGTTTTCAGAAACAACAATCTTTTCGTTGTTTTCAAACTTGTGTTTCTTAGAGTGAAGATCTTTGAAAAACTTTGCGTATGCTGGAATATTTTTAATAACATTAAGCAAAGGTAAATTTACATTTACTTTGGATAACATATTATAAATTTCCGTGAATTGTTTGTCCATTCGGTTTTTCATAAGTCTTCTTGGAAACGGAATTGGAGGAACGTAAGGTGGTGGAGCCACATAAGGTTCCTCTTCTTGATCTAATCTTTTTATCTACTTCAAGCGTGTTGTCTTTATTTTGAATTTCTTTTTCTTTTTCCTGTTCCTTATTTTGAACTTCTAACTCTACTTCTACTTCTTTTTCTTTTTCAATCTCTTGATTACTTAAATCATCAATCACTTTATCACTAACACTATCTTTTTCAATTTCTTTTTCTATTACTTTTTCAGAATTTTCTACTGAAGCATGCATATTAGAAGGAGGATCAAAATCACTTACCTCTTCACCTATCACCCTACCACTTCGCAGGACGGTGATTGACTTAGCTTGCTCAGTTTGACTAGGGAACTTCCCTTCTTCTCTTTTATTTGCTTCTGAATTTTCGATATGTTTCTTCAGATTTTCAATTTCTTCAAGCATGTACTTCATCAAAGCTGCTTGACCTTTACTTGCTACTTCTTGCTTGGGAACTTCTTCAATTCTCAATTGATTTTGATTTTGATTTTGCAACTGTGGAGGTTGTGGTGGCTGAGGTTGGAATTGTTGAGGTTGCAAAGGCTTATTTCCTCCCCAAGAAAAGTTAGGATGATTCCTCCAACCAGGATTATATGTATTGGAATATGGATCATTCCTTGGCCTTTGAGGGTACATATTCATAGCATTAGCCTGTTCAGAATACATAGCACTTGACGGACAAAAATTAGTAGCATGAGAATATAATCCACATAGAGCACATGCTTCTTGAATTTGCCAATTTTCAAATTGAGCTTGTGTATTTGAATTATCTTGCAATTGATATAGGCTCCTATTTTTACCTCTAGCACTTTTACATTGGGAATTAATACTTAGCATCTCAAATAATTCTTCTAATGCTTCGGTGTCATTCTATTAATAGAACCACCAATGCACTATCAACCATAGTTTGTAAACTGGCGAAAGACCATGATAGAATTGAAGCACTAACACATGTTGAGCCAAATTATGATGAGGACACATAATAAGCAGATTTTTAAATCTATCCCATGACTCATGGAATGTTTCACCTGGTTCATTTTGGAATGACATGATTTGTTTTCTATACTCTGTAAGAGATGCATGTTTGTAAAATTTGCTCATAAACAAATCATATAATTGTGCCCAAGTAAAAACACTGTTTGGTGTTAGGTTCATAAACCATCTCTTTGCCAATTCTTTTAATGCACTGGGAAAGTATTTCATTTTAATTTGATCTTCAGTTAACCCTCCTAAAGGAAAAGTACTCATCATGTATTCATATTCTCTTAAGAAACTGACAGGATCTTCATTAGGCATCCCATGAAAAGATGGTATGGCATTAAAATAATGTCCTTTTAGTTCGAAATTCCTAACAAACATCGGCAATACTAAACATGATGTTACCACATTTAATGAAGGTCTACTAAAATCATTAATAGTTCTTTGATTTACTACTACTTCCATATTTCTTCTTGCGAGCTCTTCTTGTCTTTGATTCCTATTGATTGGGTCAACTAGGTTTTCGGATTACGATTATTGTTATTATCTTCCATTGTAGGATCAACCAGAGGATCCTCTCGATTCAGATTATCTTGATTATCAGGCTCGAAAACTAGATTTTCAAAATATCTTTGGTATCTTTTAACAATATTTATCTCTTGATCTAAGTCTACCAATTCAGGATTTAAAGATCTACGACCTTGCATAAAAATTAATTAAAAGCAATTTAAAAACAACTAACTATTAAGGCAAAATAAAATAAAATCTTTTTGTATTTTTATTTTTTATAAAACAGAAAATTAAACTAAAAACTAAATTAAATTAAAAACTACGCTACCTACAAACTAACTACGTGAACTAGCTTGTCCCGCAGCAAAAACTTGATCGATGTTTTATTTTATCTATTTCCTTGCAAGTGTACAAGACTATTATAGAATAGACTCGGAAGCAAGGGTCGAACCCAGAGACAAGTGATCACGAGCATGCGGTTATAGATAGCAAATTATTAACCTAAGGGGGTTTTTATGTTTAATTCTACTCTAATTTACTAGTTATA
This sequence comes from Codonopsis lanceolata, assembly GCA_013146195.2. Taxonomy (NCBI): domain Eukaryota; kingdom Viridiplantae; phylum Streptophyta; class Magnoliopsida; order Asterales; family Campanulaceae; genus Codonopsis; species Codonopsis lanceolata. The sequence continues at coordinate 118,537,004 of CM028380.1, forward strand.
GATGTTAACTAATTAGACAAGTAATAACGAGATATGAAGATCTTATGGTGAGTGGAAATCTAGGATTACGGGTTTCACTTATATCTCCTTTATGTTCAATTCATAATAATGTCATTCAATGTCTTGGGTTCGTTCACTAAAAATAGATATGGTCGTTGAACAATTGGTTCAGCCTCCTCCCCATAAAATTCACCCATTCCATATCCTAAGCACGAAGCGTAATCTAGTTGTCACCTAGATTTATGATCTATCTGTCACCTAGATCATGTAAGAACCTGGTCCTAACTTATCACTCTCGTGCTTCGATAGGTCCAATTTATTGTGTTGGTGAGCCGATTAAACGACATATGCACTTGGTCATGCGGTATCCGCACCTCTAAGCCTTTATTATTTGCGATTACATTCATTTGTTCAAAGCGAAATAATAGAGGGATTGATAAACAACACAATCAACAAGCATTGAATAGACATATATATGAGAATCAAAACATAAATTCGATACAAGTTACCTCCCACCTCCTAGATTAGGGATGATTTAGTTCATCTAGATTAGGGATGATTTAGTTAGGCGATGAACATAGACGATGAACATGAAGATGATGGAAGACATGATTTGATCTTCAATACTTGAAATTACAAAACCTAATTATGTTATACAATCTAAAACTACCTAAAATCTATGTAAAGAGAGCCGTCCTCCTTATGCTTAGGCTCGGCATCTGACTTCTATATATACTTGGGAGTTGTGATTGAATCGAATGACTGTGTGAAAAAACCCGAATTTTGCGCATTCTGCCTACCTTGCGGTCGCAAGGTGCTGGATACCTTGCGTCCGCAAGGTCTCCAGTGTGTGTGCTTCTTGGCTCTTCGATTGCGGCTTCGGGGACCGTCGCCTACCTTGCGGTCGCAGTGCGAGGCACCTTGCGTCCGCAAGGTGTCGTGAGACTTTATTTTCTTCAATTTTTCTTTCTTTGTAATTTGCACTTAAAACCCTAGAGTTTCGCGTATTTTCACGAACAATCCTGAAACTTACAAAACTCACCAAAAACATATATTAGTACTCAAAAGACTCATGAAATAGCCTAATTCAAGTCACAGAAGCATATAAAATCGACGTATAAAATACATCGATCAGCTCCTATCCCTTGGGTATTTAGCATGGATCATGGTAGCTGCTGAGGGGCCTTCCCGCACTATCCGACGTGGACTGAGACATTTGCTGGGTTGCCATATTACTAACGGAGTGGATGCTCGCCTGATGGAAGTAGGCGAGGACATTGATAGCTCGGGGTTAGTTGTTCCTCTCGGCCCCTGAGGCACTTAGAATTTACGGGTACATGGCATTAATACTCTGACGGCCTCGATGGATCGCGGTCAATGCACCGTAGATTGAGCAATGTCAGTCGGCAGCATAACCCATGGGAACAAGAAGTAGCTCCTCCTCCTCCCCAGATTGGTTGGGATATGGCTTTGAGAGTTGGCGGTCACGAGCCTCCGCGGCTGAGTATGGCAAGCTAGCAGGACAATCCATTGGAACAAGAGATAGATGTTCCTCCTCCTCCACCTGTATGGGGTACTGGTTTCAGAAATGATGGAGCTGGTCCGAGCAATACGGCTGTTCAGGAGAACGGGGATGCTGACGATGAAGAGGGAGACACCTCTGGTGGCTCTCATGCTGATGAGTCTAGGGCTTCTTCTGCGCCTCGTAGAAGGAGTATATGGGCCCGGCTCGGTGGACGCCGCAGGCACTGATAGACCGCTCGGGGGCTAAAGCTGCAAGAAAAGGAATTGTTTCTGGGACAACAAAGGGGGTACAGGCAGTATATATAGATATGTACAATGCAATCAATGTATAATATAGATGTCTTAGTAAATATTCCTAAGTTGCACCTTAGGACCTGTAAAATTATATTTTAGTGTTTTAATATGAGCTTTTTGTCGTGGTTTTTCTCTTCTGTTAGTCGAGCCTCTGATGCACTGGAGACTGGAGGTGGTATGCTGAGGACTTCAAATAATGCCTTCCCTCTCCTTTTTACCTCCTTATTAACTTTTTTTTTCTTTTGTGCTCTAAATTTTGCCTAGGCTGCCCCTTTGAGTTTTCAACCTAGCGAGCCATTATTTCTCCTTTTTATTATTTTTCTTTTTTATTATTATTTTTTTATATATGCCCTAACTTTTCCCTAGGCCGCCCTTTCGGGTTTTCAGCCTAGCGGGCTGGAGAGGGAAGCATTTGTTGGATAGAATGGCTCAAGCATAGTACCTTTTGAGTTTGTCGAGGTTGAAGGGCTGGACAAGATCTTCCCCATCCTGGTTTGTGAGAAGCACGGCACCTCCTGATCGGATCTCCTTAACAATGTATGGTCCCATCCAGGGAGACTTCCATTTTCCCCTAGTATCAACATAACTAGGGGGTTTTTCTCGAAGCACGAGGTCTCCAACTTGGATATCGTGGCCTTTCACTTTTTTATTGAAAGCTCAGGCGATGCGCCTTTGATATGCCCGAGTATGCTTCAAGGCTAACAGGCGTCGTTTGTCAGTTAGGGCCAATTCTTCGTATCGCCCTTTGATCCAGTCAACTTCTGCTATATCAGATTCCATCATCACTCTTAATGATGGAATTTCCACTTCTACTAGTAGTACCGCCTCCATGCCATATGCCAGAGAATAAGGGGTAGCCCTAGTGGGTGTGCGGACTGAAGTACGATAGCCCCAAAGGGCTAGTGGCAATTTTTCTGGCCCGTCTCTTCCTGTGTCAGCCATTTTTCTGATGATATTCTCAAGTGTTTTATTGGTTGGTTCAATGGCACCTTTGGCTTATGGTCGATAGGGGGAGGATTTGTGTCTTTGAATCTTGAACTCGTCGAGTAGACAATTCACGTCCCCTTCAAAATGAGAGCTGTTGTCGGAAATTATCTCGAAAGGTACCCATAACGGTATATAATATTGGCCCGGAGGAACTCGGACACCTTTCGGGCATTTAGGATCTTGTAGGAAGAGGCTTCCACCCACTTTGTAAAGTAATCGACGGCTACCGGGACGTATTCATGGCCATTGGATCCTTTCGGGTGAATTTGGCCTATGACGTCGATTCCCACGTTGAGAAAGGCCAGGGGGCTGTAGAGTTGTATAAGACGTGTGGGGGCACATGCTGTAGATTGGCAAAGCGTTGACATTTGTTGCAATGTCGCATCCACCGGATACAATCAGTTTCGAGCGTACTCCAATAGTACCCCTGTCAGATGATTTTCTTGGATAGCATATGGCCATTCATGTGGGGCCCGCAGGTACCACCGTGTAGTTGATCAATAATTTGCTCAGCTTTGGCCTGATTGACACATAGTAAGTTGAGGCCTTGATAGTGCCTCTTGTATAGGCTGCCACCGCTGAGCACAAATTGGGAGGCCCACCTTCGCAGGGAGACTCTTCCTCTCTTGTCTAGGTCAGGAGGATAGAGACATTTCTAGAGCAGTGTTAAGATGTCAGTATCCCAGGGCTCGTGATCTGCTTCAGGGGCTGCATTGATTTTGAAACAGTATGCCGGAGTGACCTTCTTCACGACTATAAATGGCTGAACATTAGTTTATGCGGGAATCTGGACTAGTGATGCCAGAGTGTCTAAGGCATCGGCGAATTGATTTCTGTCTCGTGGTAGATAATGGAACGAAATAGAACCAAATCGGGCGGCGACTGTTGTTAAGTTGGCATGATAGAGCTGCAGCCGAGGATCATGGGTCTTCCATCTTCCTTCGACTTGATTTATGATTAGGGCAGAGTCTCCATAGACTTCGAGATCTCTAGACCCCCTTTGGAGAGCTTCTTCTAGGCCAGTAATACAGGCTTCATATTTCGTCGTATTATTTGAACATTCGAACTCCAACCTTATAGCCAGCGGAATATGAGAGTCAGCCGGATCGATTAACAAGATTCCTATGCCAAAGCCTCTTTTGTTCGCGGCTCCGTCAAAGAACATCTGCCAATAGGTGTCATAGTCAGTGATTTCCAGGACACATTCATCTGGGAAACCAGGCTCAGTCGCATCTTCGGCCTTCAAGGGTAGATCGGCTAAGTGGTCTGCAATGACGCTTCCTTTGATAGACTTGAGAGTGACATAAGTTATGTCAAACTCGTTGAGAAGAAAGGACCACTTGGCCAGTTGGCTAGAAAGTGATGGCTTACCGAAGATGTATTTGATAGGGTCCATTCTGGATATGAGTTTGATGGACCTTCCTTGGAGATAGGTTTTGAGCCTCTGAGTGGCCCAGTCTAGGCCGGTGCAGCTTTTCTCCAACGCTGAATAATTTAGCTCGCTTCCTTGTAGCTTCCTACTTATGAAATATATGGCATTTCAATGTAGGAATCCTCTTTTTCTTGGGCGAGCATATCCCCTACTGACATGTCTGTGATGGTTAAGTATATGAGGAGAGGTTTATATGTATGGGGTGGAGCTAGCATAGGGGGATTGGTAAGGTAGGCTTTTATTTTCTCGAAAGCTAGCTGGCACTTTGCGTCCCAGACTTGGTCGGTATTCTTTTTTAGGAGTTTAAAGAGGGGCTCACATGTGGTGGTCACCGTCGATGAAACGGCCGATGTATCGCAACCGCCTAGGAAGCCTTTGACTTCAGTGGGAGTTTTCGGCTGTGGCATTTCTAGGATGGTTCTGATCTTTGCTGGCTCGATCTCGATACCTTGCTCAGTTACTAAGAATCCCAGGACTTTGCCTTTGGTAACCCCAAATGTGCATTTGGTGGGGTTAAGCTTTATCTGGTGCTTTCTTAATCTTTCGAAGAACTTCCGAAGATCTTTGATATGAGCACCGTTGGCGTCACTGGAATGCACTATCATATCATCAACATAGACCTCAATCTCTTTGTGAATGATGTCATGGAAGAGGGTGGTGGCAGCCCTCTGATAAGTGGCTCCGGCATTCTTCAATCCAAATGGCATGACATTATAACAATAAGTCCCCCAGGGAGTAGTGAATGAAGTCTTCTCCTGGTCTTCTGCTGCGATTTTGCTTTGATTGTAGCCCAGCATGCCGTCGACGAAAGATCGGACTTTGTGAGCTGCAACAACATCTACCACAATATCAATGTTGGGCAGGGGGAAGTCATCTTTGGGCGACGCTTTGTTGAGGTCGCGGAAGTCTACACAGATTCTGAATTCCCATTGGGCTGGGGAACGGTCACTATACTAGACAGCCAGGTCAGGTATTCAACTACCCGAATGAAGTTGAGGCGCAGCTGTTTCATGATTTCTTCTTTGATTTGTAATGACCATTCTGGCTTAATGCGACGGAGTTTCTGTTTGACTGGGCGAGCATCCGGATATGTGGGAATCCGGTGCTCGACTATAGCTGGATCCAGGCCGGGCATATCTTCGTAGGACTAGGCAAATATGTCTACGAAGTCTTTTAGGAGATCAATGAGTGCCTTTCTTTCTGGACCTTGGAGGTAGCTGCCGATTCTGATTTCTTTGACTTCATTGTCCAGCCCCAAATTGATAGTAGACAAGTCTTCAGTAGCTGCTGATGAATGGCTCTGTTCCTGGTAGGCTGGTACTCAACTGACTTTGCAAGCTCAAGTAGATAATTTTTATCTTTTGGGTCCATTTTATTAAATGACTCATTATCATAATAATTATTATTTAATGTGTCTTTTAAAGTAGGTGCAACTAAGGAATAAGCAAAGACATTTATATTATTATTAAAAGCATACTGTAAAGGGTTATTACATTGTTAAGGACCTACGGTTTGAGATCCTCAACTTTAGGTAGCTGATTGGTAGATGACCAATCCGTAAAGCTAGGGAAAGGAGTGGGGATGGTATATCCAAAGCGGTCTACTAAGTCTGCGGGCGTCAGGAGCGAACCGGTCGTGGTGTACCAATTCTGTAGAGGCTTATTAGACATAGACTCAAACTCAGCAGGGAGCTTTTCATAATCAGTGCCTCTGTTTATCATACCCAGAAAGTTGTCTCCTAGACCGTCATCATCTAGCAGGGCCAAAGCATAATCATCCTGATCTATATACCAGGCATTTTCAATGGTGACAGTCTTATATGCAATGCTACGGGGCTCCAGGGTAACCTGTTCCAGACTATCTAAGAGAATACTGAAATCCTCAAAGATTTCCCAACCAGGGCACCTTTTCCCATTCTGGTCTATCAAGGGTTCAGTAAAAATGAGATAGGCTTCAGTTTCCCCCTTTCGTACAAAGTAACCATTTAAGGTTTTTCTATAGGGTTGGAGAGGGGGATATTCATAAGGACGTTTTTCTCTTTCTGCCTTCCTTTTCTCACGTTTCTGTTTCATGACTGCGGCTACTTCAGCTGGGGTAGGCGTGTATCCTAGACCAAAAGGAGGGATACATTCCTTAAGTTCATCTTGGATTAAATTAACTAGTCCTTGCTGATTCCTGCCGAGACCTAGACCAGGCATATAATTCATCTTTCGAAACATGTTTAAAGGGACCATGTTTCCTAGGGAAGTGACTTTCTTTCCAATGATGCCAGTTTCTCGGCCGTATTCTATGGCGTTGACCACAGCTTGGGGGATAACCTCAAAACCACTAAGAAAAATACCAGTGTCTTCATGTTCTATCTCGAGGATTGGGATATCCTCGTTTTCCTTATTCTCCACGATCTTATCGGCCATAATAATTACTATGTGGTCATCGTGGATGAACTTGTCACACTGGTGTAATGAAGAGGCTACCCCCTTTACCCCATGCATCAAAGGGCGTCCCAACAACAGGCTAAAGGTGGCTGATATATCTAGGACTTGGAACTCAACTGGCATGTTTAAGGTCCCAATAGCTAACATTAAAGTGACTACCCCTAAGGCACATCGACTGGTGTTATCGTATGCCTTAACTGTCTGTGAGGAAGGAGTGAGTTCTGATATCTTTATCCCCAGTTTGGCTAACGTGCTGGCAGGACATACATTCAGTGAAGACCTGTTATCTATCAAAACCTGGGAACTCGTTTCTCCAAAATTCCCACAGTAATACGGAGAGCATCAATGTGGTTGGTTCCTTCCTTTGGCAGGTCTAGATCAGTGAACATTATTACGTTCCCGAAATGAATGTTCCCGATCATCTGAGTAAGCTCATTTGGGGAGTTTTCGATGGGAATGACTGCCTGACTTAGAGACTTAGCCAGTGTATCACGGTGGGTCTTAGAAGCACATAGTAAACCCCAGATGGAAATGTTAGCCTGAGTTTTCTTCATCTGAGCCAATAGAGTATCTTCCACCGTTTTAGCCCCAGTATCTGTTACTTGATCTTTTCCAGAGTGGTCACCTCTTTGCGGGTTTGGCTGGTAGGCTCGGCGAGATCAGGCGAGGTGGCTAACATCTCCACCAACCCAAGTGGCTTTTTCAATGTACAGGTGTTTTGGCTACCAAGGATGGTGTCCCAAGAGAGCATATTACAGCTAGGCTCTTTTATGGATGAGGATGGAGGAATAGGAACGGGGATATATGGAAGTGGATGTTTATTTATTTCAAACTTGGGCACACAAAGGTTTTCATCAACCTCAATCATATTGATTTGAGGTAGAGGGTTATTGACTACATTTGGTCTGGGTGGAGGCTTTTCAATAACCTTATCATCTATAGGTCCTGGATAGCATTTTTTAGGGTGTAACATTTATCGGTGAGGTGACCACTGGAGCGATAATATTCACAATACTGGGCATGGTTCCAAGTCCTGGGAAGGGGGTTGGGTGGCTTATAATTCTCCAACGGCTTCAACACTTCTCGTGCCATTAGCCCCTGCAGTATCACAGACTGGGGAGCTTGCAGTTCTTCATAATGTAGGCTTACCCTGTTCTGATTTCTAAAGTTTTTGGCCGGGCCATCATTTGCTCCCACTATATTGATAGACCTGTCCGACCCATAATACCATGGAACAGAGCTATAATTTTGGGTAGAAAATGGAGTTGAGGCATTCCCTACCATATTGACAGCTGGTGTTGGTGCGGCTGTCTTTCCTTTGGAGTAACGGAAAGAACTAGGAGACGTATTGGTCTTCAGTTGGCCAGTCCATATATCATCATCAATACGGGCTCCTATCTCCACTATTTCTTTGAAATTGGTGTAGGGGAGGTACCACATATGTTCCAGGTAAGTGGGCTGGAGGTTTTTTATGAACATTCGGCATGACTCAGCCGGATCAGGTCTGTCAAAGATCTGTGCCAGCTTTCTCTTCCACCTGACTGCAAATTCAGCACAGGTTTCCTTTTCCCGTTGGGTGCACGATTCAAGGTCCCTTCTATTTTTAGGATTGGTGTTATCTTTGTATCTTTCAAGGAACACTTTGGCTATCTGGTCCCAGGTATTCATGGTGCTGCTATCAGACAACATTAACCATTGTTTGGCAGCTCCTACCAGCGTGAGGTGAAAATTGGAAGCCATAGCCTCAAAGCTAGCTCCCCTTGACTGCATGTTAGTGGAATAAGATTTCAAATGGGATATAGGGCATCCAGTCCCGTCAAACTTTTCTATGTCGGGCATTTTGAATTTCTAGGGCAGTATTGCTGAAGGTTGCAATGTTAGGGCCCGCGTAGAAAATTCCCCTTTATTGAGAAGTTTGAGCATCATGGCCTTCATATTTTCCATGTCGGTCTCCATTTTGGTGGCTAGGGGAGTTGGTTTTTGGTAGATACTGGTTGGATTAGGGAAGGCTGGGTTATTTTTTGGTTGGAGGGTTTGGTGAGGATTTTGGGCTAGTGGGTTTTGGGCAGTGTATGCATTCTGGGTTGGATATGGATATTGGGCATTATAAGTATTTTGGGTTGGATATGGGTATTGGGTTGGATAAAGGTCCTGAGTTTGTGGGTTTTGGACAGTATAGGGATTTTGGGTTGGTGGGTTTTGGGTAGTATATGGATTTTGGGTTGGAGGGTTATTAATGGTTTCGGCCGGGCGACCAGGATCATTAGAAGGTAAATATGTGGTAACTTGACCTGGTGGGTTAAAGCTTTTCGGGTCCATTTGTGGGCTATTTAGGAGTGGGTTGATCATAGAAAAAGGAAGGTCATTTGGGTTCTGGGTATTTGAGAGAGGATATGGTGGATAGGACGGGTAAGGATGGATATTTGGGTAGTAGGGACTTGGTGGAGGATTGGGATTTGGGGTAGTGGTAGTATTTGGTGGGTTAGTGTTTGGCTGAGGAGTTGAGTTTGGAGGCATATGAGATGTGGATGCTTCTTGGGGGATTGTAGGGGAAGAGTTCACCTCACCACTAGATTTTAAGCTTTGTACCAGACTAGCCATTTGATTCATCGCTGCACCCAACTTTTGGTCAAACCATTCCTGCATTGCCGGAGTTGAAACATACCCTGGAGCCCCCGAACTGCACTCCATAGCCGATCTGCTCACTTTTCGCCGCCATATCGCTCGGATCTGCACCTCTCGAATCGATTTTGCCCCCTGCTCGATCTAAAACTGATACCCTCTGATCTGACTTCTGCACTACTTTCCCATATCAACCGGCCAGTACTATTTATGCCTTTCCAAATTCGGGCCAGGTTTCTGAGGAAAATGGGGTTTGGAGGTATCAGAAGGCTGGCTGGAGGCTTTCTGGGCTTGGAGTACAGCGTGCCTTTTATTAGTATATTTTATTATTATTTATTTTTTTTGTTCCCTACAATTTTCCGGATAAACACCCGCTTTATTTTGACAGTCTCAGGACTTTTCCTGGAATAGTGGATTCTTTCTCCAGAGTATAGGACCAACGTATTCCACCTGCCTTTCGACTCCCCAGGACTGGACTGGTCCCAGGCGAAGGGCCTATACTCTTTCCAGGATCCACCATCTGAAATGGTCTAGGTCGAGCATCTGAAAATTATAAATCAGCCCATGTTTGTTATTTATATTTATATTATTATTATTTTTGTGCGCACTTATTTATTTATTTTTTACTTGCGCATTATTTTTTGTTTTTTGATATATATATATATATATATATATATATATATATATATATATATATATATATATATATATATTTTGTTTTTTTTTTTTTTTTGACAGGGGCTGGCTCATAACCCAGAGATGCAAAAACCGGTCGGTCTATGAAGTGTCCTGAGAAGCTATATGCATTCTAGCGTTGGCTTATGCAGGGGGTAGGCTGGCCATGATGTAGGGTAACAGTTCAGAATATACCTATATGCGTGCACGTGTGTGCGGTATCTAGAAAGTAGTAAAGTCTTTATTTATTTACAGATATATGAACAGAAAAATAAAACAAATATGACCTGTCTTACAGAGGCATTCATGTCGTCGTAGGCCTTGACTCCGGCGGCAATAGTGCAGACAGATTGAATGTCAATGCACATTCCAGGTATATAAAGTTTCAGGTCTAGGGCTACGATGATGTCATGAGCAGCGGGAAAAGTAGGGTATCCTGGAAGGTTGACGTCCAAGCTTGGAGGAATGTCCTTTTCTGGGCCTAGTTCCTTCCTGCTGTCTCGCTTGGATTTTGATTTTGCCTGAAAGAAATGAAGTAAAAAATTAGGGCTTTTTACCTCATATGTTAAACAAACAAAGATTTCATGTTTTTCTGAGATTATTGAAAATTTTCGGAATGAAAACTTGAAACCCTAGAATGTTTAGAGAAAGCAAACCAGAGAAATGTTTAACAGAAGTTTTCAACAGAGTAAGCATTCAAAGCATTTAAACGATTGTTAGTTTCTAGGTTTTTAAGAACAACAATGGCAGATACTGTTAGTTACGTGAAAGCGGCCTTTTGTATTTCAAAACAATTTTCTTAACAGATGAAATACGAAACAGTAAACAGTGAATACCAAGTAGTAGAGTAGAGAAGAACATACCATTGTTGTCGATGAGAAGAAGAAACAAGAAGAATTTGAAAAGGCAGAGAGCAGTTGCACAGAGAGAGAGAGAGAGAGAGGGTTTTAATAGAGAGAGAAATATTTTAGACAATGGGTTTTCGTAAAGTTTTGGAAAGGGCGGTTCAAGGTCTATTTAAAGAAAAATTTTAGCACAGAAGTGGGAACTTTAGATATTTTCTAAGTACCAATTTTTACCCTTGACCCCCTTTATTGCTTTAGAAACCTCTTTAACTAAAATAGACTAAGTAAAGATACTAACCTTTAAGTCTTCCGCTAAAGGGAAAATTACGTCTTCCGGTCAGTCTAAAACTAAGTCTACCGGTATGAAAGAAAAATTATAAGGCATTGAAATTAAGCAGTAGGATCAATCATACCAAGATTTCTCCTTAAATAAGCAAACCTGGTGGCATCCAGTGGCTTTGTGAGAATGTCATTCAATTGATGCTCAGTTGGAACATATTCCAGACTGATGTTACCTTTCTCCACATGATCTTTGAGGAAGTGATAACGGATATCAATGTGCTTTGTCTTCGAGTGCATCACTGGATTTTTGGAGACTGAAATTGCTGATGTATTGTCACACATAATTGGACAATTTGCAGTCTTGATGTTGTAGTCCACTAGTTGTTGCTTCATCCATAGAAGTTGAGAGCAACAGCTGCTAGCAGCAATGTATTCTGCCTTTGTGGTTGAGTTTGCAACTGATCCTTGTTTCTTGCAAGACCATGAGACAAGTCTATTTCCAAGAAATTGACAAGTCCCACTGGTGCTTCTTCTGCTTACTTTGCAGGCTGCATAATCTGCATCTGAGTATCCAACTAGGTCGAAGATGTTGTGTTTGGAATACCAGATGCCTAGATTTGTTGTTGTTGAAACATATCTGATGATACGTTTGGCAGCAAGCAAATGTGATTCCTTTGGATCTTCCTGAAATCTTGCACAAAAACAAACAGCAAACATAATGTCAGGTCTACTGGCAGTAAGGTAAAGAAGTGAACCTATGATTCCTCGGTACTTGGTTATGTTCTCTTGCTTTCCCTTTTCATCTTTGTCAAGATGGCAGTCGGTAGACATTGGAGTCTCAAATCCTTTTGCTGAATCAAGACCAAATTTCTTGATTAGTTCCTTTGCATATTTGGTTTGGCTGATGAAGATTCCGTCGGAAGTCTGTTGAATCTGCAGTCCTAGAAAGTAGGTAAGTTCTTCCATCATACTCATCTCGAACTTGCTTTGCATCAGCTTCTCGAATCTCTTGCACAGGCTTTGGTTAGTTGATCCAAAGATGATGTCATCCACCTAGATTTGTACTAGAAGAGAATGACCTTTGTGCTTGAGGATGAACAGAGTAATGTCTATCCTTCCTCTCACGAATCCTTGTTCTATTAAGAACTTGGATAGAGTTTCATACCAAGCTCTAGGAGCTTGCTTTAGGCCATAGAGAGCTTTCTTGAGTCGGTAGACATGATCCAGTTTGTCTTGAATTACAAATCCTGGAGGTTGTTCAACGTATACAGTTTCTTGAAGATCACCATTTAGAAAGGCACTCTTCACATCCATCTGATACACTTTGAAGTCCATGAACGAGGCATAGGCTAGAAAGAGTCTGATTGCCTCTAATCTAGCAACAGGAGCAAATGTTTCATCGAAGTCAATCCATTCTTCCTGTCGGTAGCCTTGAGCAACCAATCTAGCTTTGTTTCTGGCGACATTTCCATCTTCGTCTCTTTTGTTTCTGTAAACCCATTTGGTGCCGATAACTAGATGATCAGTCGACCTTTGAACTAAACTCCACACTTTGAATCTTTCAAACTGGTTCAGCTCTTCTTCCATAGCTTCAATCCAGTTATGATCTCCAATAGCTTCATCAATCTTCTTTGGCTTGAGTTCAGATACGAATGCATATGCAAACATAGTCTCTTATCGAACTATATTCCTCGTACGCACTCATGTGTTGAGATCACTAATGATTTGAGAAATAGGATGATCTCTTGTCTCAATAGTGGTTGGAGGAAGATCACTTCTGGTGGGTTCTTCCCTTAAGAATTTTGGAGTAGGTTGAGAAGGAGATTCACCAAAATCTGGTTCAGAAGAGATAGGATCTTCGAAACCTTCATTTTCTGGTGAACAAGAAGGATGAGTGATCTGCAAAGGTGTTTAAGGTAAGACAGAAGAGGGGTTTTGGGTCAACAGAAGAGTTGGAGTTGGTATCGGCAGAGTTGAAGTCTGCCGGTGAAGGATTGGCGGTACTGGAAGGGTCTGTAGTTGCAAGATTCTGAAGAGGAGTGGAAGTAGATGCCGTATTTGTACCTGTCTCATCATTATCAGAATCATTAGCAACATTCGGAGCCTTTCTAGGCTCTAACAAGTCATATTCATCAAAAGAAACATGCACAGATTCTAAAATTTTTAAATGAGTTTTACTGAAAATGCGAAATGCTTTTGAATGTTTGGAATACCCCAGAAAAATTCCTTCGACTGATTATGCATCAAATTTTCCTCTATATTCTTTTCCATTATGAAGAATAATACATTTACAGCCGAAGATTTTAAGAAATCCTATGTTTGGGGCTCTTCCTATCCATATTTCATAAGGAGTTTTGTTATGAAACTTGTTTACCAGAGATCTGTTCTGGGTAAAACATGCAGAGTTGACGGCTTCTGCCCAGAAGTACTTTGGAAGTTTTGCTTCTGCTAACATTGTTCTTGCTGCTTCAATCAGTGTTCTGTTCTTCCGTTCAGCTACACCATTTTGTTGAGGAGTTCCGGCAGCAAAGAAGTTGTGGCCGATCCCGTGGTCATCACAGTATCTTTCTACACCGTTGTTCTTGAATTCAGTGCCATTGTCTGATCTTATATAACTAATGTCTTCAAGCTTTTGGGTTTGAAGTCTTCTAAAAAGTGCGGTGACTAGATCATATGTCTCATCTTTTGAAGTCATTGTTTCAATCCAGGTGAACCTAGAGTAGTCGTCAACTACTACAAGTGTATACTTGTCTCTAGAAATACTGACTGTAGTGATTGGTCCAAAGAGATCCATATGCAGAAGTTGAAGAGGTCTGTTTGTTGACAAGACAGACTTTCTTTTGAAGGAAGACTTGGAAAGTTTTCCTAGTTGGCAGGCTTTACAACTTCTGTCATGATCGGTAGTCACCGTAGGTAGACCTTTGACAAGCCCATTTTTGGAGAGCTTAGAGAGGTGCTTGAAGTTGAGGTGACTGAGACGCTTGTGCCATAGCCAGCTGTTGTCACGAACATTGTTAGCAACTAGGCAAAGGCTTGAGAATCTCCCTAGAAGATTTAAGTCCACGACATAGACGTTTCCTTATCTATTGCCGGTTAGTATTGTAGAGCAGGATTCACTATATTTGATGAGGCACTGATTGGAGTTGAATTGGCATATCAATCCTTTGTCGCGTAATTGGGATATACTCAGAAGATTGTGCTTTAAGCCACCCACTAGAGAGACATTGTTGATGGAGAGACTTCCGCTAGTGATTGAGCCAAATCCAATTGTCTTTCCTCTTGCATTGTCTCCGAAAATAACAGTGGGTCCTTTGACTTCAGCTATATCTGTAAGTAGACTTCTGTTTCCTGTCATGTGTCTTGAGCAGCCACTGCCTAGGTACCAGATGTCTTTGTTTTCTGAATCTATAGCCATGAAGCATACCTGAAAAAGATTTAAAGCAAAAAGGTCCCCTTTATTTTCTTTTGGGTCATAAGGATTAGCAACCTTTTGGAACCCACACCTGCCTAACCTTGAGAGAACTAGGTCTCTCAGATCTTGGAGTGAACCTTAGCAGGCATTCTTGGGCCAGATGGCCTTGGCAATTGCAAGAGTGACATAAGTGGAAATTCCATAGAGAACTGTCAGTGGCTTTAGCTGAAGAGTGATTATGATTATCCTTTTTCTTAACATTCAATCTTGGTTCAGCTTGCTTGTTGACGATAGACTTAATTGGTTTTTTTGAATCTTCCTAGGTAGGTTACCACCAGACTTAGCTTTGGCTTGTCTGTTGATTACCCTTTTAGAAAGATTCGGTAGAATACCTTTAAGTTTACTTTCAACGGTTACAGGTGCCTTGCTTGTTTCATAGACAAACTTGATAGTCACCGGTAGAGATTTAGTAGGTCTACCGCCAGCAGTCTTTGCCTTAGCAGAGTTGTCGCCGGTAGACTTTAGTTTCTCTACCGTTACTTTCTCAGGTTTCTCATTTGAAGCAGTAATCTTGGCTTTTCCTTTCTAAGCTTTGGGGTAGACATAAGGTACACTTGAATAACCAAGGCCTTGTTTCCCCTTGTTTCCGAACGTCTGTTTAGAGAATGAGATATCATTTGCAGTCTTGGAGGATTCACCTTTCTCTGTGGCCGATGGAAATGTCATACTGGGCTCATCGAAGTATCCTAAGCCAGATTTATCTTTACATGATTTTTGGCTTGAAATGATTTCTTCAAAGGTATCCTTGGAGCTGTTCCAAGAGTCAATTGTCTTTTGCAAGGCAATTTTCTCTAAGTCGAGTCCTTTGATGTGCTCAGTTAGACATTCAATTTTGTCACAAAGGAATTTGTTTTCTCCTTTGAGTTTGATACTTTCTTGTTGACAGCTATTGAGAGTTTGAATCTCAGCTGCCATCAGAGATTTCTCAGCAGTAAGTTTTTCACAGTTCTTGGCAAGTTTTACATAGGCTACTCTAAAGGAGTTGAACTCTTCAAGCATATCTTGATTATCCCTGAGAAGTTCTTCCTTATTGAAGTTCTCACTGTTGATCTCACTTTTATCCAAGGAACTAGGTGAGATTTCGACTTCATTTTTAGAGTCATAGGTAGGACCTGAGTCATGAGCTATTAAGCATATGTTAGCTTGCTCACAATCATCCTCTTCCTCTTCTGAATCAGTCTCAAACCATGTAGCAACCTGTTTGTCCTCTATGTCTTCAGCCAACATACCCTTTTGTTTTTGAAATTTTTTATAAGTAGGTCTTCGGTATGCTTCAAATTTTGGCTTTCGACATTTGGAGGCAAAATGACCAGGTTTTCTACAGTTGTAACACACAAGCTCTTCTTTAGATGAGCTTTCACTAGTCTTTCTAAAAGGTTGTTGGTGTGTATTCTTCCTTCCATATTTTGCAAATTTTTGAAAACGTTTTACAAACATAGCAAATTGTTCATCTGAAAGAAAATCATTTTCACAGGAGGAAGTGGAAGGTTTGTTTTCAATAGTGGTTTCTTCTTGGACCATGGCTGGCAAAGACACAGTTCTGAACTGTTTGTCTTGTTCTAGAGCTTGATTTACTTCGAGCTCATAAACCTTTAAACTTGCGTAGAGACTACGGAGAGTCATCTCGTTTAAGTTTTTGGATTCTTTCATAGCAGTGGTCTTAACATGCCATATCTTACCTAGAGAGCCTAGAAACCTCATGTTCATTTCCTTTTTGTCATAGGTTTTACTAAGAGAAAAGCAGCTATTAATTACCTCACTGAAGCGATCGTATGCTTGTCTCAAGGTTTCCTTTGGATCCTTTTTGAAGGAGTCAAACTGCTGGATGTATGTGTATTTTCTGTTATCTCTTGTGTCTTGGTCTCCTTCCAAGTATTCCACAAGAGCTTCCCACATCTCTTTCGCAGTAGTACATCGGATCACTTGCTGGTATGTGCTTGTGTCTAGAGAGTTAGTAATGATATTGATTGCTTTACTATCAAGCTCTACCAGTTTTCTGTCGTCCTCTGTCCATTCTGATTCTTCTTTGGGAACTTCTGCAGGATTCCCAGCGATGGAGGCTAGAAGGTTGGCCTTCATTGGTACATGTTGTCCTGCAATAACACACTTCCATAATCTGTTGTCAATTGAGTTCATATAACGCATTACCTTATCCTTCCATACATCGAAATGGCCTTCGTCCAATATTGGGATGTGGTTCACATTAGATGTACGCAGCATATAGTGTGTTTGTGCCATTGGATCGAATCTCTCAAGAGTTTAATCTCGGAAAAACTAGTTTTCAAATAGTAAGACTCTGATACCAATTATGGGTCCCAACGGGCACAATAATAAGCTAGAAGGGGGGGGTTGAATAGCTTATTATACACTTAAAAACTTTTTAAGTATGTTCTTTGAAAAGTACTTACAATCTATTAAAAAGATATAAGTAGCGGAAGTTAGTTCAAATCTGCCGATAAGGACTATCGGTAGACCTTAACAGGTTACTTAAGCTTGCTGTAAAGGATGAAGATAAATAAATCAATATGCAGTTCAATAGGTAGATAAGCAATAAAGGAATTAACACAAGTATTTTTGGGATGGTTCACAATATAAAGAGTGCTACGTCCACCACCAAGGCAGTCAACCTTGGATTTAAATAGTACACTATGTTTTCCACTAGATCTATTACAAGGAATATTCCCAATGGATCGTGTACAAAATATTGACTTGTGTTTGGGGTTAAGGAATTAAATATCTGTGTAAACATGATATTTAATTCGTGCAGAAGAATAGTTTTGAATGAAAACAACAAGAAGTACAAAAGTAAATGTTGATGCACAGCTTCTTGTTGTTGTCGAGGACTTCTTGATCTGTTTAGGATCTCTTGAATGCACTGAGTATTGAGACTTTGAGTTGTTGTAGATTTTCAGAGCAATTCGTCAAGTGTGTTTCTTCAGTCTTTAATGGCAACATTTATAGCATGGGCATTCTGGAGATCCGTTGGAGAAGACGAAGACTTAACAGCTCTATTAGGTTGAATGCATTAAATGCATGGGGCTGTCAATCAAGAATTTCGTCTTCACGCATATCGCGGCGAATGAATGAGTACCGAGATCTTCGGAAGTTGGGCAATCGGATGTCGATCGTGAGAGTTGTTGCGCATAGGTGACGACCGCTTCCACGCTTTCACTGCTCGATCGCGAAAGTCTTCCCGCTTTTGAAAGCCGCTTGGTGTGAGATGTCAGGAATGTCTCAATTTAAATTCAAACTGATAAGGATAAATTTAAATTGATCCTATTAAGAATTGTTTGACTGGACACGTCATGGTTGACCATGTTTACACAAGGTCTGCCGTTGTAAGCTTGAGCAGGTCTTTCGCTGAACCTGTGAAGTCCTATAAAAACTATGCTTGACAAAGTTCTATGCACAGTTGTCACGCTAATCGATACGCAGCTCAATTAGCCACTGATGTATAAAACTAGTGTAATGTATGAGCAGATACAAATCTAAATACAATAAGTATCAACACAGCGTATCCTCCTCCCTCAACATTCTCCTCACCAGACGGGTCGTGCCCGCTGGAGGAATCGATGAGGTCAAGGATTGGGGCAGCCACCTATTCAGGAATGGCCTCTCCAGCCGTGGACTCCTTCCCATCTTCTCGCACGTAATCTAAAGAGGGAATCTTCTCGATGCTTAGTGGATCGTTTTGCCCGCCGTAGCTGAAAGCTTCCCGATCATTCTCTAAAACATCAGACATATCTACAAAAGAGACCAAGGAAATAAAGTCAAAATTCTACCCGCGTAGCGGGCAAAGCAATGGGGAAAATTCCTAAGTCTAGGTAAGGCAACAAGCAATGCCCGCCTAGTGAGCAAGACCACTTGGTCTTTCTCCTCGATCTCTACCTAGGGTCTGAGTCTAACCTAATATTCTAACACAGAAATGTATGGAGATGAAGAGGATGAACCCAGAAACTTCATTAAACCCAAAAAATTGAATAACAAAGCAGGAAAGAGAAGTGAGGAACTTATTGTCAAAAAGCGTAGGGTGGAGGTCCTCGCAGATTCTAGAAAACGGACCAATGAAGCCGAAGAAGAAGGAGAGACACGAACCTCTGGAAGCAATCACCTGCCGGAAACTGGGAACGAATACGTCAGAATCAAGGAAACGCAGGGCTCAGTAACGGTAAGAACGCTCCAAGAATTCTTCTCTCTAGAAATCTCAGAAACGGTAAAAATGTGAGAGGGGAAAGGGACGGCCCTTTTATAGGCGAGATATGTGGGTTTTGGGGGGAAAGTGAACACCGAAAACAACATGCAAAAGGATGGCTGACGTTATCTAGCACGCGCGCATTTAATGCGTCCCTTCAGAATTTGCGCCCCATCAAGTCACACAACTTCTTAACGTCTCACGCGCCTCCTCGCCTACTCGCCCTATTGAACTCCCTACGACAAGCTTCCTCAATACGTTCCAGCTGTCCACTCCCCAAGATTCCAGAGCATTCCATAAGTTCATCTGGTCCCTTTGCAATTTTCTCAAAAATTCACAAGTGTTGGAGCCTGACACAAAAGCGATATCATTAGGCATAAGCGCTCCCCGCTCCGAGCATGAATACTTGTCAAATAAAGGAGCTAGGGGCCACTGATATGCCCAACCCAAACCCTGTCACTAAGGTTGTAAACAAAGCGAATTTTTTTGATTCGATTCGGTATTCGAATTCGGTATTCGGTATTCGTATTCGAAATATTCGAATTTGATTTTTTTTTTAATATTCAATAAGGATTCGAATACGAATACGAGTTTGGTGGTATTCGATTCGAGTATTCGCGAATACTATTCTAATAATATTTAATATATTTAATATTTAATATATATATATAAGTTAAAACAAAAAAACTCTAACCTAACCTCACTACCTCATTCAATTTCAAACACTCACGGTCTCCCGCAGTCACGCTCATCGCTCACGGCCTCACGCTCATCGCCGACCCCGAAGACCTGAAGGCGACCCCAACCCAAGTACGGCGCACGGAAGCGGCAGCCTCCTCGACCTCGATGCTTCTAGTTCCTGACCTGATTCCAGTAGAGTTCCTGACCATGAAGTTTTTTCCGATTTCGATTTCGATTTCGACTTCGAGTCTTCGACTAATCAGGTTCGCCGGCATTTCATTGTTGTTATCGCTGTTTGTTGCTAACTTAGGTAATCAGTAACTGTTCCACTTGGGGAGGGAAATTTTTGGCAGCAAGAAATTAGGAACATCAAGGTCCTGCTTTATTAATCATGCTCTTTTAGGGAAAAAATTTTCCTTCTCAAAATTGTTTTGTGTTCAGTCTCTTTACCCCAACTTGTTAATGCATGTTATTATCATTTTGTAAGTGATGTACTCGGAATATTTAAAAATTTTGTTACAAGAATGTTTTTTTTCTGGCAAAGTTCACAGTAGCCAAAGGACAGCAAAGTAGATTTTTGCATTTAGTAGCAGGAGTTGCTTATGTTCCTAATTTCTTGCTGTCAGTTTAATCACAAGGCAAACTTGAGGTGTATTTAGTTGACGAGGAACATATAGATTATCAAAGGACATGGTCATTTTTTAAAATTTTAAATTTTTAATGTTCTTTTTCTGGCCCTTCTTGGGTGTGTGTGTGTGTGGTTAATAAGGTATGTTTGAAATTTCTAGATGTGAACGGTAATTCTACTGGGATTGTATTTATTTCAAGAAAATTAGACACAGAAAAAGGACAATCGGAAGACAATCTACATTTAAGATATGATGATGAGAGGCTACTTTTGATTTCTGGAAATGAACATGCAAATTTTTATCTAGTTGGTCATGGAACAACTTATGCTTTTACAATAAATGGATGTTATGCAGTATTTGCCGCATTGATCATAATGCTGATTGGATTATTTAGGCCCAGTCAGTGACCGTGAATATAGAGCAACTCTTCCTGAAACTGCTGGAATGATTGATTTGGCCTCAAAATTGATAAGTGAAGGTCGAGGGTCAGAATTAATGCCCAGGGAAGCAAATGCAGATGCTCCAATAAGTGCATATAGGTGAGTGCACAAAAAACGTCTTTTTGGCTTAGCATCACTTATTTAACTTATTGATGTTTGATAGTTTTTTTAACCTTATTTTGCCTATGATGCATCTCTCCAATATGTTGTAAAGTCAAACTAAGCAGGAACGAAGCTGAATTGCATACAGGATCTTCATATTTTCTTCCATCTTCATGGAGAGAGAAGATTCTCTTCATAAGAGAGATAATGACAAAATGTTGGACTCTTAATTCACCTAATTCAAAAGAAACAAAAAGGAACGCGAAGAAGAGGAAAAAAGATAGAAAGAAACTTAAAATAAGCCTTTGGCTGTACAATATGGAATTTCCCTACAAGCTTCGCGAGCTAGCATCATATGGAAGCTAAAAGTACCTCCTTATCCCTTTACTATTTAAAAAATGACCATGTCCTTTGATAATCTACATGTTCCTCGTCAACTAAATACCATCTACCATCTACCATCTAAGTACCCAGCGATCTCTCTTTACGGGTTTCTTATTATATCTTAGGGTCAGATTTTTATTTTTATTTTTATTTTTTAATATTTTGATGCACAGTTTTACTATCTCCTTAGTCTTTATTACCTGTTCAGGATCTTCAACCTTGTGACTGGTTTTTACAAGTTCAAATCAAAAGACAACTTGTTTAGTGTAATCCAACCGTAATTTTTACTGGGTTGAACCACACGGCTACACTGAGTTTAATGAGAATGATCATGGTGTGTGCCCAATTTGATTTCATGTTGTGTATGATGTTGATTATATGCACAACAGGATAAATGTGAGCTTATGTTGTGTTACATCTCACATATCTATTTACTTTTGTAGAATATTTCTTTAAGGCGAATGGATTGTTTTTTATTTACTGAAAATTAATAGCTATTTTCATTTTAAGCCTTCAAAACTCTAGTAGTTTATTTTGTTTCCGAGAGGATGAATATACTGAAGCATGTAGGCTGTCTGCATTTGGGCCCTTTCCTGGATGGAGTTTGAACACTTATTTAACTCGGCATATAATACGGGGGTTTTCTATAATTTACCCAATTTTAAATACACTTATTTAACTCGGCATATAATACGGGGGTTTTCTATAATTTACCCAATTTTAAATTGGTGTTTCTCCTTATTTTGGAACAATGGTTAATTTTGTTATTGTATTTTGACCAATCTTTATTTTTTGCTACTGTTCTATTTCTCGAGTAAAGTTGTCATTGTATTTTAAAAATGAGGTGATTTTGTCATTATCATTTATTGACATCCAATTTTTTTTAAAATTAATATTAGTTGCTTTCCCTAAGGTTTTTAAAATGTAAGAAGATTTTTAATGATAGTTGAAGTTAAAATTTAACTTCATGGTTCTTAAATTATTAGTTTTTTTAGAGGTTAATTGGGTATGGTTGTTTGTTGCTAACTTAGGTAATCACTAATCACTAATCCATTTTTAACTTACATTTTCGTTATGTTTTGTTCCATTTTATTAGTTATGTTATGTTTATTACCAATTATGTCACATGCGAAGTTTTATTTTTTAAATTCATTTTAGATATTTACATATTTGCTTGATTATAACAATAAAATTGATATCTAATTGATTTTTATTTTTATTTATGAGGAGGACGAGCCGATTCATGTCATATTGCGAACATGATGTTTGGATGGCGGATGCTAGTCAAATTTTTATTTGGTGTTTTTTTATGAATTTGACAATTGACATTTATTTATGTATTTGATAATTATTGTGTATGTTATGGATATTTGATCATATGGATGTTATTATTTTTGTTATGTATATTTAATGTTATGGTTTTTTTATGGATAATTGATGTAATTGATGTTTTATTCATATTAATTCATATTGAAAATTTGAATACTCGAATCGAATACTTAAATCATTGATTATTAAATGAATTTTGTAAAAAAAACAAAATAAAATTTCAAATCGAATACTCGAATCGAATCGAATAATTCGAATATTAATTTCGAATCGAATACGAATAAATTTTAATATTCGAATAATAAATGAATACAAATACGAATACTCGAATAATTTCACGAATACGAATCGAATATTGCAATATTCGATTCGATTCGATTCGTTTACACCCCTACCAGTCACGAGCAAAGCACGAACGACCATCTCGTGCCAATCATGGGGTCTGTCAGCATGGGACCTACCAGGCCTAGCGGGCAGCCCTAGCAAGGTATCGAGCCATGAACAATACAACTCCCATCTAAATCTGACTGGGCACATGCCTTTCCTGCCTGGCCAGGGGCCATGTTCGGAGACTACACTTACATCAGGCAAAGAATCAGAGACATCTCGTCCAAATCTGGCCGAGAACGGGCCTTGCCCGCCCAACCATGGGCCAAGCCCGGGATCTACACTTGTCTTCATCAGATCGGCATCATATGCACATGAAGAGCCTTGCTCGCCCGAGCACGCATCCATCAGGAAACCTTAGAAACTTGCTCTCCAAGACAAGTCAAAGGTTTCCCTATCCGAACAGGATACTTACCATATCTACTCCTACATTTACGCGGTCAGCCGCCTATCACGCCTATAATTTAGGGATTTCCTCCTTAATTGGCTAAGTAACTATGTAAATCGAATCCCACAAGGATTCTACGTTACAAGGGGCCTATAAATACCACTTCATAAACCATATGTAAGGTACACATTTTTTCTTGAGCCTCAATCCTCTTTCAAATTCTCTTTTGACTTTCTCACACGATAGTTACTCTCACACCGGAATGGTTTCGCGAGGCCAAGCCTTGCATTCCCACTAAGGTGTTTTCGTAGTCTTAATCAGGTTCAAGGAAGTAGATCAAGCCCAAATATCCAATCCATCACATTGACGGCCCAAGCTGTACTTTTTTCACATCAAGACGTGATGTTTAGTGAATCACGTCCTCACTTGTATATGCTCAAATAGGCATGACAATTACAACCCAAAACCCGCTAACCCATCCAATCTGACTTCAAAATTACTCGACCCAACCAGACCCGTTAATTTTTTTTGGGTCGAAATGGGTTACCCAAACATCATGTCTGAAGTGAGCAACTCATGGTATTTTTTTTTTGTTTGTGCAACTATTATAAAGATTCAAAACTAAATTAGGGTTGATGAATGGTGACCCAAGCTACTATATAGATGGAATTAAAAAAACATGATTTTTTTATGACATTTTATAAAAATTACAAATAACAAGAAATTTAAGATAATACCGAAAGCTACCCGTAACTAGGATTGTTCTAATACAATACACGAGATATTCCAAGATCTCTTTAGAAAGGTTTGATGTTGAATGACACCACAAACCAACGCTCTAAAGATGAAGCGAACCTTGGTATTGTGAATTTTTATAAAAACATGGATATTCTTGGCCTAAGAATTCCAAGTTTTTACCTTCAATATGGAAACAAATCGATCGAAAATAATAGCTCTAAGTATTTGGACAAATAATGACAAGATAATACAAAATATAATAGAATAAAGGAAAATGGAACAAATGATTTTACGTGGTTTAATTCACTTCAAGGCAAGCAACAATTTCACTATAAACGATGATGAATTACAATAGAAAGTTTTCAATGTACTCACCCTATCTAGGTCTAGAACAAATGTTACAAGGATTGACACGATCTTACAGAGTACAACTCTTCTCACAACCCTAAATAGTCACGCATTATTTTATCTAATACCGCCAAGACCTCAAACCATTTGTCTCGTTGTTATTCGTCTCCACTTTGTGTCTCAAACTCGGTGATCTCCTCTCTTTTTTTCTTCTCAAATCAGTGCCTTATATGAGGCCATGTTCACCAAGATTATTCCTAAACTAATTAGGATTAAGCTTCCTAATCCAAGTAAACTTTTGAAATTCTTTTCCTATTATAATTTGAGACATAATTATAACATGAATAATGCCACAATTAGATTAATTCTCCAATTGATAACACTAATTTGGATGCGGCACCAAATCCACAAAAGTAAAACCACACAAGTTTCAATTCAATTTAAACACTCAAAAATAAAAATAAATACCCAATTTCTCAAAAGAAATCTCAATCTCAATATTCAACTTAGCTTTATAAATCAATGTTTAAGAGGGCTATATATAGGCTACCGCTTACAAAACCCTGAGAAATACTGAAAAGTATTAATATAGGAATGTAAAACCTTTCTTCTTTTTGTTTTTGAGAAGGAATGAAATAAATATAAATAATAAATAACTTGTTAAGGATTACCCATGATCTCCAACTGATTTACAATTTTATTTTCTGTTAGAAAATTAATTAAATCAAAAACGAGGGCTCAACCAGGTTCGAAGTGGTGGCCTCTTTAAAAATGATACAAGTTATCTTCCAGCACGGAGGCGCTGTTTAGGTGCTGCAATGGCGCAGCTTGCTGCGCTTGCAGGTTCGAGTGGCTGTTTTGGCATCAGACTGAGAAGTGCATGCAAACTTCCAACTTTTACGCTCTGAACCCTTCAGCTTCTACGACTTTTTCCAACCCACCTCAGGATCATATCACTGGTGCAAACATATAAATGGTCCAAACAAATGGTCATCACCTAAAAGTATAGATTATTCTAATTGACATAGCAAACATCATGTTTTTCTATTTTAAGTAAAAAAAAGATGGAGATTTGTGGTTTAAATTTTTTTATAAAAACAAAATTTAGTGTCAAACAAAAAAAATGAAAATGTAGAAGCATTAAAGTAATTTACCTGGGTGTGGAGCCTGCCTTCATAGAGGGAGATGTGGTTCAGCTCCCATAGCTTTCTAAGGACTCTATTCATCATGTTCCTACAATGACTTTCAAACTTTGGGGACCCGTTTCATTTCCTTATTAATACAACTAGGTTATACGGACACTCCTTTAACCTAACGTATCCGGCCGTATCCGTGACACAGACACTTCTGGATACCCTAGGTTGAAGACATGTCCGTGCAACCTAGAATACCATATTCGGTCCATTGATTCTAATTATGAACTTATAATTAACTCGACCTCCTCATCCTCCTCATCTTCGACCCCATCAGTGCATGATTTTGCTTTTCCCTTTAATAATCTCTGGACAATCAGTTTCAGCTCCAGCAATCTACAAAAGCATTTTTTAATCAAAATACACGCACAAAAAATTATGGAAAATTGATGCTCAATAAGCATAAATTAATTACATAATTTTCTTGTTGGTAATTCTATCTCACTTGTCATTGCAGCTATATGACACTTTTTCAACACCTCCACCATGGAATCCAATGTTTGATCATTGACAACGGCGTCGGTGCCAACGATGATCTGTAACGTAGATATCAAAACATGGCAATTGATTTCTTGAGAGTGAAGAAATGTCCGGCATAAGCTCCTCCCTCGTGTTCCATTCTTCACTACTTGGATTTATAAAAATGGCCAAGTTGCCATAATCATTCTCCACCACCACCACTCCCCGCCTTGCGGCCATTTGAAGCAAATTACCATCAAATTGGCATTTTTATGAAAATAAAATAATTTATTATTTTTGTGGAAAGAACAAGGAAGACTTATACGACAAAATTCACAGTTGCCCCAATGTCATCCCTCTATGCATTTATAACGAAAGCTGTTAGAGCTATCATATGCATGCATATAATTAAGTATTCTATGATTAGAAGACATATCACATAGATGGAGCACAACAATTTCATAAAAATAAAAACTTCACTAAGTGCTATACTCATCTGCATAGTTTTACATAAATATGATGAATACTCTGACTATACTAGGCAAAGAGTTCAACATGCTATAACAAGTGTAATCACTTCACTTCAACTATTTAAGCCCTGGGACACACACACACACAATCACACACATACACACGAAGATGAAGTGTAAGTTAATGGAGATCTAAGACTGACACACACACACACACACAAAGATGAAGTGTAAGTTAATGGAGGTCAGAGACTAAATTACCTCGTCTAACATAAAATCTTGATCAGGGTTGGGTACAATGTTAGAGAGGGTTCCATCATAATCCCAAATCACTACTGGCTTTCACCCTTTATCTAAGCTTAACAGATCTTCAATGCAGAAGGATGTCTCATCTGTTTTGATAAAATCCATGATTAATTTTTTTTAAATATGTCATAACATAAATCTAATATATAAGAATACAAACACTTAGATCAAAATGAAATAATTTCATTATTAATGAGTGACTATATATGGGAAAAGCCTACCTGCCATGAAAGGTATGAATCCAAAGTAGCCTATTCGTTCTCCTTGGCTGATAAATGTGGCCACCCCATTGATAGTCGAGAAACTTTCATAGAATAACTTTTTTCAGTAAAAGTGAATTATCCCAAAATAGTAAGATGAACTATTTAAATGAAATTGTGGAATATTAAAATAAATACACTTATAAATATTTTGGTTAGCAAGTACTGATCAACTTGTACAATATGTAGGCTGTCGACAAAACGTGAGGAAAGTGAAGGTTATAGTCTGTATCCATCTCAACTTAATTCACTTTCATAGATGAGACTAACAGCGACCCTCAATTCCTCACTATGCTTCCGACTCTAACAATAGGCTGACATGGAACTCATTCTAGTATGCCACTACAGTAATAGGATACAAAAGAAGTTAATGTAGAATGCAATCCTAAATATTTGTTTGTTATAAATGTAATATATCGAATTTTTGATAATATTATATTTTGATGATAATTTGAATATTTGTAATTGGGCCTATCTTAGTTAGTTATCATGGGACCAATAGTAGATCGTGGTGACTAAACTTTAAGGATAAATTGCAGGCCGGTCAACTTTCCAAGAATTCCAACCTCTTTTGTCCACTAATTTTTTAAAACCTCTAAAGTCTACTTTCGTTAATCTGTTCCTAAAATGCGAATGCATTTCCTACCTCACCAAGGCACCGTCCTCTCTCTAACCCGTCTGAATTGAAGCTTAACCTATTTTATTATATCTAGAAAAGAGGTGAAGCCACCAGAGCTGTTGTTGTTTTGAAAGAGATAAAGATGGTGCAGTGCTTGGACATCTAAGACTGTCCATTTTACCAAGCTCTAGATCCTTGATCGAACCAATTTTATTATATCTGGAAAAGAGGTGACGCGATTGGACGCGCACCCTACCTCACCAAGGCACCGTCCTCTCTCTACCCCGTCTGAATTGAAGCTTAACCTATTTTATTATATCTAGAAAAAAGGTGAAGTCACCGGAGCTGTTGTTGTTTTGAAAGAGATGGAGATGGTGCAGTGCTTGGACATCTAAGACTGTCCATTTTACCAAGCTCCAGATCCTTGATCGAACCAATTTTATTATATCTGGAAAAGAGGCGACGCGATTGGAGCCGTTGTTGTTTTAACATAGATGGAAATGGAAATGGTACGCTGCTTGGACATCTAAGACTGTTCATTATCTCTAGCTCTAGATCCATGAAGACAACAAAAGGCACAAACCGACCACCACTTGTAGTTGAATTTTCTTGTAGTGTCTATACCGTGCTCGGTGGAGACAACCTATGAGAACAAGACATCGATTTGGTTACCACATTGACTGCCCTAGATGTGGAGGATCTCACGCATTTTCCAAAGAAGAGAGTGACAAGGATTAGGAGGATGAGAAGGAGTGAGAAATAAAGAGAAATTCCGATGCATCGATTTTGAAGATCGATGCATTTATTTTGAACCCCGTTGCATTGCTATGTTATACAATTATTTGCGATGCAATTTTTTGGATTTGTGATGCACCAAGTGGATTCTTAATGCCGAAAATTCCGATGTACTTTTTTGGATTTGCGAGGCACAATTTGGAATTAGAATAAAAAAGGAAAAGCCGATGAAAATTTTGGATTTGCAATGCACCAACTAAACCCCTATGAAGAAAATTCTGATGCACAATTTTGAATTTGCGGTGCAGAGCGCGCCTGATGGAATTTCAGATGGACAATTTTTATTTTCCGATGCACAAACTGGATTACTGATGCACAAATTGCAATTGCGATGCATCGAATTGTAATTACGATGTAATGCGTGTCTGATTGAAGTTCATTAAGGGTATACTACTTTTTTTTTTCCATAACGATGTCCTTTAGCGATTATATTAAAAGATAGAGGAATTTTGGGGTTAAACATTGTGTACAGTGGGCCGGCTGAATTTCTCCCAAATTTGAATATATTTGGTAATTGGGTTTATTATGATTTATCTGATTTAATTATGAGCCTATCTTGTTTGAGTACACATTTGTGTTGTTTTATTTGATTTGGGCTTCAGCCAAGGTTGTGCTGAACCATTCGGTTTTCTCAATTACACTTATTGAACAATTGATTTAATTACACTTGTTGGTACGTGGGAATTTGATTTAATTACACTTGTTGAACATTTGATTTTCTTGGAACTCTCCTGTAATCACTAAGTTAAACAATTCATCACGTGGGTGCACGTGACGGTAATTTCATGAAGAAATTTGTTAACACCATTGGGTGACGTGCTGAGGTAATCTGAATATACCAGTTAGGC
This sequence comes from Codonopsis lanceolata, assembly GCA_013146195.2. Classification (NCBI taxonomy): domain Eukaryota; kingdom Viridiplantae; phylum Streptophyta; class Magnoliopsida; order Asterales; family Campanulaceae; genus Codonopsis; species Codonopsis lanceolata. Next base: position 118,566,140 of record CM028380.1, read on the forward strand.
CTTTCGAGGTAATTTGGTCCTTCGGGGCAGTTTGGGCTTCTTAATTGAAGCCACCGTTAGTTAGTTTGTTAGATCGCTTAAATGATCATGGAGTGTGAGAGTAGTCATTATTTTCAACCGATATGAGACGGTTGACGACTACTGGACCTCTCGTGTTAGTTTTAGACCTTATCTTTCATTACGAATTGTAAGCTATATTTGTTGTTTGATTTAATTTACTTTTAAGCTAAGGTTACCACTGATTTATTTGGTTATTTAATCTTCGTAAAATATTTGGTTGTCGACATTGACATTCATCTTGGTCACTTCTTCCTCAGAAATAGGAGGGGTTCTATATGAACTTACTGAACATTGTTCGCTCCTCCTATTCTATTTGTTTTCCCTCCAGTTTGTAGGTAGATTTGTTTCCTATTGGGCTCGAGTAGGCTCGAGTAGGCTCGAGTAGGCAGTGTCGAGAGTCATCCGAGAAGAAATAATTTTACTAACACTTGAAGTTTTCAAGTTTTAGTTTTTATTAATGGATTTCGATTTATAATGGGATTTGTGGATTTGGTTAAGTTTTGGGATTTGTAATAGATAACTAAGGTTTTTATCTTGGTTGGACAGATTTAATGTTTTTACACTATGATATTTGGGATTTTGTAGTTGGCTGTAATTATGCTAGGATGATTTCATGGGTTGATTAGAGAAATATTTTATTTTTAGTATCTCTGTAAGTTAAAATATGATCAATGAGAACAATTTGATTGGGATTCATTAAACTCACGGAAAATAAGTGATCAATTAATACAATGTAAATAACTATTTCAGAATCAAGAACAACCTAAACAAAAAAAAAAGATGTAAATGATTTCTCCAGACACACAAAAAGAAGAATTATTACAACCAATTAGAATTTAAAAACCGCAAAGATTTTAGAAGAAAAAATATAAACGAAAAAAGGATTCCAAGTCCAATGAACTAATGAGTGAACCTGATCGCTAATGGTAACAATTGTGTGATAAAAATTAAGGGAAGTTCCATTAGGAGAGATCTGATCACCGATCACAAATGACGATCATTAAGGGAGCATAGGAATTATCGACACATACACGAGAAAAAAGGGAAATAAAAAAGAATCTTGGTGCGTACCAATTTTTCGATGAGTTGTTGATACGATTCTCAAAACACCTTGACATCTCTGAAAAACCATCGGATTCATCTCCTTCTTCATCTTCGACTAAAATATTCATCGCCGTCGAACAATGGTAAATTGTGGTGGATCTATCTGCCATTTGGGTCATTGTTAAGCAACAGTTTAGCTGTATATATAGCTGAAATTAGGGCAAGTTTAGATGGGGCACTGGTTTGCAGGCTAATAAATAGGCATGATTCTTTTTAAAATAACAGTATCTGCCACTGTTTTGGGCCATTTATGGAGCATTCAATTCATTTTGCTCTCAGTTCTTCTTGTGTGTTTACTCGCACTCGGATGCCAATTCTAGAACTTGCATGTTTGCTTACATTTCGAGATCACATAAATGAGTTTATACACTAACATGATTAAGGCACTTAGGAAATACCACTTTTGGCTATCTTTTTTCTATCCGACCCTTTTAATATTACCCCCTAGTTAGCCCTTTTGAGCCTTACCTATTTCTTTGATTCAACCAGATTTAAATGAACCCTAGCCTTTTTAACTTTCTTTTTCATTACCAATGTCAAGAATTGTGGGAATTACATGTGAATCATAGTCTTAATGCAGTCTATGAGTTAGACGTTAGATGAAGTATATCTTGTTTGGTTCAAGAAAATGAGATATTTGATTTTGAGTTAGGCATTGAATGTGATTCTGCTTTTGAAGTGTGCCAAATAAGAGCTTCAGTTCATCTAGTGGTTGTAAGGAAAAAAGAAGCAGAACAAAAGTAGTGGCAGCAAGCCAAGAGTCTGTAAAAAAAAATTAAAAAAAATAAAAGATAAAGAGAATAAAAGTTTGAAGAAGCAAATGAAGTAATTCAGGAAAAGCATAATTGAAGTAGAAATGTTAATTTCCATTTTCAGTTGTGCAGAAGTGCTGAAATTAAGGATTTGAGCTTCATTAGGACATTAATCAGTAATAAATAAGCTGTGAGTAATGTGTAGTTTTACATTTCTTTGAAATTTAAATTCACCTTATATCCATATATCATACCTTTTTTACCCCCTAGCCCTGTTACAACCTGTAAAAGACCTTTTGATTGGTGCATTAAACTCATACTTAGTGATGGAGATTTGATCAACTTGCAAGCTTATGGTAATTGCATTCCGTTGTGTTGAGTCTAGTGCTTAATTACATATCCTTATTTAAACACTTGAGTGAATGAGTGTCTCCGTGAGGATGGTTGAGACATGCATATGTGAAGGTTGAAGATTTTTTTGGAAACATGTTAGTTAATTTAGATGAAACATTTTAAAGAATTCCATTACCTTGATTGAATTTTGATTTTCCTATGGTCATGCACATTGAAATACCTGCATCCAAGTAAAATCATATCATCATAACTTGAACAGATCAAGGAACATGCATTCTTGTCTTGTTTGAAGATGCTCGAGGACAAGCATCGTGTTGGTGTGGGAGAATTTTGATGGGAGCACAAAAGTGTGATAGAATTAGCCGGTTTTATGATTTATTTTAGAGCAAATATTACACTTTTGGTTGGTTTTGTGCTGATTATGATGTAGGTGTAAAGGGAGCTGCAAAAGAGGGGAGTTAAGAAGAAAATGTTGGATTTCAGACAAGAGGGAAACCTGGGATGTCACATGGGCACGTGCTGTTCATATTTCGGAGCTGAGCTGTTGGTTAGTTGCTGAATTATCGAGCAGATCTGTTGGACAATTAGAAAATACTGTTATTTCTTTCTGATTCTGTTTGTGTATTAAAGGAAATACTGATTTGGAAGTAGTGGGCGGTTTTAGGAAGTTACCGGTAGTTTTAAAACTACCGAGTAGTGGTTTTAGTGGGGGAGTAGAGTGATATTTATGGAGGGATTTTTCTGAACAGAGGGGGGAATTCGGCCAGTAGAAGAGAGTTCTATCAGTCAGTAACTTGAGAGATAGAAAGTCAGAAACAATTGTTAGGAGCAAAGTGTAAAGAACTTGTGTTCTTCTTTGAGATTCATTACCTGCTGGGAACAAGCAATTTGGTTTTTTCTTGTAAGTTGTTTTTAATTATGATTAATAGCTAAGGTTCTTCTTCCATTCAATGAGAGATTAAGTCTCAAGCTTTTTATTTCTGTGAGATCTAATTGAGCTATTTCTTGTTTGGGTTTCGAATATTCGTTCGTTCTCCGTTTTACACGTTGGAAGATTATTGTGTCTAATTAATGTTTAATAGCCAGAATATTATTTAACATAATAGTTTATAGCTAGTTAATGCCGTTGATCCGTAATTGTCCTCGGACTTAACAAAGTGGCAAGTAGTACACCTTTTAGGCATCACAAGCATAATTGGATCGTATTAAGGGAACGGATGATCATTGTTACATGTTATTGCTTCAATATGCATGACTTTGAATCGGGTATCTCGCTTCTTAATGCAACCGAGTTATTAAATCTTACGAGCGTCTCGGAGGTTGTAACTCGGTTAGACGGTAATTAATGAGCGTCGTTTGATTATCAATACGGTAAGGAGAGATTGAATGTTAGGCGTTTGTCAACACTTATAACCGGTTTATTCGGAATCTAACGAGATATTTTTGCATCTATTATCATAAATAAAATGCGAGATGAAATTGACTCATTGGCTGGATTTAATTTTTATTGAGTTAAATTAATTGTTAATCGGATAGCTTAGTTACAATAGTTTTCAGTTAATTAGTTTTTAAGTTTATTCGTAGTTAATTTAAAATATAAATTTGTGTTCAATTATTTACTAATAAAATTCTAAAAAGGAATAATTTCGACGTTCCATGCGGATACGATCCCGACTTACCTCATACTCATTATTAAGGAAGGAGAAAAAATAAATTTGACGATTTGACACTCGCCAAGGGCCAAAATGCAAAAGACAAAAGATGACAAGTTAGGGGGGCAGAATAAAAAAAAGAAAAATGTGAAGAGAAACAACTCAGGGCGTGGCGCCCAAAACTGCATGTGTCGTGCTCTATATTTCTTTTGTTCTCCCCAGCTTCTACTATGTGTACGCTGCATGGCTTATCGTTTCTGCACAAGGTGCCAGCCTCTACCTCCAGTCTTCACCAGTTGCCTGGCTGAATTCTTGCCTATAAAAAAAGGCCCCTAGCTTCAGTTTCAAACACACCGAAACATCTTTCTTCTCTCCTCCTTGCCTGCTGTATAAGTGAGCCAAGGCAACAACCTCTTCCTCCCTTGCTTCTGCGCAAGCGAGCCTCAAGCCTTCGGCTTCCAGCCTCCTGCCTCCTGGCAGCCTCCTCCCTTGCCCAAGTAAACGAGCCTCCTCCTTCCTTGCCCCATGCAAGGCTTCAGTCCTTGCTCCACAAGTCGTCCTTGCCCCGACGAGCCGATCAAAAAATCCAAATATCGTCGTTACGATGCCCGAATACAACAAAAGACATTGACGAAAAAACAACAACAATACACAAAGAAGATTTTCTATCTCGAGAAGACAAGGGAATCACTCGCCAATCGTCTAAGCCTAGGCGTACCGGGATCAGATACTCACGCTACAAAAGGTACATATCGACCTATTATTCTGTCTGTTTTTTAATTAGATAAAATGTAGATATAAATAATATTATGCTTGTAAATATTATATGTGAATAATGTGCTAATTAGTTTATATTTTGATTAAAAAAACAATAGATTTTTAGGAATGACATTATTATAAAAAATTCTCTCTCTAGGGTTTTCTCTCTAGGGTTTTCTTCCTTGCTAGTTTGGCCGGTTTCTTGCATGGCGGCTGCCATGGCAGCCACGCCGATGCCCCCTCTTGATGGTTCAACTCCGGAGCCATCCTTTCCCAAAACCGACACTCCCATTGTTGGCCCTCCGCCAGTTAAGACCTATGCTAGTGTGACGGGGCAGCCTCGCACCACTCCTGGTTCAAACCCTAATTCGCCTGTTATTTTAAAAGAAATCCCTCTTGCTCCTCGACAGCGTACAACCATGGACAATGAACCGGCTTGTGTTTTTACTCCATTGGAGGTTGAATTATCTGAACGTCAATTGAACACCACCATCATTCTTAAGTTCTCGGCTGGCAGACCATCCACCTTCGCAATTCAGGAAGAAATTGCAAAGCATTGGCAACTTACGGGCCCTTTTGTTGTAGGTCTTTTGGACCCCCGACATGTCATGGTGCATCTCTCATCCAATGAAGATTTGATCAAGGCGTTATCTAGAGAGTCGCACATGATACAAACTTCTTTGTTCAGATCATTCCGTTGGACTTCTGATTTCGCCTTCAAAAAAGACTGTTCGCGTGTGGCAGTTTGGGTTAAATTACCCCGGCTACCTTTGAATTTTTTTAATCCATCCTTTCTTCAAAGCATTGGGAACTCTTTTGGGCATTTTTTAAGGGCGGATGAAAAAACCCTTGCCTTATCTCGACCGATGTTTGCCCGAATTTGTGTTGAAGTAGATGTGGCAGTCTCTCTCCCGTCTAGAATCTGGATTGGTATCGGGAAAGATCATGGTTTCTGGCAAGCGTTGGACTTTGAAGGTAATATTGATTTTTGCTTTGGTTGTGGTTTAATAGGGCACACGAAAGATTTATGTCGCAAAGGCCAACGTAAAGGAGAACACAACGGGCAAAAATTTAATCACGTTCCTAATTCGGCTAGGGCTGATTTCAAGAAAGGGGAGCGTGAGGGTAAGACTGCTCCTCAAGTCAATGAAGAGGCTGAACCTTTGGGCAAGGAAGTTAATAAGCCCCCTCTTCCAGCAGCTTGTGAAGTTAATGAAGGTAGGGTTAATGCCTCTCTTATTGGTAACAACAAGGCTCCTGTTATGGATCACGTGACTCATAAATCTTCGGGTAAATGGATTCCAAAGGTTGCTCAATCGACAGTGCAAAAAAGTTCAACCTCCACAGCAAAAGATAACAGTGGATGCCCTATCGAAACTGAGGTTATCGATGTGGTGGATAGTCCAAAAAACACCAATGTTTCAAACCACTCCTCTTTGGCAAAGAGTGGTATAAAACCCTTGTCCACGCCTACAGTAGATAATATTCAAACCTCCAATGCGTTTGAGGTTTTGGCCAGTATAGATGAGGAGATAGTTGATGTGGTTTCTGTAGACAAGTTGGCTGGGCAGGCTTCTTCTAAAAATACTGAGACTGACAAGGTTGATTATATGACTTGGGCTGCTGCCGAACTTGCGGAGTTGTGGTCGGATAATTTATCTGTTCCATATGGTGAAAGCCGTAAGGTTAACTCTGTGAAGGGAGATGATGAACATGTTCTATATGAAATTAATGAGAGTCCTTTTTACACAGACTGGGATGTCAATTCCGTTGCTCTCAAACCAGATTTTGTGAAATTCTGTGACAACAATAAGGCAAAACAGATTAGAACCAAATCGGTTCGGGTGACTAGGGCTGCAGCAGCTAAAGCCCAGGTTGTAAACTCTCAATAATTGTTTATGTCGATGCTCATATGGAATGTGAGAGGGGTGTATAACAAAAGTACTATAGACCAGCTTCTTTTGTTTAAGCGTCAACATAATTTTAGCCTTTGCGTTATCCTTGAACCTAAATGTTCGGGTGAACGTATTGTTCGTCTTGGTCGTCGTTTGGGCTTCACGTCTACTCTTCATGCTAATCCTATTAATACGCATATTTGGCTCCTTTGGGATAATAGAGTGGATATTTCTTTATTGGCTGCCACAGATCAATTAATTACGGTCAAAATTAATTGCGGAGGTGTTTTTCATACTATTGCTTCCTTTGTTTATGCAAAATGTACGCGGGAGGAAAGGAAAACGTTATGGGCGGATCTTGTTACCTTTTCTGGCCAGGTTAATTTGCCTTGGATTGTTGGGGGAGATTTTAATGCCATTTCTCATCCTTCTGAAAAGATTGGCGGAGGCCCGTGTGACACTCACTGTATGGATGATTTTAATAGCTTTATGTTACAAGCTGGTTTAGATGATTCAGGGTTTGAAGGTAGTCGGTTTACTTGGTGCAATAATCATGCGCTGGGCAGTCGGATTTGGAAACGCCTTGATCGAGTTCTTACTAATGGGAATTACAAAGCTGCCTACCCAAACCTTCGTGTCCAACACTTAATATCGACTGTTTCAGATCATGTGCCCCTTTTAGTTGGCTTTCAGAACGATATTAAGCGTAGAGGGGGGTTCCACTTTCAGCGTATGTGGTTAGATCATCCCGACTTCCTCACTTTTGTTCAATCGCAATGGGATCGAGTGGTGGATGGCACTCCTATGAATGTTCTATTTCGGAAGCTGCAGATGCTCAGAACAGCTCTCAAATCCTGGAACTGGAATATCTTTGGTCACGTTCAACGCAAATTGGCTTCTCAACAAGACACGATTATCTTCTTGGAGCATGAGTTACAGCAAGGAGGGGGGACTGATACAGAATGTTTGTTGATAGAGGCCAGATCTGTTTTTAATCAACTTGTCAATTGGGATGCTGAGATGCTTTGGATGAAAGCAAGACAAAGCTGGTTGGCGGAGGGAGATAGAAATACCGCTTATTTTCATGCTAGTATTAAGGATAGATGGCGACGCAACAAGGTTAGTCTTCGGTTGCCGGATGGTACGCTTTGTGATGATGCTGTGAAGGTCGGCCAATTAGCTTCCAATCATTTCAGTGACTTGTTTACATCTCAGCCGCATGTGGTGAATGATGAGTTGTTTTCGGATTTTCCTGTTAAGGTAAGTGAAGCGGATAATTTATTACTTCAGAACATACCTACGGAAGATGAAGTTTGGAGTGCTATCAAGTCCTTAAATCCTAACAGTGCCCCGGGACCGGATGGTTATACTGGTTGGTTCTTTCAAGGGTGTTGGGAGATTGTGAAAGGAGATGTTATTGCAGCTGTTAAGGAGGCTTTTATGGGTACTCCAATTCCTAGAGGCATCACTTCTACGTCTCTTGTTTTAATTCCCAAGGTTGCGAATCCAGAGGTGCTGGGCGATCTTAGACCGATTAGTCTATGTAATTTTGTTTGCAAAATTATATCTCGGGTGTTTGCTTCTCGCCTTTCGAATATTCTGCCCAAGCTTGTGTCTATGGAACAATCTGGTTTTGTGCGCAACCGGAATATCCAGGAGAATATCCTTTTGGCTCATGAACTTGTTTGTCGCATAGATACCAAAACCCGTGGAGGAAATGTGGTTTTCAAATTTGACATGTCTAAAGCCTACGATAGGCTGGAATGGGATTTCTTGCTTTGAGCCTTGTCAGCTATGGGATTTAATTCGGTTAACTGTGATTTCATTCATCGGCTCTTATCAAACATCTGGTATTCTGTTCGTGTCAATGGGGAGTCTTGTGGTTTCTTTCCATCGACCCGTGGGGTTCGACAGGGTGATCCGATATCTCCCCTGCTATTTATTCTGGCTCAGGAGGTCTTATCGGTTAATATTAACCGTGCTATCCAACGGGGTCAGGTTATTCCTTATCACCATGGTCGTGGGGGTGTTATGGTTTCTCACCTTTTGTATGCGGATGACATGTTGGTTTTCTGCAACGCTTCTAAGAGATCTGTTTTGGGTTTGCGGAAAATTTTCTCTTCTTATGAGGGCTCTTCTGGGCAACTAATTAATTCCCAAAAGAGTGGTTTCTTTGTTAGCAAAGGGTGTAGCATTCATCAGATCCGAAACTTAGTAAGGTGGACGGGTTTTTCTCAAAAATGTTGGCCTATGAGTTATCTTGGAATCCCTCTCTTTAAAGGTAGAATGAAGCGTTGTTATTTTGAAAATCTTATTGCGCGGGTGCTCTCAAAGATTAATGGTTGGCGCTCCCGTTTGTTATCTTTCGGCGCTAAGATTACTTTGATCAAGTCTGTGCTTAGTAGCATTCCTATTTATTCCTTGGCATCGACTTCGCCAGCGTTATTAGTCGTATAGAAAGATTAATTGCGGAATTTTTGTGGAATGCCAAAGGGGATCATCGGACACATTGGGTGGGATGGCATTTGATATGTAGACCTTTGAAGGAAGGTGGTCTGGGCGTTCGTTCTCTCTCTCAAGTTATGGCCTCAATGCATGCGAAGTTGGCATGGAATGCTATGCATGGTCAATCTTTATGGGCTCGCTCGCGTGCCTCAAGTATGGGGTTCCTCAGTCTTCTATCTCGCGTCGTCAATGGTCTCTTCCTTGGAAAGCTATTATGGAACAGATGAGTCATATTCAGGATTGTACCCGCTGGATAGTTGGAAGGGGAGAGTTATCTTTTTGGACCGAGAACTGGTGCGGTACTCGGCTTGGTGGCCCGATGCCTATAGATCGTAATTTATCTGTTCGGTCAGCTATCCCGATTCTTGATGAGCTATGTGCGCTGGTGCCGGCTTCTCTTCATCAGGACATTCGTCAGTTGCAATTAAGTGAGGACCCCGACCGACCTGTGTTCGTTTTGACAGCCAACGGTCAGTTTAGTGCTTCAGCTTTCTGGAATCATCATAGAGAGAAGCATCCTGTTTTATCATGGGCTCAAAAAATATGGCAACCTTGGATTCCATTGAAGGTCAGTGCATTTATGTGGCGGCTTTTTCATAATGCCTTGCCGGTTGATGTGAATCTGCGCAATAAGAAAATTCAGCTAGTTTCAAAGTGTGTGTGCTGCGTCTCTCAACACCAGGAAGAATCCATGCTTCATCTTTTCCTTTTTTCAGAGGTAGCCTCGGGAATCTGGATGAGGTTTGCTAATCTTTTTCACAAACCTTCAGTATATCACAGTTTTATACACTTATTTGATACTTGGTCTAGTGCCTCTTTACGTAGTCAACTTGGGGCTTGTCATCTTGGGATTTTCATGTTTTCTTGTTGGGAAATTTGGAAAGCTCGTTGCGCTACGTTGTATGATAATGGTTCTATGCAGATGGATTCTATTTTTCACAAGGTCCTTCATCATCTTCGTGATATGTTTTATGTCTATAAACCTAAGGCTTCTTGTGGTCCTCGGGTTTGTAATGCTTTGCAGAGTATTGGTCTTCCTTTACTGTCTCCCCCAGTTCGTAAAGGTTTGTGGCTTCGTTGGCACCCACCAGACTTTGGATATGTCAAGCTTAACACAGATGGTTCTTCCATTAATGGGCAATACACTGGTGGTGGTATTATAAGGGATCATATGGGCGGTTTTATTAGAGCTTTCTTGTCTCATTACCGTAGTGGCACTAATATGAAGGCTGAGATTTTGGCTATGCGTGATGGTTTACTGTTATGTTGTAGTCTGGGCTTGTCTCGAGTGATTGTAGAATCGGATTCTCAGGTAGCTATTGATGTTATTGTTAATAATCATACGGCTCCTTGGCAATATACTTATGCTCTCCGTGAATGCAAGCAGTTGTGCTCTCCCTTTTCTTTAGGGCATGTCTTCAGAGAACAGAATTCAGTCGCTGATCGTTTAGCTGCTGAGGCTCATAAAATTGGTGGTCACAAATTATTCTTATCATTTGTGGATCTTCCGGCAGCAGTGAAGAAGGCTTTTATGATGGATTCTTATGGGTATTCCAATTTCCGTAGAGGCTAGGCCTTTCCTTTTTGTTGTGTTTCTAGCTGGAGTTAGTCTATTTGTTTGTATTTCCGTTTCGAGGTTAGGCTCCTCTGTCCTCCCTTTTATAAGGGCCAGGCTGGTTGTCCCCCTCAAGTTTGTACTTCTTTTATTTTATTAATAAATTTTGCAGGGTGCCGTCCCTGTTTCTTAAAAAAAAAAAATAATAATAATAATAATAGTTTATATTTTGATTCTAATTTAAATGTAACGGAAATATAATATTTTCTTTGTTTAGTATATTAAATAAAGCCATGTTTATGTAAATGTCTATAAAATGTAAAATAAATTATTATTATGCTTAAATATTATAAATAATGACTATTACATTTTAAATATTAGTTTATCATAAAATAGCTGTTATTATGCCCAAATAATGTTTTAAAATAAATCTGCTTCATTTTACAATATATATATATATATATATATATATATATATATATATATATATATATATATATATATATATATATATATGTTGATTCCTATGATAAGATTTGGTTGAGTCATCTTCTGATTCTATTGTACAGTAGGCTAAAAGGTCTGCGTACCGATTAGTGTGGCAACTGTCTTAGAGTCATTTTGTTTAGAATAGTTTCTAAGTGTTAGTTCTTAGGCGCTATACTGCAAGCTTCTACAGCAGCCCTTGAAGGACCAGCAGACTTTGAAGTCTGCTCATATAGCGGAAAATCAAAATTGGCCAAAATCAAGGAACAATGACACGTGTACACCTATTTAGATATTTTCGAAAATATCTAGTCATTATGTCTTCACCAGATTATTTTTTAAGAAGTCAACTCTGCATGATGACAACTGTTCAGACTGTATCCTGAAAATCTGAAGACTGAAGACATTACCCGTTTTGGCTAAGAAGACTTTCCAAGCTGCAAAGCCTGCATTCTGAAACATTACTCTGTTTAGTAATGTCTTCTCTGCACACTGCATCTCTGATGACTGTGGCTGTTTCTTTCCCCAAAGCGCCGAATTGCATTCAATGCAAAGGAACGTTGGACTGATTTATCTCTGATTTTAACCCAACGGTCAAAAGATCTCTTCCTGGTATATATTCAAGTTTTGAAGATCTGAAGAAATAACTCTTGCGCATTAAACTCTCAAGCTTCATCTTCATCACTCAAGCATTCAAGAGATCAAAGGACAAGGGCTAACACTTCACCAAACTTTCTGAAGCTGCAGATCTGCCATCTTAAATTCTTTCTCAGCTTCATTCTGTTTGTCTTTAAACTGTTCTTAAATTCTGCACGTGTGGAGAACAATTATTCATTGATTGTCTCTCTCACCTTTATACACTTGGTTAAAAACTAATTTTGTACACGATCCATTAGAGATCTAAATCATAAACCTAGTGGATAAACAAGTGCACTTTTAAAATCCAAAGCTAACCACTTTGGTAGTGGATGTAGTACTATTCACAGTACGAACCACTTCAAATCCCTGTGTGCAGATTCAAACTCTTCTTATCTCTCACTTTAATTGATTGTGTTTAACTGTTTCAGATTCTACGCCTTAACAAAGACTCTTGATAATCTCAGAATCTGATTTGTTTCCGCTGCCTAAGCACTTCTATTCAAACCTTTCATAAATCCTTAAGAAGTGTTCTTAAAAGAAAAGTTTTACAAAAACATAACTAGGCTATTCAACCCCCCTTCTAGCCTAGATTGAGCCTATTTTGGGACCAACAATTGGTATCAGAGCTTAATTCTTTGAAAAATCATTTTTCCAAGATTAACCTCTTGAGAATAGATCCTATGGCTCACTATATGCGCCTACTTCAAATACCACCACGTCCCAATATTGGGACGAAGGCCATTTCAAGTATGGAAAGATAAGGTTATGAGATATATGAATTCTATTGACAATCGGTTGTGGCAATGTGTTCTAACAGTCCATATATTCCCAATGAAGCCCAACCTACTTGTGAAGTAGCCGGTGGTCCTCCGAGATACCTAAATCTATGAACGAATGGACGATGAGGAAAGGAGGCTTGTTGAACTCGACAGAAGGCTATTCACATTATATCCAAATTCCTGTTGACACAAGCACATACCAACAAATCATCGATGCAAACCGCAAGGAAATGTGGGAAGCCTTGGTGGAATATCTTGAAGGAGATCTACCCACAAGACAAAGAAAGTACAACTATATTCAACAATTCGACTCATTCAGAAAAGATCCTAAGGAGACTCTACGGCAAACCTACGACAGATTTTGTGAGGTAGTAAACAGTTGTTACTCTTTAGGTAAAGAATATAGTGTTAAAGAAGTAAATATGAGATTTTTAGCTTCTTTAGGAAGTTTGTGGCATGTTAAAACCACTGCAATAAAAGAGTCCAAAGACTTGAACTCCATGCATCTCAGAAGTTTGTATGCGAAGTTTAATGCCTATGAGCAAGAATTACTTCAAGCTCAAGAACAGGACAAACATTTTAAACTTCCTTCTTTTTCTGCTATCTCTCAGGAAATTCCTGCTCAAGAAAGTAAACCATCTACTTCTTCTTCAAACGAGAATGAAATTCTCTCTGACGAGCAATTTGCTATGTTCGTTAAGAAGTTTCAAAAGTTCTCAAAATTTAACAAAAAGAAAGAAGCAAACCAGCAGACTTTCGTAAAGACCGAAAACTCACACAATAATGAGTTAGTTTGCTACAATTGCAGGAAACCTGGTCACTTTGCTTCTAAATGTCCTAAGCCTAAATATGAAGCCTATAAAAGGAGACCTTCTAAATCATTTTCTAAACATAGAGGTCTTCTGGCTGAGGACTTAGAAGAAAACCATGTAGCCACTTGGTTTGAAACTGACTCTGACGAGGATGATAGTGATGACTCACCTGAGCAAGCACACATTTGTCTTGTTGCTCTAGAGTCACCTCCCACCTATGACTCGCATGAAGTTAAGTACTCTCCTTTCAAGCTAACATAGAACAATCTTCCAAGAGCCTTCAAAAGAAGAAATCCTCAAGGATGCTCAAGACATGCTAGAGGAATTCAATGAATTTAGGAAGGCCTATGTTAAGTTAGCTAAAAGTCATGAGAAGCTGAACTGAGAAATCCATGCTGGAAACCGAGTTAAAAACTCTCCATGGAATCCAAACAGAAAGTATCAAGTTAAAAGAAGAGAACAAGTTTCTCAATGAAAAGGTTGCTTGTCTTATTGATCATGCCAAAGAGTTATCTGCTGAGAAAGAAGAGTTGCAAAAACCATTAACTCATGGAATAACTCAACGGCAGTCTTTGATCAAATTCTTGGAGATCAAAAGCCCTCAACAGATAAATCTGGGCTAGGATTCTCTAATGAAATCTCTAGCGCAACCTCTGAACAAGAAAATGAACATTTTACAGTGAATAGTAATATTCCTCGCACAATATCGTAAACCTAACAAGGGTAAAGAAGGAATTGGTTATACCGCTACTCCTTATAAATACCCTAAGGTTCAAATTAACGTAAACAAGTGAAGCTTTGAAAGCAAAGCAATCATCTGCCGGAGATAAATCAAAGGAGGTGCAGACTTACAATGCCTCTACCAAAGACTTCGTGAAAGCAAAGGTCGCTGCTTCAGGGCCTATGAAAAGTCCGCTCAAACCTATCGATTCATCAATAGTACTACAGATGGTGCCATCGCTACGCAGAATGTTGACACCAAGCTTAAAGGAAAATGCATGAGGCATCAAAGTCTACTACCAAAGAAACATTCTTTTGCTAAAGCAAAGATCGCCAGATACGCACTCAAGAAACCTCATACGTATGCCTCTAAGCCTCGCTAACAAGACTACTAACTCAAAAGCCGTTGTTAAGAAAAATGTTCAAAAACCTTCAAACATCCAAAGATAATCATGTAGACTTCGTAATTTTCATCACGCACATTTTGTAAGTGTCTTGGCCACTTGGTCCATGAATGTCTGCCGAATCCATCATGAAGCCTCTGGATCCCCTATTCCAAAAATCAGGCAAGTATGGGTTCCAAAAACACACTAACCATTTGGACCCATAAAGAAAATAAAAGGGGACCATGATTTTCTTACCTCTACATCTCAGGTGTGCTTCATGGCTATCTCAAACTTAGAAAAGAAAGATGTGTGGTATCTAGATAGCGGCCGCCAAGACACATGACCGAGAATCCCGCCTTCTCTCTAATATTTCGAAAGCGTAAGGCCCTCCACCATCTTCTGAGACAATGCTAAAGGAAGAACAATTGGCTATGGATCCATCATTCGAGGAAATCTCTCCATTGAAAAGTCTCTCTTGTAGAAGGCTTGAAACATAATCTCCCGAGTATTTCTCCGTGACAAAGGGCTTATATGTCAATTCTCCTCAAACAGATGTGATATCAAGGATCCAGTTTCTTGCTCAACCGTAGTTACTGGTCATAGACAAGGGAATGTCTATGTAATAGATTTGAATGCCTACTGTAAGGCTACTAATCTATGTCTTGTGGCAAACTCGCTCAAGACAAAGTCGGTGGCATAAAAGACTCACTATTTGAACTTCAAATATCTAGCCAAGCTATCCAAAGAAGGTCTAGTCAAAGGATTGCCAAAGGTCTCGCCGATCATGATCGCTCGTGCAAAGCATGCCAACCTGGAAAGCTCTCAAAAACATCATTCAAAAGCAAACCAGACTCTCAACGACAAGACCTCTACAACCGCCGCACATGGATCTCTTCGACCGCCACCACTACTATTAGTTATGGTGGTTTCAGATACACGCTAGTAGTAGTGGATGATTATACAAGATACACTTGGACGTAGATGATGTCTTCTAAAGATCACACATACGATCTTCTTACAAAGATTATTCGTAAGATTGCAAACGCAAAAACTCGATGAAATCGTGATGTTCGATCGACGACAATGGCACCGAAGTTCACCAACAATGGAATAGCAAAGTATTGTGATGATCACGGTATTGGGCACAACTTCTCTGAAGAACACCACAAAGAAAACGGCGTTGCCGAAAGGAAGAACGTAACACTTATCGAAGTCGCTAAAACTATGCTTGCGAAGCAAAGTTGCCCAAACACTTCAAGCGTCAATCAATACACCGCTTCACTCAAAACAGATCATTGATCAACAAATTTCACTAAAACACCCTATGAACTTTGGAGAGGTAAAACCCCAAACATTGATTTTTAAAATCTTCTCAGAATGCTTTGTAGTCTACAATGGTAATGATTATAGAGGCAAATTTGATCATAAAGCCGATGAAGGTGTATTTTTGGGTTATGCCTTACACTCCAAAGCTTATGTGGTTTTCAACAAACGCTCATTAAAAATAGTTGAATCTGCTCATGTTTCATTTGATGAATTTGATTTATTAGAGCCACATGTGGCTCCAAATGTTGCCGATGACTTTGTTAATGTTGAGACAGTACATCCCAACCATCAACCTCTAGTATACCTAATCCTTCACCAAAGAACTCAATCAAACATTCCTCGACCATCACTTCTTGACAAACGGGTCACCGTAAGACTTCAACCCCGCTCAAGAAAACCCGAATCAAGAACCTTTTGTTTCTCAACCTCGAAAATTCTGAAAACTCTATTCCTCAACTCACCTATGAGCCAAATTCGAACACAACTCTCATCAAGACACACCGATCTTCCCTATAGCCCTCCTTCTCGAACCTTGTCATGTAGAAACAAAGAAGAACTCATCATATTCCTCGCTGCCACAAGAACATGCAAAGACCATCCGATCTCTCAAATCATTGGTGACATTCATGTTGGAGTACGGACTTAAGATCTTCCAAAAATGAATGTATGTTCTCAGGCCGCATTTGTCTCGTAAGAAGAGCCAAAGAAGGTCGAAGAAGCTCTTCAAGATCCAAGTTGGTCGGAAGCCATGCAAGAAGAACTTCAACAATTTGAACGATGTCAAGTATGGAAGCTAGTTCCAAAGCCTCCGATCATACGGTCATTGGCACAAAATGGGTGTTCGTAAACAAGAAGGATGAGGATGGAAACATAGTGAGGAACAAAGCAAGACTTGTTGCACAAGGATATCGCCAAGAAGAAGGAATCGACTATGATGAAACATTCGCCCTCCCGTAGCAAGATTGGAAGCTATCGTAATTTTCTTAGCCTATGCTACATACAAAGACTTTCAGGTCTGCACAAATGGATGTCAAGAGCTGCTCTTAATGGTGATCTTCAAGAAACAGCTTACGTTGCTCAACCTCCGTGCTTTGTAGAAAAGGGAAAGAAACTCATGTTTACAAGCTTAAGAAGGCTCTCTATGGTCTTAAGCAAGCTCCTCGAGCCCGGTATGAAACCCTTTCTAAATTTCGTTGAACAAGGATTCGTGCGAGGCAAGATTGACACCACTCTCTTCATTCTCAAGCACAAAGGACATTCTCTCGCCGGTACGATTTACGTTGATGATATCATTTTCTGATCCACAAATGAGAAGTAATGTAAGCGATTTGAAACGCTTATGACCGGCAAGTTTCAAATGAGTATGATGGGAGAACTCACATTCTTCTTGGGTCTTCAAATTCAACAAATTCAACAAAGGGATATTCATCACCAATCCAAGTATGCTAAAGATCTTGTCAAGAAATTTGATTGGAAACAAAGAAACACATTTGATACTCCAATGGTCGCTAGATGCAAACTTACAAAAGACTTACAAGGAAAGAAAGTTGATATCACCCACTATAGGGGGATAATTGATCTCGCTTCTACCTCACCGCCACAGATCTCGACATAGTGTATGCCGTTGGGTGTGTGCTAGATTTCGCTGCACTCGTGAGTCACATCTTCTTGCAGCCAAAAGAATCATCAAATACGACGATACCACCAACTTAGGTATCCGTATCCTAGAGGGAATCATCTTTCAACTTGGTTGATACTCGACGCAGACTATGCCGGCCGCCAAATTGACGTAAAAGCACTAGTGGAACTTGTCAATTTCTAGGAGACGCACTGCCTCTGGGCTAGCAAGAAACAAGCATCCGCCTCAAATTCCACCACCAAGCATACATAGCCGCTGGCCAACCTGCTATGGATCAAACAAAAGCTAGTAGACTACTTACATCAAAGTAGCAGACGCCCAATCATGTGTGATAACACCTCAAAGAATCTCTATCACATACAATCCCGTGATGCATTCCAAGACAAAGCATATCGATGTTCGATATCACTTTCTAAGGGACAATGTAGAAAAGAGAAACATTAGCATGAAGTATATTTCAACCGACCATCAACTAGCGTACATCTTCACCAAAGCTCTGAAGCGCATGTGTTTGCTTATCTAAGGGGAGAGCTTGGTATGCTTGACCCGATCGCTTAAATTTTATCTAAAATTAATTTTTATTATAATATGTAACATTTCCAAAATAATGTTTCTTAAATTTATTTTAAGCATTTGAAAATTTATTTTTTTTGAAAATTTATTTTAAGCGCATTTGAAAATTTATTTTGAGCGCACTTATTACTTTCAAATATTTTAAATCAAGAATTTCTAAAGTCACTAAAAGAAAATGAGTTTTCTAAACTATAATTTTGAGAGGGAGGCTTATGCAAATTATGAGGGACCGCTTTGAAATTGGTTGAGTGAATATTTGAAAAGGCCCTTTTCTCTTTCCTAAAAGCCGCCATTCATTAAGTCTTGTCATCAAAAGGCGCCTCGACTTAATGACGTTTCACAAGTCTCTATGACCGATGGCACGCCTTTATAAACCCTCAACCGCCAAAAAGTTCTTTTACCAAAACTCTCTTTCTATCTCTCTCTCTCTAAGTTTCTTCTCTCTAAAAATTTTCTCGCTTCCTTCGCCTGCTCGATAGTTGATTCTCGCAGATTCGCCATTTACTTCTTCTTCTTCGCAAATCTTCGAAAATGGTAAGAAATTTCGAACCCTAACTTCATAATCTCAAGACGAGTTAAGTATGCTATCTCATCTATAGTTACGCCATTATTGACTGCTCATGTAAATCGTTAGCTTCATAAATGTTAAATCTTCAAATTTTCTGCTCATTTCTCGATAATACCCTCTTATAAATGTTCTTGAACTGCCGATTTCAAGATTTTGAGTTATATTTTGACCATATATAGCATTCCATGAGTTGTCCGATTTTTTAGGGCTTAATGCTTCGATTTGCTCTTTTGAAATCTTAAGTTCTTGCCCTAATTTCTTGTTCTCAGATTTCTTAGGTCGGTACTTCTTCAACTTCGCCATTCCTACACAAACCTCGAACATCGACTCGACATTCCAAAATTGCCCCCAACTATGTATCATCCGGATGTGTATTGACGAACCTTCTGTTCGTGCTTATGCCGCGGGTCAAGATAGTAGACGACTGAACTACCCCATTCTCGCCACTGCTCATGTTGGAGGATGGAGACTTCGCTTATCCGCCGTCAAGAATTCTATCGAAGGCTACAATGATTCAAGGTTATCCATCACATGTGGTCGAATCTACTATCACTATCATCGCCTCCAATCGCCAAGATTATTGGCGTGGAGTTCGATGGTCCAACTTCACTCACGATGCCGAAAAGACCACCGCTCGGTCATATATGCGTGGTGAGAACACACCAAGAGAGGCCGCCGCGAAGATGAAGCGGACTTTGTTTGAGGATGATGTCTACTTCATCGCCCACTTGTTTGACAAGAGTCTAATCTTCAAAAACGGCACCCACGATATAATGACCTCCGACCGCCTAGAGTACACCTCTGCTGCCATTCTCAACATCGACTCAACTGGCTCGATCCTCTTGAGCCGCCTGTGATGCCGTGAAGCGGAAGGCTTCTAAAGCGTAAGCGCCTTTCGTCGACTTATCAACGCTCTTCTTCGATCAAACACAAAACTTCACACTCATATGTTCAACTTTGAGAAGAAGAAGGTTCGTAAATCGATCCAGCTTTACCAAAGACCTTCATCATCAATTATCAAAAGTCAAGAATGAGAAGAGAATCCAGCCAGGTCTTCACCCTTAGTCATTATCCATGCTCAATCCCCACCTCTCAAAGTCATCGATCAATCCCGAGACAACAAGTGATTCATTCATGGCCAAGCTGAGCAAGAAGCTCTCTAAAGAAGCCGCTGGCCAAGGCCGCTTCAAGACTGCCGCTCCTCCCCTTCAAAGAAAAGAACCTCATCTGGCCGCTGAGGAGCCGGTCCCCAAAAAGAGGAAAGTTGCTTCTTCCTCAAGCACCGCCGCCATCCCGCTGGTCCTCCATCTAGAAAGAAAAAGAAGGCCGCCGCTCCATCCGCCTCCTACTTCAATACCCGCCGAAGCCGCCGAACTGCACGAAGAGGTCGCCCCTTCGCCCCCGCAAACGAAAAACCAAACGCACCGAGCCTTCTGAACCATTCATTCCCTTCATCCCACCTTCCTCTCCAATATCTTCTTCCTCCCCTCCACTCACTTCTTCAATGCCTCGCCGCCGTTGGGGAGGAGCCCGCCACCCCTTCTTCACCCATTCCTCTTCAACCCCTCGCTGTTGAGGAGGAGCATTCTTCCCCGCTCCCAAGCCAAAGAAACGCAGACTGTGAAGAAGTCCGTGGCTCTATCACCCTCTCCACCTCAAGACTCTATCCCTTCTCCACCCCATTCACCCGAACCCATCTCCACCATTCTTCCGCACACCTCCTTTAGCCATTATACCCGCTCCTTCAAACTCGCTCCATCTACCTCATCTCCTTCCTTTTCTATGCCTGACCATTTCTCTCCTCTTGCCCCTCACATATCTACTCTTCTGTATCAAACCGCCTTCCTGCCAGAAATCTTTCCCCCTATCTCTCAGTATCTTACTCCTATCTCTATCTCTCTCTTCCGATCTCTACCAAATTCTTTTTCCCTCCATCTCCTCCGCCACTCACTCTTTTCTTTGACTTCTCCTCCATATCGACCTTCTCTATCCTTCTCCTTCCTCTCCTAACTTCATTCTTCTACCCGACTATCCCTTCCCTTCTTCCCTCTTAGAAGTATCTTCTTCTTCCTCTCGCTTCTCTCCGCCAGCCTTAGCACCGACATTGAGGTTGATTCCAAACCCTCTTCTCCTCCAAACCCCGCTTCATCTTCCTCTTCTCCAAACCCCGCTCCACAACCTTCAACCACCATATTTCCGCTAACCTTAACCCTTCTCTACCTACCATCGCCGCCGATCCCGCCATTCTCGAGCTTCTTCGAGCAAACAACGACCAACTAGCTCACCAACAGACGCTTTCTTCTATGGCACAACAGATTGATGTGCTCAACTACGGCCTCAATGCTACTCATGCCACCATCTTTGACATAGGAAGATTGTTGATCAACTAGTGAACGACATCGCCAGCCTTCACAACTCACGTGTTCCTAGTTCAAGATCAACAAGTCGCCTCGACGGATGTCGCACTCACAACAAATCAAGATTCGTGGCCTTTCAATGAGCTCAAAAACAGGATGGCTAGGGCGATTCTTAGTCGAAGAGGTTGCCGATTTCACCAATCTTCGCCTCGTCGAAGAAGCCGATGCGAGCCGCCGAACAAATAGTAGGGTTGGTGCCATCGTGAGAGAGAGCTACTCACTTCTTGAATCAAGCCCCGATTGAGGAACGTAACCGACTCCGAGAACGCCTCGAATGACGTAATCCGAACTGGGTTGAGACTACTTAGAACGAAGACGCACTCACCCAACCTATTTTGATTCTTGGTATTTTGTTCTATTTCGTTGTTAAACCATGCTAAACGTTTTTGTTTAAAACTTCTCCGCTTAAATAAATTGC